>OZ023326.1:8791845-8829345 GCA_964007535.1 Brachyptera risi
AAACTTCTACGGAATTTAAGTGCAAGAATGATGTATGCACATTATTACCAAGCTTCACACAATTCGGACCAAATTTTCGCGAATATAAATCTCTGAAGCGAAATAGACGAGGCTTTTTTTATAAGTTTGTGTAATATTACGATAAAACTAAGACAGATGGACCAGTGGCTAGCACGCTGAACATACATTCAGGAGGCCAGTCTTCGATCCCCACTTTCCTGACGGAGATTTTCCGTGGTTTCCTTTCAGGGGTGGTTCCTTAAAGAACTCATGGCCACAACCGTACATGTCACTATCTATAAAAACACCTAATATCCCAATTTCCTAACCTTTTATCACATCTTCCCATCGCCACATTCATTATTCACCGACGCCAATAGATCTCGGTCATAATAGTAAAATAATATAAATAAATACATAATAAATATCAATTATAATTAAAAATAGATGAATAAATGAATGAATCAATACTCACTGTATACATTACGTCATTAAAAACCCTAAATTGAAATAATTATTCAAATATTAGCTGTAGAACATTGAGGTGATTAAAATTTCCGATAAATCAATGATTTTTAATGGCGGTGACCGGACTTTGGTTATTGCCATGCATCACATCCGGATTGTGCGATACATCCAATCAAACAGACCATTGGGAAATGACAATAGGCTACACATGGACAGAGGAATTGTGTGGTTTAGATACGGGTCACGTGACACTGTATTTCAACAGGCATTATATAAACTGGCCAAATGCAGCATATGAGTTGTAAGATGAGCGAGATATCTAAATGAATTAAAATCAAAAACTCTAGACTCGTATAAAATATACTTGACTTGGCTATTACCGAGTCTAGAAAGCAGTGAATCTTGGCCACATTTACAGTTCTGCTATTATTTCTATCTATTTGATGTGAATATTTATGTCATGTGTTAATATTGGGAAACAATAAAATGAATTTCAACTTCAATAGAAATGAAAATGAGAGAAAAAATGGATAAAAATAATATTCACAGATAATTTTTTTTAAAACGGCTAGACTGATATGAATAAAATGTGTAATAATGAGTATTTTTTATGTGTGATATTCAATGAGAATAAGATTCTTTTCGGAGAGATGTTCTATTTTTCATATTTTCCCGCTAAACCTCATGGGGTTTTGAAAAAACTTTATACAATGATATAATGTAATGGTGTTTCTAAAAAATGGTTCAACCGATTTGACCCCAAAACTATACAGTTTCAAGTTACATAAGTCTGAGTGTGTAGAAAAAGTTTCACGTAGACCAGTCAAACCGTGCGACCTGTGCAGTGCTTACAGCAATAAGTACAAAAATAAATAACACACAGACAATACTCTGTACGAGTAGGATGGAAGTCTGCTATCCCTTCGTCATCCAACTACTAAAGAGCACACCACACAATTCGAAGGCGATAATTGATTTAGTATCGGTTTAATCTAGTTACCGGTTGTCTTCAAGTTTTATTGTTGAACAAATTAATGCTTGTATAATCTTTCTCCCAGTCACGTGATGGTGGTTAGTGGATACTTGACAGGTTCCAATACATTATCAGTATAATCGTCAAGTTCGAACCGAACAAACAAAAAATAAGACACGGATTAGTTAATAATAACAATTACACAATCGGTACATTTCTCTTTGATGAATCAGTACGTACACTCACGCAGTCACGCAAAATGTTTTTTTTTTCAACATTAAAATTTAGATATAATCTACATATATTTCATGACAATTATTCAGTGTTATCTTTGTTATCTACCGTTTTTTGTTCGTTTGATACCTGTTAGATCCTATGTAATATCACAAAATTGACTGGTTTAGCTCGGTACAAAAATGACTTTTACTTTTGGTACGAGCTGTACCATTGTGAGTGCATTGTCTGCTGATTTTAGAAGGGAATCGATTGAGCGATTATCAGACTTTTGGTGATGACTTAGAACGGTATGAGATATCAAAAATTCTATAGTACGGGTGGACCACAGATTTCTTCAATTCTTCTGGGATTATAACGTTTTTTTTCTATTAAGAAAACGAGTGTATAACAGGTATACAGCTGCATTTTTTTCAGCTTTATATGTGTAAAAACTATGCGATATAGGTGAGAAAGTTTTTACTTATAGGCTATACCCATCTGTTTGTGAAAATATCCGTGTTTTTTCCAGTATTTTAATTTTGATATCTCATACCGTTCGAAACTTGTCATCAAACGGCTGAAATCGAGATGAAGTATTCTGTTTTTTTTCTTCTATAATTCGGGAAATAAATATCGCATTTATTCGTTAAAATCTAGTTTCAGCGTATAGCGATGTCGTTAAGTGGCAGTAAATCTTTTCCAGGATTCATTTGACTGTGGTGAGGGGTGAACAACTAGTAAATTTGGTGTACACCTGATTTCAGATTCACGGGATTTCAGGGAGATTTCACGGGATTTCAAGAATAATTCCAGGGATTTCAAGAATAATTCCAGGGATTTCAAGGAGATTTCACAGGATTTCGAGAGGATTTCGAGAAAATTTCAAGAAATTTCCAGAAAATTTAACGAGAATTCAAGAAGATGTAGAGGGATTTCAGGAAGATTTCAAGGGATTTCAGGAAGATTTCATGACGAGTGTACACCAGATTTCAGGAGTTGTTAACCTCTCGGGCTTTGACTTGATCGCTCGCTTTTTGTGACCGCAAGTGTAAATTGTCGCGTATTTGCATTCACATCTTACACCCTCGATCGTCCACTGTTATCACTAATCGCGATCAGTACACTCCACGATACTGAAACTGTTCGATAATAACAGTATAGTATAATGTTATATCGAGCCCCACGAGCAAGCTTTGACCCTTCTTCTCAATTCCACTTCTGATCGATATCATAATACCACAGAACACGTGCATGTGCAGCGTTTTCACGTGTCAGGATATCTTTACAACAATATCGATTAAAATAACAATATATATTTCATTCATTGGAACTGTGATACAGGTTATCGAATATGTCATGAAAATAGTAAAATGTTTATTAGAAAAATGCAATATTCTTACAGTTTTTCAAAAATATATATTATTCCAATTGCAGTGCAGTTCGCTAGAAAGCGCCACAGATGAATGTGCTACAAGTGTGATCTGTCTTGGTAATATATATATATATATATATATATATATATATATATATATATATATATATATATATATATATACATATATATATATATATATATATATATATATATATATATGTATATATATATATACATATATATATATATATATATATATATATATGTATATATATGTATATATATATATATATATATATATATATATATATATATATATATATATATATATATATATATATATATATACATATATATATATTTATATATAGGTAGTAGGTAATTTATTCCAACGTTGCCTGAAATAGTCATCTCATCATGAAATCTCTTTATGAGGAAATACTACAATATATTTCTTTTATGTGCGGTTAAGTATACTCGTAAAGTTGTTCCTAGCTGTAAACGTATGTGTTTTCCATCAACCACGATCGACAGAGTACGAAAACGATTGCGCAAGTGACGTATGTATATAGCCAGTGTTCAATCTTGCGCAATTCCGTCCGTTTCCGTGCCAAAGTTGCGCACAAGTCGGATTCCACCCCACGATCTACGTCATCACCCTCAGCGACCGTAGTTATGACGTCACGGAAAAGTTTACAGACGCTAGAACGGTAGACGAGGCGCGCGCGCACACACAGTGGCGTAACTGGATGTTAGGGCCCCGGGACAAAGGACCCGTATGGGGCCTTCCCCCTTCTAAAGAAAAAAATATTTCTCACCCTAATTCAGCAAAACTGTGCTCACCGCGGTACAAATAATGGTGTCTTTCTATATTACACTGCGTGTTTAACGTTGAGTTTTAATTATACTTTATAATCTTTTATTTATTGATTTTATAAATTGGGTTCAACGACGCTTTCTACTGATGACTACGACCTATTGTCGTCGGTGAATGAGATGGTGGGATGATGAGATAAGAGGTTATTTTATTAGTTTTTGGATTTTGATCCCGTGCTAGGACATAATATGGTAACAGTATTCAGGGTATATGTCGCTGTGGCGTTTTGTTAGTATCGCTGCTCTTTATGCTAGGTGTCCACGATTCGACTGCCGACGTGGTAACTTTTCATCAACAAAATGGCTGATGAATGTTGTCTTGAACATAGGGTTAAAGAGATTTTTTTCTTCCATTTTGTCCACAGAAACATCTAAATAAATGTTGTCATTTTCAGCCATTGCTTTTACTCTCATTTAAAAGCCGATTTTCAGAGAAATTCTCGCTACTCGCCTGTCTAAGTTACTGATACATGCACTGAATAACTGGTATTCGATTAGATTGTGAAAGATGGCATGTGAATGCATAATCTTTCTTCCGATAGTAAGGATTTAGATTCCAAGTAATGCCTCTCACACGTTAATCAACGTAGCATTTATCACTGACTTCGTGTGCTATCAGTGATTTCGTTATCATCACGATTGTGCGTGCGATAAATATTCAGAGTAATACCTCATCAAGTGCATTTTATTCAAACATTTTGGTCCTTAAAGGCCATCACAACTCTGATGTTGGAATTGGATGCATAATGACGCTATAGTTTTTCTCTCAATTTTAAAGAAAACTAGAAATCATCATCTCAATTTCAGAAATGATAATTTATGTTTCTGTCCTTCAGGACACACCTCTATTTTTGAGTCGTGACGTAGACATTATCCATTTGTGTTCATGCTTCAATACAAAATCGGGTAATGCTTACGTCATGACGAATTGAGTGTCTGGAGAAGAAATAAGGATATTAAGATTTCTGAAATTGAGATGACCATTTCTAGTTTTCGAGGAAATAGTCGCGTCATCATCCATTCAAATCTGGTTCCAGGGTTGTGATGTCCTTTAAAGTGGTTTTGGACTTTGACTAAATATGAAGTCTCTGAGAAGTTTCACACGTCACAGCGTCGTAATTAGTATCTGCCGCTAACTGTTGGTCCTTGGAAGAGTTTTGTTCCCCTTTGCTCAATATACAAGTAGAGACGACAGAAAAGTGAAGTCGAGTGGATCTGGTTTTGAAACTAAAAAATGCTTGCAATATTATGTCATAAGAATTTTTTTTTTTCAAGTTTAAAAAAGCAAAAAACAAAAGAAGTTCTGGATTTTCAAAACATGTTTTTAATGTTAAAAGTTTGATAATTTATTAAATTTTATTTGATTACATCTTGAAACCTGGAAAAGCAATTGAAAAAAGTGGTTCAATTTCGAAATGTATCTGAAGTATACTATAAAAAAATTGACAGAATTAATTTTCTTCGAGGTTATGTAAGTTCACTCACAAGCAATCTCATAAAGTAATGAAAGCAAATGAGAGAACAAAGTAAGAAAGCATCTAGCTCTCTTTGTTTTTTGTTGTCTACCATGTTCGTCTCAGGCAATCTGATTCTGAATTATTAGTAAGCTGGCTAGACTGATATACTTGTTTCCACAGGAGTAGGTTGTCTATCAACCAAATAATTGTTAACTAGCAGAAACCCGGCCGTCAAACTGTAGGGGTAAATCCAAATTCAAATCCAAATTCAAATTCAAATCCTGTTCAATGGCAGGAATATAGCGTACATTGATGTTCAAACAAATCAAACAATGCGAAAGTCTATACTTCTATTATTGAGCAGTGAGCCTACATTTTGATTTCCTTCCGACATTTTTTGTGGCCTCCGTAACACGAGCGGGTCACGACAAGAATAAAACCATGGCCTCCGAACGTTATCTTTAAATATTTTTGAATATTTAAATATTATTTAAATACGACTATTTTTTAAATAAATATTCTTATAACCATTAATAAGTACAGAGTGTCTGGATAGCTCAGCACTACGGTGACTGCAGATAACTATGCGAGGATCCAGGGTTCGATTCTCATCCTGAGCTTTTGTCCCAAGATTATTGGACTGAATGATTTTTTATCTTCCAATATTGATTAGCGACCAATATTGGAATTAGGAATCACGAAATCACGAATCGAATAGGCCTTTCCATAACAAGACTATACCCGGTTCTATCCCTATCGTGACTCGCTCGTTCCATAATGACTTCCCCGGAACACGTCGAGTAATTCGGCGTTTATCCCATGGCGATCGACTGACGGGTAACGATATATACATACACATATACAAACGGAAGATTTTATTTATATACTACTTCGGTAATTGTAGATACACTCAATCTAGTTTTGAACAGTAATAATTTTGAAAGATGCAGTTGTGTTTCTGATCGTAAATCTCGCCCTGAAAAAGCATTGATCCTCAAAATATCACAGCAATACAAATGAACGGTCATATTTGTGTTTGTTATATTGGTAGACGACCTTTTCTCTATTCTTGGATACAACTAATCCAAGGATTCTCTTACGACTTCCCGTCACGTTGACAAGAGATCAATAAAAACGGTCTCTTGCTTCTCGGTTTCTGACCTGTCATCATTCACATCTTTCACGTCATATTAGACGAGCCAAAGCTGAATATGTATCACAGGTCAGGATGTTAGTGTAGCAGCTTGCGCGTGCAATCTGAAACTTCGCAGGCGAAAGATGGCGTGAACAAAAAAATGGAAAACAAAATGTAATTTCCATTGTGTTGAAAGTTGAAACCAATTTGAATACGTGAATTGATATGTATTTTTGCCTTTGTATTTTTTGCTTTCAAAAAAGATTTCACCCGGGACGTGTGGCCGAGTGGCTAATACACTGAACCATCATTCAGGAGACCGGGGTTCGATTCCCGCCATGGTGGACCATCATGACAGGTGTCTTTCGGGATATGGTTCTTGAACAACAGGCCACGACCGACTCCTTCCCACTATACAAAAAACACCCAATAAAATAACCTTTCATCTCATCATCCTACCATCTCATATATCATCCACCAACGTCAATAGATCGTAAAGATTATTAAAATTATTATCATCAAGAGATAATCATTAGAATTATCACGAGATATTAATTAGAATTAATAATCAATACATCAGTAGATTGCGTCGTTAAACCAAATATAGAATTAATTTGAGCCTGCACTCGCGTGTACAGCCCTGTATTCAGCAACGTTTGCGAATGAACATGACGAGATACGGCTGTCCCGTCAAGAATGCTAATATCAGCTGACCCACTATCTCGTTAAACGACTGAATTGGACGTAATACGCGTGATGGCATTACCATTGAATAAGTAGGCTATTATATTGTTAACCAAAGGGTAGACAAAGAGGTTCTGTGCGTGTGGCAGATGCGACAAATTGTTTTTCACGCACGTTGAAACGACACATCATGTGAAAAATATTTATTTTTGAGAGAATTAAAATCATTGTACATGGATGAAAGTTTCGATATGATAGGTAGACTTTGCTTCAATTATGAAAAAAAAGTAATTTTTTCAGAAAAAATATCACTCTCCCAATTAAATATATATATATATATATATATATATATATATATATATATATATATATATATATATATATTATATTATACACCTTGAGATCCAAACAATTACGTCACTGACACCCTATTTCCCAATCAATTTCTATGATGATAAAGAAGGCTTTGTTTTAATCGTTTCCAATAATAGGTGAATATATATATATATATATATATATATATATATATATATATATATATATATATATATATATATGTATTATATATATATATATATATATATATATATATATATATATATATATATATATATATGTATATATATATGTATATATATATATATATATATATATATATATATATATATATATATATATATATATATATATATATATGAATATATATATATATATATATATATATTTACATATATATATATATATATATATATATATATATATATATATATATATATATATATATATATATATATATATGTATAATGAGCTTATACCTCACTGTGGAACACTGTAAATGTTCCCTAACAACTTTAATGTTTATTTTGCCATGAATGTTTGTAATGTTCAAAAGTAAATAAATAGAGAGCCACTCAAAAACTGAATTAAATTTCCCGATACTGTTAGGTGAGGCTTATGGAATATTCCTGCTCGGTGCCTTTGTTTGTACTTTAAAAGCAATGTCCGTTTGCAATTATAAAAGCCTTCCTCGAAGTAGAGTTTGCTCTTACAGCCTTACAAGGGAGACAACACGAAAATTCACTTAGTAATATTGATACTTTTCAAATAACGTGAGGTTTGAAACTTCAAAAAGGGAGTGAAAATATTACCAATATCCAGGAGCTTTCATTGATAATGTGAAATGAGGAATATTATCATTCATCAAATACGTTTTATATCAAAAGAAATACTAGTTTTATTCATCCTATCATCATATTATCAAAAAAAAAAAAAAAAATGGATTCGATATAGTATTTGAAATGAAGTTGGCAATATCATTCATCAAATATATTTTCTATTCAAATAAATAGAAGTTCCATTCATACCATTCTCATAACATATAATTCATTAAAAAAAGGATCTTCAATTAGTATTTGAAATACAGTTTGTTGATAGTGTTGATCACACACATTTTCATTGAAACAAATGGCAGTTCTGCTCATACTAATATCGTACTATATTTTATTGTTGAAGAAATGGATTCAATAGTATTGAAAATATGGTTGATGATATTATCCATCAGATACAAAATTCTTTGCAATTTTTTTCATACTATTTTATTTTGAAAAAAAATCTACAGATCTTAAACCCTGGTCAATTGTCAAGCTAGCATGCTCTAAAACCTAAGGTCCAATCGGATGTGAGTTCGAGTCCCGCATAAGGCATTACTATATAAGTCTGTTCACAGTCCAAATAAACGACTTTGAATCAATTTCTTGCACACTGCGTTCATTTCATTTCGTTGAAAAGCCACTGGATTTAATAATAGTGAATAAATAATGCACGAAGGTAGCCAGAACAATAGGGGCATATTCACTTAATTCACGCATAGAGGGAGAGAGAGAGAGAGAGAGAGAGAGAGAGCTTATTGTATCTTTTCACATTCCTCCACACAGAGCTAATTGATTAAAGACAAGCCACATCTAAGACAAGAGAGACAGTCGGATAATTAGTGTTTCAAAGTTCTAATAACGTATTCACAAATATTATAGATAACTGAACAATGAAAAAATATCATGAGAGTAACTGATAACAGAGATATACCAACTGATTCACACGAGTCATATAAACTAGTCAATTACATTTTCATTTATCATATTGTACACTGTTATCCAGTACCTTACGCATGTATAAATATCCATAGTAATAATAGTGATAATAATGATAATAATAATAATTTATTTCGTCTTTTTGATCTCAAAACATGATATAAAACAGTCATCAATATTTCACTCAGAATAATACAAATTAAAAATTACAAGGACAATTTACAAAGACAAATCACAAATCACTGAGGACATCACAAATGAGTTCTAACATTGTATATTCATGTTATAAAATAATAATAATATAATATAAAAGCGGTCAACGATTGCAGAAACGAATGAAGTGTGAATAAATTACTATGAGGTTAAAAATTCTTGAATGGAGTAATAACTGTTTTTAATCAAATACGATTTTAATGCAATTGTGAAAGATGTTCCTTCTTGTTGTTTTAATAAATTTGATAATTTATTATAAAATCTTGCACCGACATATTTGGGCCCTATTGTGAGACTCGTATGTTTGTGTTTATTCAGTGATAAATCATCATAGTTTTTGGACGTCTATGCCACGGCAGTGGAAATGTATGGGGGTACGAGTCAATACCTGTGCCAACGAAGAGGGCGCTCGAGAGATCGATAAGGGGGTCGGTGGGGACCGACGCCCGCCGCCTCCCCCCTCCCTCCCCAGCCCCGACGCTGGCCGACGCCGTAGCGAGGCTCCCGGCAGCCATCGCGGCGCCACGTACGCCACGCCCACTCATCTTACAATTCATTTCAATATCGATTATATTCGAAATTAATGGAGAGCGTCATTTGAAAAACTCGACATTTTTACACGACCACTCGGGGAAAGTTCACAATTTAAAATTATTCACTTGCACTGTATTCATTTTCTTCTATGCCTCTTTATTCAGTTTGTATTTGTATTTTGTATTCAACTTACTCATTACAGATTGTTTTAGAACAGGTGGTAATGATTACTATCATGAAATCAAAGAATAAAAGTTGACGAATACTTCAATCATAATGGAGAGCTGCACAGTTTCAAACTATAATTTCCCAAAAAAGTGTTGTATAGTTGCTGTATTATTTCAATGCAAAAAGTGATTGTGCTCTATTTATATGTAATTTGGTTTGTACTTCAATTTGATTGCTTATCTTTCTGTAATAACTGCTGGTGATCATAAGAATACAAAACATTCTATTCGATTCTATTCTATTTTCTATGCATAAACTATTAAAAAGAACATTTTTATTGCGAATTTGTTCACGAAAGGTTATAGATTGCCACAGTGAACAAAGGTTCTGTTCAGATATTTCAGCGATAATAAACGGGTTGTTTTACAACTGCTTGCCATCAAGATTTGATAGTATCGACGTGATGAGAAGGTCAGTGTAAAATACTGTTAAAATCACTCAAATACATCGCAATTTGCTTAGCCCGATTATATATATATATATATATATATATATATGTATATATATATATATATATATTTATATATATATATATAAATATATATATATATATATATATATATATATGCATATATATATATATATATATATAAATATATATATACCTATATATATATATATATATATATATATATATATATATATATATATATATATATATATGAATAAATATATATATACACATATATATATATATATATATATATATATATATATATATATATATATATATATATATATATATATATATATATATATGAATATATATATATATATATATATATATATATATATATATATATATTTATATATATATATATATATATATATATATATATATATATATATATATATATATATATATATATATATATATATATATATATATATATATATATATATATATATATGGGAGTGAAATTTACAAGATGGAATATTTTATTCGATGAAATTATATTCTCCTACAACATACATATTTTGTCCAGAAGGGCCTCAAAAGAAGCATCAAAAGGGCCAATTCAACACCCAATTTGATATTTCAAAATATAAAAACAATGAACTTTGACAATATGACTGCGCTGTCTGTGACCATACTTTTCTACTTTTTCACCGCAGATAAAATTCTTCAGTTTCCATAAGTCCTGAACAAATTTTAAATATAAAACCGTTTTTGTGATATATCCGGTCATTACCAATATTGGTATTAAGAGTATGTATAATATTATATCTCATAAATTTGAAATGAAGGAAGGAATAAACAACTAAATATAGATGTACTGACGTTGTGGAAATACCAAAGCACTGTATATATGAACCGAATGAAATTAAAAAAATAAAATCAAGAGTGGAATGTTTGAGTCGAGCGTTTTCACACTTGAAATGGCAGCTATAGGATCGCGTTGAAAGCGCGTTCAGAAAAACGTCTTCGACACGTTCCGCTCTTTGAAAACCCGATCGATGAGGCATTTCTAAATAACACATAAGTTCAAAGTTCGAACGACAAAGAAGCTCTCGAACAGAAAATCGACTAAAATGTTTTCGTATACGCGAGAGATGAGAAAAATTCGAGTGGTATTTTGTGACACGAGAATTTCTAGTTGAAGAGATAACTAAATGAAAATAACGTTCTCTTTTCAAAAGATAAACAAAGACTTGTCATTTGGATTCGAAATTCAATTTTCTTTTGTCTGCCAATATCCTCGGTCTCGGCTGAAGTTGACTGCTGAATACACTTCAAACATCCAGCAGTGACGGGTGAAATAAAATACTACTTTTCTCCATTTAAATGGCATTTTCGTTTTCATCAAGTTCAAGAACAACCCGGAGGGTTGCGTCAGTAGAAGAGAATCGTTTCAATCATTTCGGGGGATGATATGAAAAAAAAACCCCACTAAGCTGACTTCATAGCATAGATGAAAGAAATACTCTTAAGACAAATCACTCAATGTTACAAAATAAAACTTATCCCCACTACTTTATCACTGATATTTTCTCAACTGTAACACCTGTAGCACTCACAAAGACTGTTAAAAAGAGCTACACGCATGCTGGATTGTGCTGCTACCGAGCAGTCGGCAGGGACGTTTTTACAGTGGTGAAAATTGGTACTATGAACGCAGACGTAGGAGAGGGGAATAGAGGTGCACGAGGATTTATTCTTAATCAGCCATAAAAGTGAACTGTTTTGGAATCTATACGTTCATATATCATAGATTTCGTCTATGTTCATAGTAACACGGAAGCCCGGTTTTTTACGTCCCGGTGAGTCATGTGAACCAGTCAGAAACGGGAGGTTTTCAATTGGTTCGCGTAACTTACCGGGATGTTAATAGCCGTGTAGCCGGGTGCCTATACGGATAGTTTTTAAAGAAACATACACCCGTATTCAAAAATGGATCAACAATTTTGTGGTATTGAGAAGATATAAAAAAACACTTTCCCTTTTATTATGTTTTCATACACCGGTCGTTGGTGTGACCGTTTTGAAAGAAAACGACAAAATACATGTAGACTATGTCTCAAGTCGGTAATATACCATGAAGTCGACCCAGACCTACTTCATATTTAATTCAAGGCAAGTATAAAAACGGATTTGAACGTTTTTTTTCTGCTTTTGCACGTTCGTGTTGCACTTTACTGCAAACTGATTGCACGTATATATATAAATATGTTCATATATATATATATATATATATATATATATATATATATATATATATATATATATATATATATATATATACGCACACATATATATCTCTCTCTCTCTCTCTCTCTCTCTCTCTCTCACTCTCTCTCTCTCTCTCTCTCTCTCTCTCTCTATATATATATATATATATATATATATATATATATATATATATATTTTTTTTCTTCATCTTCATATATGTATATATATATATATATATATATATATATATTTATATATATATATATATATATTTATATATATATATAGGCCTCTCTCTCTCTCTCTCTCTCTCTCTCTCTCTCTCTCTATATATATATATATATATATAATATATATATATATATATATATATATATATATATATATGTATATTTTTTTCTTCATCTTCAAATATGTATATGTATATATAGGCCTCTATATATATATATATATATATATATATATATATATATATATATATATATATATATATATATATATATATATATATATATATGTATATATATATATGTATATTTTTTCTTCATTTTCAAATATGTATATATATATATATATATATATATATATATATATATATATATGCATATATATTTATATATATATATATATATGTATATATATATATGTATATTTTTTCTTCATTTTCAAATATATATATATATATATATATATATATATATATATATATATATGCATATATATTTATATATATATATATATATATATATATATATATATATATATATATATATATATATATATATATATATGTATATATATATATATATATATATAAATCTGTGTTTTGTAGTTGACCTATGAGTTGTAGAGGGTTTACAAATCGAGCCCGAGACTCGAACATCCATTGTCCACCATTTATCCAGGGCAATTCGGTGACAGAGATAGGCTGGGTAACAATGCCAGATAGGCTGGTCGTCCAATGCCATCAGTTGATCGCGTCTGAGTGTCGCAACACCACAGATCACATGCTGAATCGCTTCCTGCCTGCCTGCCTGCTCGCCTTTTCAAAAGATCCCCATGTCGTTCTCGTCGCTAATTCACTCATTCATTCATTCATTCATACACTCCCATTGATAACCAGATTCAAGGTCTCTATAACTAGCTCGACAAAAGTGCCCGGTGATTGATTTTATTGCTTTTTGATTCGTTTTAATTCGATTTTTTTATTATTAAAACGATGCTTAACTATTACTATTTGTATATATATATATATATATATATATATATATATAGCCGAATTCGTGATGATGGTTGGCCACTTGCTATTAGTGTAAAGTGTGATAGTGATGCCGCTCCCCCCCTCCCCCCCCCCTTCATCCCCCCCTCCCCCTCCCGAGGTTCGTTCAGTTGGCTTTCGTGGTTCATCTAGCTGAGAGACAGCTTTAGGAAATATAGTAAAAAAGGGTTTAGGTTCGAGTTTTGCATATGAGGTATAGGTTTTTGTAAATGTCCTTTCAACATTCCATCGTGATTCGTTATTCGTACCCCCATATAAACACTGAGCTGGCTGTTGGTGGGGCTGATCCAAGCGTTATTAAATGATGAATAATGAAGGTTATTAAACGCTTGCACGGTTTCCAGCTCTAGAACCAGTATCCACTGAATGTACGACCAGACCATTATTATATAATAAGCCCTCTCCCCCTTAATCATTAATTAAAGACGTTGTTGGTTAAAGAGAGATGTCGACAATTTGATTAGGTCACTAGGAGGTCGAAGGTCAATTAGCTAGGCCAGCTGTGATTGGTCGAGTGTTTAAGGGATGGAATGTACACGGGCGGGCAAAACAAGATAAGAATCGATCCGAGCTTCGTTTTAACGAGTTCACTGGCTGTTTTTCCGTTAGTGGTGCACGGGAGGCGATGTAGCGAGATAGCAGTTTTTTTGTGTGATAACTTTCGAATGGTATGAGATATCTAAATTCAAATACAAAAAAAATTTATATTTTCAATACCTTCACGACGGTAGAAGTGGAGACAATTTGCAACTTATTTCGCATTATTGTCCTATAGTTGTACAGCTAAATAATGTTTTTTTTTTTTGGCTGAGTGTAGGCCCTATACTTTTGACAATAATGCGATATGAGTTGAACAGCTATAACTGATACCATCTTGAAGGTATTGAAAATATCTGTGTTTCTCTCATATCAGAATTTTGATATCTCATATCGTTCGAAAGTTATCACCAAAAAACTGATATTTCGCTAAATCGACTCCAACTGCCAACTCCAACTCCAACTCTTAAACGCGTTTTCTTCTACCTATATGTAACCACTGAGAGGGTTGTGAAACGTGACTAGCACGCTCGAGTCTTATTCAGAAGACCGGACTTTGATTCCCGATTATCCCGACAGATTTTATTTTGGGTCTACTGGGATATGCGTCCTTATTAACAGGCTACGACCTCTTTCTTCCCTCTATCCTGAATACCTAATAAAATACCATTTCATCTCACCTTCCCATCATCTAATTCATCATTCACCGACTCCAATAGATCTTAGTCATTTTCACAGTGCTTCGTTGAACCCAATATAAATAATCAATACCAATATCAATACAACAGTCTCAATTCCGAGTAGAGTCAAGTTCAGTCAGTTCACCCGAAGGCTTAGTGGACCGGTTCAGTAATTTGTATGATTTAAATGATACATTATGGTCTGAATTTATAACAAACATATCTATTTATAATGGATACATGTGTATCACATGTGTCGAGTAAGGGAGGGTTGTGAGTTGTGACGTATTTGCCTGATCCACTAGTTTATTCCTCCCCACGGGGCTTATGTACCGAATCGGCGAGTTCGATTGGTTGTCACTGATCTAGGTTCATAGCTATACGTATATGTAACTCATGTTTATTCCTAATCCAGACTATCTCCAGAGCTGAGATACGTGAGGGTGAATTGTTGTATATTTCAGTTCTGGATTGTGAATAAAGATCAAACTATATTGTAAATATGATTGTTGTCATCTTCGACGAATAATTGAGTAAACAGTGGATACTGTTTCATCTGTTTTGTGCGATATATCTTCTTCAATATATATTTTACTTCTATCTTCTATAATTATTCTTCGTCAAAGTGGAATAAAAATGGCGCGAAAAAATTACGTGTACACGTATTTCTGTTTTTCTGCTTGAAAATATCGATTTGACTTTCACAAAATTTGTATGTTGTTCGACCTGATTTATTACTTCAACTATTTAGTTCCTAAATATTCAAATGATGTACCTAAAAATCATGAATGAATGAATAAATAAATAACCTGCGGGCATATATGGTTGAAACTTGATATAAAACGCTTAGTGGTTATATAGAAAAAATCGTGAAGTTTGTATACTTCGGTAGCAGCACATTTTTGGTTTATAGTATGTATAGTTGGGTGCATTCTGGAACGCTTTTGCCTATTCATCGGAACGATAGCTATAATCACTGATGTAATGAATGTGAGTTAGCAATCGAGTTTCACATTATGAAGTTATTAGCCGTTCAAGTATTGATGTAGGATGCTGTGCCGTGGACCTATCTGCATTGCAGTCGGGTGCCGGCGGCGGCGGCAAAGGGGTGGAAATCGTGATGAGGGTGGAGGGAGGGGGGGGGGGGCGAAGGGTGGGAGTGGGGGGAGGTGGGAGGTATTCTACGGCCCGACCTAACCATCCCCTCGGCTCACCACTCTTTTTGTCCTGGAAAATTCTATACTGTGCGAATCGATTAAGTGCATTCCAAAAATGTCTCCAAGATATATTTGATATATTTGAAAATCAATAAAGAGAACGTTATTTATGGAATATATATGGCACAATTTATTGTTAGGAAGAGAAAATGAAAATACATTTCAAGGCAATAATGAATACGATGAAGCAAATCGGTGGTTTTACCTACTGATATAGTAAAGAGTACTTCAAATATTTATTTGTTGAAGCACCCACGAAAAAATAATACAGTATATATATATATATATATATATATATATATATATATATATATATATATATATATATATATATATATATATATATATACATTTTGTTTGAAACTTTCACGAATTGAAATTGATGAATCCATTATAGTTTTAGGGTATAATCGTGTAAAAATGAGTACAAAGTATATACATCTATACTTAGTACCAATTTTCATACGATAATACGATTATACCCTAAATCTATAATGGATTCATATATATGTTTATATATATATATATATATATATATATATATATGTATATATATATATATATATATATATATATACATATATATATATATATATATATATATATATATATATATATATATATATATATATATTTATATATAAGCCTCTATTATGTGTAGTCTTTCCCTGCCGTTAACAAAATATTCATTTTTCAAAAAAATTTCAGCAGATAGAAAAAGAATCGAGAATAGTTTTTCGTTAAAAAGAGAAATCTCAACACAAACGCAGCGTTGTAAAGTCACCTTCGAAAGCGCACTCAGTCGTGACATCTGACGACACGTACGTACAACACACGTTGATTGCGATCCATTGAAACAAGGTGTTTATTCGAGAAATAATGAACAAAAACACGTTATCAACAGTGCGACCTTACAAGGTACGTGCGTGATGAATGCTGCTCAATACGAGACTGATTGGACGCCATTCAATACTGTTATTGGTGTACAACTATAACCTCATTATTGGCTTACGAACCAGATAAATATGGTCTTATTCATACAACATTCTTAATTGTGAATGTGCATGAATGAATAAATGTACATATATATATATGTATATATATATATTTCTCTCTCTCTCTCTCTCTCTCTCTCTCTCTCTATATATATATATTTATATATATATATATATATATATATATATATATATATATATATATATATATAAATATATATATATATATATGTATATATATATATATATAATATATAGCTTTAATTGGGTAACGATAATTTTGTATCCAGTTTCGAAGTAATTGAAAAAAAAAAATATATTTATTTATTTATTTATTTATTCCGTTTATTTTCCTTTCCTCATAATTACGCACAACAGATTACAAAAACAATAGTAAAATTACCAACAACACATGATGAAAGGAAAATATATACATCCATTTACACACATATATATAAATATATATATATATATATATATATATATATATCCATATATATATATCCATTCATTTACACATATATATATATATATATATATATATATATATATATATATATATATATATATATATATATAATGTATATATATATATATATATATATATATATATATATATATATATATATATATATAATTCAACGATCAATTGACTGTATTTTATATGATATAATATTTTTCTTGAGGTATCTTAATGTATATCTCATATACTGGATTTTATATTTTGAGTTATGTTTTTCATTCTCACCTATCTCATACCATCACATGTTCAATCAAGATTGATGAGAATGTAATGAAATGAAATGATGGTCGAGATGGCGAGGGGTGTCGTGCCTGGAGAGCACACCACTTCGAGAGGGATGTGACGAAGAGTTCTGTGATAACCACCCTCTAACCAGACTATTGTTGGAAAAAAATATCACTCATCTTTACTGGGCTCAACGAAGCACTGCACTGATGACTACGATCTATTGGCGTCGGTGAATGATTTATGATGAAGGTTGGAAGGTTGTTTTATTAGGTGATTGTGGTGGTTGTGGCTTGTTGTCAAGGAAACGTATTCCAGTATTGACCAGGACCCTTACCTAATAAATTTCGTATTAGTGTTAGCTAGCTCCAAGAGGTCAATACTTTGATTGGTTGATGGTCACTAGGAGAGCTACCTGCCATGGCAACGTGTCTGGTCTTTGTGCACTTCTATGGTTGTTAGCACAAAATCCCAGTACTGCTCTTGAGGTGGGCTGGAAAATGTGATGAATTATTCAGTCCAAGAGACCGTGAATTTGTTTTTATAATATTTTGTCATTGTTGGTAGCTTTTTTAGTGAACATCAACCAATCGAAGTCCTAGCCTCTTGGAGCTAGCCAGGCCTGGCACTAAATTTATTAGGTAAGGGTCCAGAACGACAGAGGGAAACCACGAAAAACCCTTGTCAGGATGGTCGACCATGGCGGGAATTAAAGAAATAGAGAATGATTCCATTATTATAAATGGGTCAAATGTTGGCTATATATAATTGAACTGCACGCTGTAGCTTATACGCCTGTTTTCAGACAATTTATTAATGGATCTCGTAAACGCGTACGAGGTCCATTATATGAATGAAATCACTTACCCTAGAAGCACAGATCTGTTTTATAGCGAGTTAGACCCCGAAAAGAGATTGCAAGAAGCAGCCCCTGCGGATATTCCGTGGTTTATCCCATTGGGAAGATTAAACCAGCAGGCAATTTTGAGAATAACGTGAATTGAAATTGGTTAGACTTTCTAGTTAGAACGTCTCTCCTGTAAACTCTATGTAGGCGTGGCCGTACTCTAATAGAACTAACTCTAATAGAAAATTCAACTCTAATGGAATTAAGTTGCTCAAATAACGGGAAATTTTGCTCAACATTTGATTTGAATTGCATTTTTAATTATAAAATGTATCAAAATAATAATTTAAATTTCTGTAACTTTGGAGAAGATAAGTATTTTTGAACATTTGAAAATAAAATTGAATAGTTTTGGTGAATAGAAACACTTTTCTATAATCATTTATACACGCTAATATACGCAGAAGTATTTCTTCGAAATAGAAAAATGTTCGAGTATATTTAAACGTGTACATTATTAGACTAGAGCCGTCCCCCGTGGCTGATCCCGCCAAAGCACTGCTTTAGAAACTGAAATCAAGTCGGGCTTGGGTACGAGTCCCCCATAACGCATACTGAACATTATTGACATCATTAATCTTCCAAGACTAATTCATTCCCCCCAAATAACCTAGTTGTTGACGGGGTTGCTAAGCAAACAATCATATTGTGCGGCAAAAAGCTGTCGTTTTTATTGTGCGCAATATCCATTCTATTTCGGTTCTTTTACTCTGCATACACTTGGGTTTTAAGCGTACCAATGGAAGTTTTCAATTGGCTTTTCCTTTTCATCCGTCTGTTCCTATAGCAGCAGTCTATACGATACGAACAGAGTAGATGTGTAGGAGCGATTGGAAAATCAATGAAGGACAATTTATTCCGAAATTCAACGTAGAAATTGGAACTAATAACGTCTACTAATTCAATACAATTCGAATTGAAATATTTCGAAGCAGCACGCAATTAGAGAATTCTATTTTGCATAAAATAACCATTTTCTTTTCGGAATAGATTAAAATAAATTGAAACGTAATCGCCGTGTCGAACAGTAACTGCTAGGTTATTACGAAATCGTCGTTTATATTATGTGTATAGTACATTTCAAAGACGTATTGGAAACCGTTTATACCAACTGAAAGTTATTACTAGTAAAATGTTTATTTTAATGTTGTGCGTAACGACCCCATCAACAGCTAGATTATTTGGGGGTACGAATGAGTGGATGATAATGAAACGATGATGTGATAAGTGAATTTACAAAAAGCTTTGACTTATTCGAGATTCGAATCCACTTACGAAATAACTCGCGGTTACTAAAGCAGTGCTATAGCTGAACGAGCCACGGGGGCGGTTTTGAAGCTGTTATGGCTTGAATTGCTTAATTGTTTGTCTTGTTATGGTAGCAATGGGTAATAACAAAGCTAATCCGCCAATTGTACTATCTGTGTGACAAAATGAAAATCCAATATAAATGTTTGTTTTGTAAACCATTGCTTTACATCAAGCGTCTTGACTACTCAAGTGAATTATCTAATACCTTGAATATGAATGGGTTATTGATATAATATGAGAAGAGTATAATGGTGTGATTTTTTTACGGTATTTATGAAACTGGCAAGGCAACCACAGTTGAAGATAATATTCTGGTTTAAAAATATTTCTTATGGAAAATATTCGAATAAAATTAAAACAGATTTTTTTTTTTTGTAGTTCAATTTCAAGATTGATTTAAGATTTTTAATCGATCCTTGATTATTCGATGGATTCTCCAGCCTAGTAGATGGATCAGATGAAATAATAAACTAGTGTTTGTTTAATAAAAAATCGATAAAGTATACCATGGTATAACGTGTAAGCATATCAATTTTATTTCATTATTTTTCCAATTGTGTTTTCTTTTTATAGTATATAGAGTATTATTGTTCTGGTTTAACAAGAAAAGAGTTATTTTTAAGTGTGTGTGGATTTTATAATTAGAGTTTTCATTTACTATTTTGCCACTTCTGCCAAATCCATGATTTGGGTCGTGAATGGGATTATTTACCTTGGTTCGACTTCTTCCCCGGCATCCATTGTTTATATTCTCATAATCAACCATTTTCATATTCACACATCGAAATGATACAACTCATCTATAGTGTTTTTATCACTGATATAGTATATAGATCAATCTCTTCAGTCCTTTTTTTTAATAACATCTAACCTTGATATACAAAGTCATTGTTCCCCAATCAAGGCAATGGATGAAAGATAGGATCGTTCGAACGGGGCACCACAAGGGCGATTTTACAACCCCAAAGAATAAATAAAAATAATATGACTCATTTAACAAACAATAAACCAATGCCAGGGTTGGAAAACAATTCAAATATTCACAGTGGGGAGAAAATCTTTGACCTTTTCATCATTTTGATCTTCTTCTGCTTGATATCTTCTTCCTTCTCTCTTATTCTCTATACTTGTATTTATTACAGAATTGATAACTTTTCTTCTCTTTCTCTCTTTTTTTCACTGTATTTGACCAATTTAATTTGTTTTTTCAATATTAAACGGTCTTGGATGATTGAACTTGTGAGTTTTTCATAAATATATCTGATATATTTTTTTTTCTCATTTGTGAATTTATAGTTCCTTTCATTACATCATTATTTGCATTTTAGTCATTATACTCATAAGGTTAGGTGGAAGAGCAGAAACTCATGTATCTGAACCTCGCCATTTCATTTTTGTTAAATAATCATCACATTTTTAATTTTTATATGTAAATTTTCATTTTTGTGTTTGTTTTGTTAACTTCTCAAAAATGAATAAAGACTAATTATTATTATTATTATTATATTTTTCAGTTCTACTCGTCTTTTTCAACGATTTTATAAAAACATACATTCCCAATATTTGTATTCAAATTAATGAATATAGTACCGCTAATCAGACTTTTCGTTATTAGTTTATTTTTGAAATGATATTCACTGCCGGTTTACTGTATGAGTGTAAAAAACCGATGAGTAGTTCTTCCTTTCCTCATTCTATTATACCCATTATTTTGGCACCATAACTTATAATCTATTTCCAGCTCACCTCTCAAGCTCGCCGTTGCTAATTTTACCGAAAAGTAGAAGAATATTTTAGGTATATATGAGATATATAATATTATTTATGAACTAGGAAAACTCTGTAGTGGTTCTATGTAGGTGCGGGGGGTGAGTGTTTTATGAAATACCCTTCAGAATGATTAATCTGATATCAATATTTTTCATTGATACAAGAAAGAATCTCTGCACTTTGCAGGAATTGTCCGACGACACAGAACATTAGGAGTCCTCTTTACATGTTGCCGGCTTGATTGCAGACGTTCGGGGCCCAAGTTGGCAACGGAAAACCAATCATCGTATTGACTCACACTTTTCGGTTAGATGATCACCAGTATTCAATACGTGCTCGTACGAAGAGCTTTGGTTTGTGGTATGTTTTCAACCCTTTCAAAATAATTGTCAAAAATCAACATGTTTTTACCTGTTTTTCATTGTTTTTACGATTTTTTCACAGTAATTAATTATAAAATTATGATTTTTAGTGAACGTAGAACGTTCTTTCTTCTTTCGTCTTTCTTTCTTTCTTTCTTTCTTTCTTCCTTTCTTTCTTTCTTTCATTTTTATCTTTTGTATCTTTTTTCTTTCCTTAATTAATCAGCCACCTCATATTTCTACAGTATGTTCGCTTTATAGTAAAACATTCCATTCAATTTCATTCTATTTTTGACGCGATTAATGTTTGTTTAACGACCTCACCAACGGTCACGTTATTTGGGGGTACGAATGAGCGGGTGATCGATGAATGAAGATGGCGAAAAATCGGATCACGTATACAAAATTCAGGCCAACATAACAAAAAAGTAATTTAGGAAAATTTTCGTTAATAACAAGAACCATAAATGATTAGAACAAATCGAATGCAGAATTGGAGACCTTCAATATAACAGTACATGACTTCAAAAACCCCCATAATGATGTTTACACGAACAATGCCTTACGGGGGACTCGAACTGACGCCTACTTTGACTTCAGTTTCTCAAGTAGGCCTACCTCAACTGAACTATTCAATGAGGATCGGGCCTAGTTAGAGGTAATGTTAAAGGTATTCATATTAATGGATTTGTAACACGGGCTATATTACTTCTTCGAGATCGTAAAATACCCTCGGCGTTATAGTGCAATTTAATCGATTTTACGACACACTTTAATGAGTCGAATCTGCAACGCTTATAAGGCCGTTGAGACTTGAAACGTCCCATTTATGTTGCTCGTTATTGCTTGTTATTAATATCCGTTTCTACCGGCACATTTAGCTCAGTTGCTAACGCGCTCGTTTAATATGATCTGGCAAGTGAAGGGTAAATAGGGCCTTGGTTCGATCACCGCCAATGTCCATCTTTACAGTTTTTTTTTCGTGGTTTCCCTCTGTAGTTTAGGCTAATGCTGGGATGGTTCCTATAATATAGGCCACGACCGCTTCCTTCCAACTATCATTCCCATTACCTAAGAAATCTTCATCTCATAGCCATCATCTCATTATACAGTTATCCGACGCCAATAGATCTTAGTCATCATAACAGTGTTCCGTTCAGACCAATATAAATTAATTAATCGACTTTCTATTATTTTTTATCAACCTGACTTTATCTATAGTATTATGTACCGGTATCACGTCTTAATACGTATCAGTAGCAGTATTGAGTATCATTAGTATTATCAATAATTTTTTCATTTATAATTCATTTGAATAAGAATACCCACATAAGAATATAAGAATATGTCGAGTAAAAATGTACAATGAGAACTCATAAGAATAAGTTATAATTAGAGTACGTCGTTAGACACAGTATGAAATGAAAAAATTAAGGAACCGCGCGCTATTCCTCTGCGTTATAGGCCTGCTCGTGGTGAGGGTTGACCCATGGGTTTAAGAATGTGCTTTAAATTTGTGCCGTTATACAAGATAGTCAAGTCAAGATTAGGAAATCCATTCTACGAAAGAACACTCTAGAAGAACTGTGACACATATATATATATATATATATATATATATATATATATATATATATATATATATATATATATATATGTATATATATATATATATATATATATATATATATATATATATATATAAATATATATATATATATATATATATATATATATGTATATATATATATATATATATATATATATATATATATATATATATATATATATATATATATATATATATATATATATATATAAAATCCACGAAATCCACTAAGAAACCAACTCGGCTTTCTCCATTAGTGTCAAATCCTTCCGAATACTCAGTACGAAGCTTTCTACCCGTGGACGATTATATATAGCATATATCAAGTAATGGATTACTTCCTCCCTTCCCCCCCCCACGCAGGTGGCTTCTAAAGTCTTCCAGAAAATTCAGAGAGAGAAGAATACATACCCCCAAAGGTAGTATTACAATTCCTTATGAGTGCATCAGAGTCGGTTCATCAAAATGTCATTTTTGGATGATCGCATTTGAACATTATCAGGTTTCAATATTCTCAAGACGGAAGAAACAGATATACAAAAAATATTATCGTAAAAATGATATCGTAAAATATATATGATAACAGATTGATATCTATGATGAGCTCTTTCACCTTTTTCTCCACTCATCATTCTGATCCGTCAATATTCTCATGAATATATTCATTTGATCACTAGGCTGTAACAATCTTGTTGTGGCCAATAAAGAATGTGAGGATGCGTAAGGTTAAAGGATGTGAAGTATGTGAGAATCTGAAAAGATGTAAGGATGAGTATGATAATAATATATAAATGATATGCCAAATGATATACATTCAAATGATATCGTAAAATGTTCACAGTTATACAACTGGAATGAGTTATTTTTCATCTGTATAGGCCTACCTGCGTGAAAATATTAAAATCCAAGATTCATAACTTTTAAAACATCATTTTAAAGGTATTCAAAACATCTGTGTTTCTTTCATATTATAATTCTGATATCTCATACCGTTCCAAAGTTATCACCAAAAAACTGACATTCCTCTAAATCGACTCCCGCTTACTATTTAACTACTGACGTCACTAAACGACTGCCTTGACGACGCCGAAACGACGCGAAAGATGAGCAACCACGACGCTGAACGTCGGTCCCTAGGGAATGCAGTGTGATATAACGCCATAACGACGATAATAATTGCAGGAGCTTAATCACTGTCGAATATATTTTAATTACGCAAATAGAATTTATCACTTTTTAAGGGTGTTTCTCTTGTGTCTGGGCGTCGGCGTCGGCGTCGGCGTCGACAAACTCTATTGAAACTAGCATCACACTATAGCATGTGTAAACATCGTTAGCTTATAGGAGTGACGTCGCGTTGAAAATAGCTGGATGCATCATACAAGACGGCACCTGGTTATTAAAAACCATACGTGATGTATTTATTTATAAAGATCGCCGGAAAATGTAATCAATTATGAATATTTCTGTTTGTTTAGACTGTCGACAGTTTATGGTGGATATTAGGTCTGGAAATTTCGTGTTATTAAATATCGATTATATACTGTTATTTGACTTTGAACAGCCAAAAAAATAAAATCCCTTCTGGTTTTTAATCAAATATTTTGTCATTGAGTTACTTGGACACAGAATCGTGATGAAAAATAGGTTATTTTGTTGTTTTGAGTAAGTGATAACTAATGAGGAACTTCTCAAAATTGATTATTTTCAAAATCAATATATTTTTTCTTCTGAAAAATGAGTTTTATTGTATTATGATTTTTCTGGTCGAAGTTTACTATAAGAAGCTAAACTACATGATTCAAAAGCGTTGAACATTTTATATGAAAGCGGACGAACGATGTTATATCCAAAGTTTTTAATACCATTCGTTTGGTCGACGACCTTTTTTTTCGTGCACATAAGATGGTGAAGGTACCAACTGTACCAAAAACATTGAAAATCAACTGTCATTACAAACAAACTGTCCTGAAAATCAAGTGTACTAATGTGTATTGAAGATTTTAAATTTTACTACGGAGAAAAGACAACTATTTCAACCATTTATTTTAATTATTTGGTTTGTCCAATCATGAGTATTGGTTTAATTTAGTTTAATTATGTATATATACTTGAATTATGTTTTTTGAGTGATGTAATTTCAGAACAAGGTTGAATCTTTTCGTTGTATGGTTTTTCTAGTAACTGTTTTTTTCTCTCTATGTTATCGCATCTTAAATGAGCAAGTGTGAATTTTTTGTTTTTGCACAAGCATTTTTCTCAGTAATTCATTGTGTGCTTACTTCTTCCTTTAATTGATTAACTTTGCACGTGTCTCGTTTTCTTTCGTAATTTTAGGTTGCACTTTTCCCCCCCTGTTTTTTAACTTATTTTGTGTGTGTTTTATAGTCATTTTATTTATGTTATCGCCACAGTCAAGCCCTTATAAGGCTTTGTGGATCAAGCGATGTGAATTTTGTTGATTGTAATATTTCTAACTTTTGTTTCCCCCCCCCAAAAAAAAAAATGCATTCAAGATGGTGTAAGTAAAGCTATTCAACTAATATCGTATCATTGTCAAACGTAATCAGCTGAAAAAAGTATTATTTCAGTTGTATGTGTTTGAGAATTTGACAGATATGCGACATGACTTGAGTAATTCTAATTCGAGTCACCTTGAAGGTATTGACAATATGTGTGTTTCTTTGCATTCTAATTTTGATATCTCATACCGTTGGGAAGTTATCATCAAAACATTGATATTTCTCTAAATCGACTCCCATGGACTCTTTAAAGGACATGAAAACCATGAAACTGAATTTTAACGAATGAGGTCGATATTTAATTCCCTAATTTATGAGAAAACAAGAAATCATCATCTCAATTAAAAACTACAAATATCTGATTCAATATCCTCCAGGATCCGACCCTTGTTCTGAGCCGTGACGTAGACATTACTCGATTATGTTCATGTTTCTATACAGAATCGGTAATGCCTACGTCATGAGTCACGGTCTCTGGAGGACAAAAAAATCTATTTTAATTTCTGAAATTGAGATTATGATTTCTAGTTTACTCTAAATTTAGGGAAATAAATATCGCGCCATTTTCAAAATCTAGTTACAGGCTTGTGATGTACTTCAAATGTGAAAAAGCTCGCAGAATTTCAATAGACATCTGTCAAGTGACGTCACTCATTGTTGAAATTGTCAGACAACAATGTCCACCAGCTGGAATTGACCAATCAGAATGTTTGGTAGTTGACCAGTTCGCTGTGTTACTATGGTAACTATTGTTTGTCATTTGTTACGTGATAGAAGCTCACAAATGACAAACAATAGTTACTATATTAACACAGCGAACTTATGGACTACCAAACATTCTAATTGGTCAATTCCAACTGGTGGACATTGTTGTCTGTCTCTTTCAAAAATGAGTGACGTCACTTGACAGAAGCCTGTAGGACTCTGCACTTTCGAGCACTCTTGTCTTCTTATCATGTCCTCGAGTTATCTCGTCAATTAATGTTCAGAAAGTACGATAATTATACAAGCTGAGAGGGGAAAATTAGCAAATTGATGCCAACTTCTACATATATATCTATAAGACCGAGACGTAGGCAAAGGGCTCAACATGTAGTACACGGTGAATGATGTCACTCATCATGTGACGTTACTTCGATAGCTGATTTGGATTTACATATTAGTGCGTTCTCATCCCGGGTGAACTCACGACTCGGGTGTATAATTTCCTACCTTATAAATATTTTCAACTGAAAATGGAGAGATTAAAATTTCCTTGTTTAAGCCCTCTATAGGCGTATATATATGTATATATATATATATATATATATATATATATATATATATATATATATATATATATATATATATGTATATATATAAATATATATATATATATATATATATATATAATATATATATATATATATATATATATATATATATATATATATATATATATATATATATATATATATATATATATATATATATATATATATATATATATATATATATATATATATATATATATATATATATATATATATATATATATATATATATATGATTAGCCGGCCTTGTATCCACGAAAGAAGTAGAAGTGAGTCGTTTATCAACAATATAATGATAAAAACTTCGCTAATTAATTCAGCCCGCTACAATTCTAGAATTTCAACATTTTTGAAGGATTTAATTGCGTTCCTAATCTCAAATCTCGGTCTGAAAAATGATGAATCCCCCAAAATACCACTTCTATCCTCATTTAACACTCATATATTTTATTTTTGTTACTTTGGTAGCCGACTTCCATCTTTCGCATACACAACTGTACCTAGTCTGCGCGCGAAGGAAACGTGTAAAAGATACGTCACGTTACAACGTGAAATAAATACGTGATGTGAATAAATTAACAGTTTATGAATGTTGTGCACAAAGATTTGCCGAGAGAATTCCGGCGACGTCCGCCGCCGTGACGCTCCCTGGGAAACATCCTTCACTTGTCGCCTGCCCCCCCCCCCCCACAGTCCCCCTTCCCCCCCTGGCCACACACCGCGCGCGCGGTCGTCATAGAAACTACCCGGGACCAAAGAGAGCGTTCCCGTTCCCTCCCCCGTTGTCTCGTTGTCCCGCTCTCTCTCTCTCTCTCTCTCTCTCTCTCTCTCTCTCTCTCTCTCTCTCTCACGCGGTGCATATACTTGAATCCACGAGAGAAGAAGCTCGTTACCAACTGAATAATTGCAAATACGTTTACAAAAAATTAAAATCTCAATGCAACTTCAAGAATTGAACGGTTTCGAAAGATGTAGTTACGTTTCTTGTTTTAAACCTCGTCCTGAAATTTATATCATTCTAAAACTACAATAGATGTACAAAATAACGGTGATGTGTTCTTGTTATGTTGGTAGATACCTTCTATCGTGGATACAAGTATACTATATATATATATATACTTGTTTTCACGACAGAAGATGGTTGTGTGCCAACATAACACTAACAAATACCATCGTTAGATTAGTATATTTATTGTATTTTTAGTGTATCATGATTTTTTAGGACGAGATTGACGACAGGAAATGCAAACTGCATCTTTCAAAAACATTAAATCTTTCAAATTACAGCAAAGAATCGGGGCTCTTGATGATGGTATACCGGAATGAATTATACTCGGTGGTGTGACATGGGCTTGGGTGTCAAACCTTGACTGAAACCTAATCACATTTTACAACTATCCATGCATAAGAACCTCCAAGCGCATGTCACTCAGCCGGTAGATAAACTGAACTAAAAACTGTACTAAAACAGAGGAACTGAGGAACTGTACTAAAAATAAACTACTAAAAATCAACTCGTCGTTATTTAAATCATTTTTTTTTAGTACGGTTCATTTTTAGTACAGTTTACCAATCTTCCGAGTATACTAGATTCCAGTATACGCTCTTCAGCGTTCCCACACAATTCTGTAATCACCAAAGTTTATTGAATTATTAATTTGTTCTTCTCCGAGGGGTCAACAACTCCTGAAATCTGGTGTACACTTGTCATGAAATCTTCATAAAATTCCTTGAAATATTCTCGAAATCTCTTGAAATCTTCTTGAAATCCCGTGAATCTCCCTGAAATCCCTTGAAATCTGAAATCAGGTGTACACCAAATTTACTAGTTGTTTACCCCTCGTTCTTCTCTTACTATTCAGATCTGAATAAAATATAGTATTTAGTTCATTTAGGTCCAGTATTATCAAGTCCAGTTAGTATTTATCTGAGAGTTGGTGAAAACAAATACCACAGGTAACCATGGTGATAACAAGTTTGAACTGTCAGATGAATGCTAACTAGACTTGATAATACCGGGCCTTAGTTATTTAGTGAATCTCTGTTATTTAGTTACTCTCGTGTCCAGAAGTGTAGCTTGCCTATTCGGCTCGAATGTTGAACAGTAGATGATTTATTGTTGTCGCAGACATGTTATACACGAAGCCACAAAGTGGACACTGATTTGTAGCTTCGGTTTTTGCTCTGTGCTTATCCTCATACCTTCACGAGGTGAAGTCTCAGTTTTTTACAACGAGAATTCATTGTTGAAAAATTGTGCCAGCTTTAAAGCCCACTGTGATGCTTATATGTCTGGCCTGTGGCTTTTTAACAGAGTACTTCCAAAATAGAAGTATATAATTACTTCTTACACGAAATAAGAAGGGTTTCTATCAACATAACAAATATAAATATCACTGTTATATTGATGAATTGATAATTGTGATATTTTTGAGATATTTGGATTTTTCACAACGAGATTTACGATTAGAAACGCTACCAAATCTTTCAAAAGAGAAAATTCTTAATAGACATAACAACCCCAATACTAAATTTCCATGAATGATGAGGATATTTATTTCCCTAGTTTTAGAGGAAACTAGAAATCATCATCTCAATTTCAGAAATTATAATACAATTTTTTTTTTTTTTTTTTTGGTGGGGGGGGGGAGGGTGATTTTTTTTGGCATTACCGATTCTGTATTATACACATAAGCAATATCGAGTAATGTCCAAGTTTTGACTCAGAAAAAGGGTCAAGTCTTGGAGGACAAATAAATTGATTACAATTTCTCTAATTGAGATAATTTTTAGTTTTCCCACAAATCACGGATACGAATGTCGTCATTGTTCATAGAAATTTAGTATCATGATTGTTATGTCGCTTGAGAATTCGCTTTTTTGAAAGATTCAGTAGCGTTTCTGATCGTAAATCTCGTTATGAAATACTATAAATAAACTATAAATCAATGAAATCAATAAAACCGATGAACTGGAAAATATTTGAACTAGAGACTACCTCATTCTTAAACATATGCCCAGTATGTGAAGGTATAGGATGGAGCAGATGTGGGAACACGTTTCCTGAGAAAACAAACTAAAAAACTAAAAAGTTAGAGTACATATTATGCCAGTATTCACCATGCTTGTTTTATTAGCTTTGTGAATTCAAACTATAGAGACAGAAACTATATCGAGAGTCTTCTATACAAGCAGATAGAACAATAAAAACTTTCCTGAAAGTTTGTTCACCAAAGTGTCCGCTATAACGACCATAAAGTTTCTATCGCTTGATATAAATTATTTAGTTTCAGTTTCATTATCACATGATGGAAGTTGTACCTGAACATTAAATTAAAAAAAAAAATTAAATTAAAAAAACTTCTTATTGACAAAGCGTATTATTTTTTGGATGAGTATATGTCAACATGATGACGTGAACCAAGAAGGCATTTGTATTTATATTCAGTCGTTGGGTTTTGAAGGTAATAAATGTTAATAATAATATTTACAGCTTGACAATTTTTAATTATACTGACATATCTTTATCAAGATGCATTGTACTATATATATTGTTCAATTATTTATATATGTCTCAACATTCTTCAATATTATAATGTGAACTTATTTCCTGTTGGTATTGTATATGGATCCTTTCAGAGACAATAAAATAAAATAAATAAATAAATAAATTAGAGCAGTACAATCAAAAGAGTCTCCTAGTTTCGCAATAACCCAAAAGAATATCGAGAATTTCTAAAAGTCAAACAAAAGTCAACGAAAAATAAATCATAGACGAAAGATAAACTACCAAGACATTTCACGGTTATACCAAAATAAGTGAAAGCTTCCTGCACACCTCTATTCCCCTCGCCTATATCTGAAATTATTATAGTATATCTTTTCAAACGCTAGAAAGCGTGACAAGCGATACCCAATCCCAGTTCACATCAGTCCAGCATGATTGTTGCGCCTTCTAGCGTTCGGACGATGTACTACAAAGAGTGAGGGGTTAGAAGGGAGCGGAATCGGTTTTATTTCAATATTGCGTAGCATGTTTCGAGTATATCTTCAGACTATATGTAGCGAATCAACTCTTGATTCATGGTAACACGGCTTACATCCATCTACAAATGAGAATTTCTTCTTATGACAAATAACTAGATTTTGAGTCAACTATGACTCATTGAAGGAAATTGATATTAAAATGATAAAAAAAAATCGAAATATTTTTTCCTGTTTTTTCCCGCGTGCCGGCAAAATAACAAAAAACGCTCGCTAAATACGTGAATGCCACTCAAATGATTGTAGAGTTTTGAAACTTGCCAAAGTTATTGTTCACACTATTGAGCATGTCATCAGATGATTAGAATTTCCATAAGTCTTGCCGTTCTATCGATACAGATTTAATTAGAATCGCATAAAATGTAGTAAAAACTTTCAGGCAACTAAATCTTTGATGATAATCAAACGGGAGGACTTATGAAAATTATAATTATCTGATAACATGCCCAATACCGTTACGGTATGTCACGTGAACCAATCAGAAGCTTGGTTGGATCGATTCTGACCGGTTCACGTGACTAACCGGGACGTGAAAATCCGTGTATATAACCGCGTTACTATGAATCAGCTAGACTTTGGTGTCACTTGCAGTGAAATAACGCAGTACGACGAGAATACAGACGCTGTAGCAACGGTAAAGGACACCACAAACCCGAAACTAGATTTTAATGAATAATTACTATATTAATTTTCCTAATTCCAGAGAAAATAGAAATCATCGTCTCAAGTTCAGAAATTATTAATAATATTTGCTCCTCTAAAGACCATGAGTGATGACGTATGCATTACCTATCCTAAATAGAAACATCAACAGAATCGAGTAATGTCTACGTCACGACTCAGAAAAAGGTACCGGATACTAGAGGACAAATACATTAATCAAAATTTCTGAAATTAAGTTGACGCTTCCTAGTTTTCTCTCAAATTAGGGAATCAAATATCGTCACAATTAGTTGGAATTCAGTTTCAGTGTTGTGAGGTCCTTTAACATGAAGTTCGAAGCACGATACAGTCCTATTCACAGACTGTAGTCTTTTTAATGGGTTTATTTGGATGCTAGTAATAAATAATACATAACAAACTGTTATAATATCATTCTCACAGCGGGAAATCCATTCAATTCATTAATGAAAGCATTACGAAATATTTTTAATCTCTCTCGAACTGAAACAAAAAAAAACTTGGCAAGCTGTACTGAAAACTAAACCTCTTCACTCAAGTCTGTGTAGTGATATAATAGTGGTAAGTAATTAATTAAAGCAATAATACTTTCAACTTGAACATCAAGTCTATAAAAAAACCAAATCAGTTAACAAATCAATACTACATATTAGTGATTATAACAATATTCATTGTGTATGAATAGATTGGAAAAGAATGATAAAATAAACATTAAGCGATCGATTAATCGGTTATCCAATGGTTCGATTATTGAATCGATTATTGAAACATTCTATTATCGACGACAACCATACTGTAAATATCACAATGATAATCAATTAGAGGGTTCGATACTTCTTCAGAGGTATTACAGAGAGAATAAAGTGGTAATACAGTATTCACTACAGAACAGAACTTATAAAAGCTGTCCTTCCATGAATGCGGTTAGCGTTTTGCTTTTGCTGAGCGGTCAAGTTGAGGCCGAGCTCAGCGTTCAGAAACCGCGCCGCTCTCGTCACTGATTGGTCGTTTTTACAATATGGCGACTCAAATATCCGCTTTGCTATTTCCGCGTTCTATGGATCCACCCTCAGCGTAACATTTTCAGCCCCAACGTCACATATAAACTATCGTATAGTGACTTTCCGTTTGAACGTGTTGTAGTGAAAATTGTTCACGATTTTCAAAAAGATTTAAAATACTGACGATCTCGGTCGATCTATAGCGAACCTTCACGTTAGGTTAGGCTAGATGTATGTTTTGATTGGTTGTGAGGTAAAATTGATTGTTGAACACATCTGGTTTTACTACGTCACATAGATCATCTTTCCACATTACGTTTTCATACAAATTCAACTCATTCATATTGAGTACAATAGACCCTGTAAGAGATGAAAGAGCCATCTAGCGACAACGTTTGGAGTAGAGCGGAATTGTACCATGCTGCCAATGATATTTAGCACGAATTATTCATATTATCGTGCGTTGCAGTGAACGTATTTACTTATAATATGATAGTAGTAATATAGTATGATAGTAGTTACAGAATCAATATGTTTACTAAGAGATTTACATACTGTCAGAGTGAGTAAAATTAGAGATAATGCAAGTTATACATCTAGCTGTTTCGGTTTCAACCCTATGGATAAGTGACTTTTTCAACAGTACTACATTTTTTTCTTTTTTTTTAATAACATCGAAACTTGATACAAAATCATTGTTCCCCAATTAAGGCTATGGATGAAAGATAGGATCGTTTGGACGGGGCACCACAAGGGCGATCTTACCACCCCTTGTGGTGGCCCCTTCGAAAGATCCCACACATTGTCACCCTTAACCTAAATCAACTTGAGCTGATAAAAGCAAGAGTGTATCAAGTTTGGTAGTTCATGAAACGCATATTGGTTCCTTTGAGCAACGAGCCCATCTCCAAGAAGAGTATCACAAGAAGGGTATATTTATTATTTATATCTATAAATAATCCTTCTTCCTTACTACTAAAATACTACTCTAAATACTATTCAATACATATTTAATATTCAATATTTATATATAATTTAGTACTAAAATACCCAGGATGCAATTCCGTCAATCCTGACCGCATGAAGGTTGTAAGCGCCTGCGCATCGAAGTATGCAACGGATTAATTATTGTCTACATCTCACGAGTGTTTATCAATTCCCTATTTTTTACTTCTTCCTATCCATGATCATTTTCATTTTGTAAAATCCCCTAACGGGAAGTTTTTTCCCCTCAACGTGCCGGTACCCCGTTAAGAACCAGTGCAACTAAACTAGAAACGTGTATTGCTTGCAGCCCCGTTGCAGTAGAGATCAGACGTAAAGGTTATAGGTCAACCTGAAGGTAGCCATAAAGTCTATCGAGAACGCTATCGATCTACCCCGGATTTCCCGGCACATGCAAACTGGTATATTATCCAAGCCCTTTGATACAACTTCCTTGGGGTACATAGACCACGAGGGTCTTAATTAGGTTGACTATACATACGTAATTTTAGTTGGAACTCCTATTTACACTTACATTGGGTTAAAATTTCAAGGATTCAAGTCTCATAAAAGGGTAGTTTATCGTCCACAATCGAGTCTATGAGAGTTTATTTAGCGTGATGTCAGTTTTGTGGTGTTAAATTAGGAAATTATGTATATCAACACTCTAATGCGGAGATTCACAGGTTTGTCCAAAACTTTCAAGACGGTATAAGTAATAACTATTCAGCTCAAATAGCATAATTGCCATAAGTATACAGCTTAAATAACACCTTTTTTTTTATCTCTATACTATTGACATTTTTTTTTTTTTTAATAACATCGAAACTTGATACAAAATCATTGTTCCCCAATTAAGTCTTCGGATGAAAGGTAGGATAGTTTGGACGGAGCACCACAAGGGCGATCTTACCATCCCATTTTAATTATTTACAATTATGCTATATAACTTAAATTGTTTCTAATTGTTACATCTTGAAAGTATTAAAAATATGTGTTCCTCCCTTATTTTAATTTTGATATATAATACCGTTAAAACGTTAATCACCATCAAAAGACTGATATTTCATTAAATCGACATCAATGCACACTTGAGAAAGTTTGCTTGGGGCTCTCTTAACGCAATCTCCAAAGTTCAAAGCTTGAACAGATGCTGTCGGGTCTTTAAGGTCTAATTTGGTTAGTGTGGTACACGATATATAGGCTTAGTACTACAGTGAACTTCACAACATTATTATAGTTGCATATCAAGACATCGAACTTGTGTGTGGTTGTTACGAGGGGGGAAGTTAGTGAGCGAGAGGAAACACAGATGGCAGCAGATATTCATATCCGGTTCTTCGATATAGAGGAAATATCACAATTTGATATTTTGTCTCGTATTCAAATCAGCTTAAGGCGTCCGCAGTTGTCATAGACATGCAGTTTCCGCCAGGGGGCATTTCACAGATATAAATGATCATACAACTTGAACAGTGCAAAATGCAAATTACCAAATTCATCTTAAGGTGTAGACAATATAAGTCGAAAATACTAATAACTCGGATTTTATAATAACAAAGGTGGAAAGATCACTTGCATGTTACAGTAACACTCAATATTTTCCAATCGATTTTTATCTCTCAGCGTACCGTTACATACAAATTACATGTGACCACAGATAATTGAGCTAATAAATAGGTCGATTATCTGTGATGTGACTTAATGTGCATGTTTGCTATGGATCGAGAGTGTAGAAAAGATACTTCTCTGAATGGTGTGAATCAGTTTCATCACAATATACATAGACGGAAAGCCACTACTGTCGTTTATACTTCAGGTTGACACTGAAAATGTTACGCTGTGGGAAAGTTTCCTTTGATTAAAAAAAAAAAATGGCTCAAATTCACCATGATTTTTCTATAGCAAGTTGAAAGGCCACTCAATTAAAAAATCATCCAATATGAACTTAGTTTAAATATTCCAATTGAGAGATCAAAAATCTAACATCAATTGTGAATTTAATATAAATAATAAGATTTGCGGAAAACGCAAATGAGTAATGTGAATCATAATTAAACAGATTTCCTTCATATTCGTCCGGGTGGATGAGTATAACACACTGAACCGTAATACAGGAGACCGGGGTTCAATTCCCGCCATGGTCAACCATTCTGACGGAGATAACGCGGCTTCCCTCTGTCATTCCGGTCGATCCTGGGTTGGCTTCTCATCAATAAGTCACGACCGACTCTCTCCCACTAACCGAAACACATAATAAAATGAACCTTCCGCTTATCCACTCCTTCCATCAACCCATTCATCATTCACCGACGCCAATAAATTCTAGACATCATCACAGTACGTCGTTAAACCCAATATAAATAAACAAACATTTAGTGCCGTTTTTTTTAAATTACGTAAATATTTGCGTAAAATGATAACACATATTTATGTTGTAACTTATATAAACTATTCAAGACACAGGCCTACCAACATTCACTTCCTGTAAAAATTAAAAACCTATAACAAGTAAAATGTAAAACTGTTCAATTCTGTTTACAGATTTTCAATGTTTCACTTCATTTTAAGATTCCATAATATCTATTCTTGTTTTGGAACAAAACTTTCTTTTTTGTATACT
>OZ023326.1:8834345-8844345 GCA_964007535.1 Brachyptera risi
GAGAAACAAAGATTTTTAGTTCCTTCAAAATGGTATAAGTTATATTCATTTAGCTCATATCGCCTAATTTTCACAGGCATACACACCGAAATTTCTTTTTTCAGCTGTGTATATATACGCTCGATGCGGTATATATTATATAAATCTTTATCGCGATCTCTGCCCATGTACATCGGGTTGCCTAAATCGACACAGAATAACAAATAAATTCAAATTCAGAATGGATAATAGGAACATACAAACACAATTTTGAAGATGAAGCTGATTTTTGACTGAAATATTGAAGCTAATTTTGACTGTATAAATGATTCCTAAGAATAATAATTGAATCGCGTAGTACGCTCACTACTATATCCTTGTTGATGGGAGATATACCAAATTTTATTGAAGATTCTTCGAAAAACTTCGGGATAGTCCCTCTTGAACCAATAAGAAGCCCGGTGACTTCTATCTTCTAGATGGCATACTTTTCGAGTAGTAAGGTACGGTGAATAGTTCCTCATAATAACTTATCATACCATCTTGAAGGTATTCACAATGTCTGTATTTTACCCGCATTATAATTTTGATATCTAATACCGGTCAAAAACGATCACCAAAAAACTGATATTTCGCTAAATTGACTCCCATACTGATTGGTTGCCTCAGAAATTATACGACAACTCTCCACCAATAAAACTATTCAGAACAAGAGTGTTAGAAATAAGTTAGACGGATTGGTTATTATTGAGATTGAAAATAGGAATGGAGAATGATAAAAAAATGTGATATGTACCACCGAGTTTGTAAAAAATTCGATGCATGAATAAAAGTTTCATTAAATTAATTCCCTATATCATGTTGCCCTGACGAAACATCTTCACATGTCACATTTTATTTTCCATCCAATACAACACGTTTCTATGCACTTCATTCTCTTTGTTCTGTAGATCGAGTCTCCTATATTGCTGAAGTCAATTGTTTCTTCCGTTCACACGTCGTTAAAAGCTACGAGATTAGGAAGGAAGACGAGACTCCATCAATGAATATAAACTCGACTTCATAACTTGGATGAACTGCAGAACGTGCACAAGCTATAGCTAGACTAGCGAAACTTTCGAAACTCAATTGTTCCATCTCTCTCGTTTCTGAACATGAAGGTAAGTTACCGTATGATGAGTGTATGAAATGAAATGCATAATACATTAGTTATTCACTACCGGTATCTTCTATCTCTATTATACTAAATTTGCTTAATCCCATGTGGTATATTGAAATTGAGTTAAGACTAGCTTTACGATACTACATTTCATAATACTGACTAGACGTTTCATTCGACTTTTATACCAGAAGCTCTTTAACATTTATTAGGCCAAGAGCCATGTTATATACAGGTCTTGTTCGAGTACTAATCGGCGCTAACTATTGGTCAAGATATATGTTAATAACATATGTAATCAAGGGTGGTGACAAGTTAAACTGCTGACTATTGCCTGATCCACTAATTATCAATTTGTAAAACTTGGCCTGAGACCCGGTTTTATAAACTGATAGTTAGTGGATCAAGCAATAATTAGAGGAAACATTTTTTATCACCCTTGGTTACGTATATTATTTTCGTACCTCGACTCATAGTTGGCGGATTATTACTTGACTGGGACTAAGGCCCAGTATTACCAAGTCCAGTTAGTATTTATCTGAGAGTTGGTGAAAACAAATATCACAGGTAACCATGGTGATAACAAGTTTGAACTGTCAGATAAAGGCTAACTAGACTTGGTAATACCGGGCCCAAGTCAAATATTGTACAACGTCCTCATTGACTGTACATCTGATGATATATGCTTTCCATTCCACTTAAATAATGCACCAATTAATGAGTGCTTGAATGACCAACGTCAGAGTAGCTCTAACCAACAGTTTGAGGTGGTTATCACCATGGTTACTCATGCTATTTATTCTCATCAACTCTATAACAAAGGCCAACTGGACTTGGTTATATCGGGCCTCAAGTGTGTATATATATATGTATATATATATATATATATATATATATATATATATATATATATAGTGAGGAGTGGAGTTGCTAAGCAGGTCACGTGGTGTTCACGATAGGCCGTGAGTAATTGACAATACGTATATAATTAGGAACAGCAGTTTTTTGTGCAGACAAATCATGTATATACGGTTACAGAAATGCACTTCGTATTTGCATTAGTAATTATAATGAACAAGTGCAATTAGCGGTGAAATAATTGGGTGTGAAAACAGGCATAATGAAGCTATTCACACTCGGGTTTCAACAGTGACCATCACTATTATAGAGTTTCACGGTGTGCACGAAAGATAAGTGTGAATACTGTGAATCAGAGGATGTTCGTAGTGGGGTATTCGATAACTCGGGCTTTCAGGCAAAAATGTGTTCCCATGAAGTTATTCATTTCGTGACAATTCAGTGTAGGCCTGCATGAATTGACACCATTCAGCCATTTGCACAAATTATAATATATATATATATATATATATATATATATATATATATATATATATATATATATATTCGATTATACATATATTTATACATACACCTGCATCAATATTCATACACACATATATATATATATATATATATATATATATATATATATATATATATATATATTTATAAACATTTTTGTCAAATGATAAAAATGACCACTCTGGGACTTGAACCAAGGACCTCTTGGTTTGTACTCAAAGCTCTAAGCAACCGAGCTAAGCGGCCACCCAAATTCAATCTGATTAAAGTCGAATCTGGGTGGTCGCTTAGCTTGGTTTGGTTAGAGTTGGCTTGGTCAGCCAAGAGGTCCTTGGTTCAAGTCTCCCGAGAGTGGTCACATTTTCATGATTTGACAAAAACGTTCATACATATCGTTAATGGATCGCATCCATAAAGAAATGTTGCTCAATATATATATATATATATATAGAGAGAGAGAATAATATATATATATATATATATATATATATATATATATATATAGATTAATATATATATATATATATATATATATATATATATATATATATATATATAAATATATATATATATATATATATATATATATATATATATATATATATATATATATATACTTCAACTAATTGCAACAAATTCAAAGTTTGTGCGCTTAGGGCTGGTATTATAAAGAATAGTTATGCGTCCAAATAGCGCTATTTGGTCACATAACGAGGTCTGAGTAGCTTATTGGCAGTATTATGAGCTCCAGATCAGACTATTCGTACACATAAACTGGCCAAATAGCTATTCGGTGCTGAGACCACCTAATAAATCCTTATTTGGTCAAATAGCTTATGTGGTAGGTTAGCTTTATAATACCGGCCCTTATACAAATTTCTCAAATATTTTCCTACAAATACGACTGTATAGCTGCCTAGTATAAATGATGATGTCGAATACAGAACATGTCGTATGAAAGTGTCCGCCGTGCAAGTTGTACTCGGCAGTACACCGGATCATACGAGATGTGTGTGCAATCATGCCCCTCTGACGTCACAGTCGTCACTACCCCCGCCACTCGGTCGTCGGGCAGGATACCGTGCATTAACGAGTACGTGTGCTGCCGACTCGAGCTTCCATGCTTGTATCCTCTGAAGATGGTCGACTAGCAACTGAATAATTGTAAAAATTGAATAATCTTGATGGAAATTAGAGAAAATAAACATGAACGACGGAGAAAAGATAGCGATATAATTTTTTCTCTCACGGAAATACATTTTTCAAGTAGAAAAAGCGAAAAAGATTTGGAAGAAAATGAATTGATGCAAAAAAATGCTTGTATCCTCTAAAGATGGTCGACTGGCAACTGAATAATTGTAAAAATTGAATAATCTTGATGGAAATTAGAGAAAATAAACATGAACGACGGAGAAAAGATAGCGATATAATTTTTTCTCTCACGGAAATTCATTTTTCAAGTAGAAAAAGCAAAAAAGATTTGGAAGAAAATGAATTGATGCAAAAAAAATGCTTGTATCCTCTAAAGACGGTCGACTAGCAACTGAATAATTGTAAAAATTGAATAATCTTCATGTATATTAGAGAAAATAAACATGAACGTCGGAGAAAAGATGGCTACATAATTTTTTCTCTCACGGAAAAACATTTTTCAAGTAGAAAAAGCGAAATAGATTTAAATGAAAATGAGAAGATATGAAAAAAGGGAATAAATGGTTGTCTTCTCTAAAGAGCACAGCCGACTTGCAATTGAATAGAGAGAAAATCATTTATTTATGACGGCTGTTCATCATCACGATGACTGACCATGGAAATCCAGATTACCATTAATCTGGAATTATAATTTCCGAAAGTGAAAAAGAGTTATACAATTATGATAGTGTAATCAAAAACAATATACTTGATATAATTGAGTAATAATAGAATCATTAGAATTATAATTCTAATCATTATATATTAGAATTGGAATTATTAATTATAGTAAATATTGCGACGAGTGGCCGAGTGGGTAATACACTGAACCGTCATTCGAGAGACCGGGGTTCGATTCCCGTCAAGGTCGACTATCCTGACAGGGGTTTTCCGTGGTTTTCTTCTGTCGTTGCGGTCAATACATGGGTCAATGCTGGGATGGTGCCTCAACAACAGGCCAGGACCGATTCCTTCCCGACATCTAAAAACATGTAATAAAATAACCTTTCATCTCATCATCTCATATATCATTCACTGGCGCCAATAGATCGTGGTCATCAGTACAGTGCGTCGTTAAACTCGATATAGATGAATTCAAATTCTGAAACTGAATTCAAGGTAGCTCTGAATTATTACACGAAGTATAATCCCACGTGGCCTACGGATAAACCACGCCTATCACTAGCCGTTAATTGTATATGAAATACTTAATACTGTTTTGTATGTAATTATGTTGTAGATGTCACAATGGTATATTTGAAGTATATATACTAGAATTCTTGTGAAATACTAGAACCGTAGCAGATGAATGACATTACTTTTATATGCATGCTCATATATTTTGTATTAATGTTGGTAATTCTTCATTTATATACTGTCATGAATAACTTCGCATCTCTGACACGCCTCAACGTCTATATGAACTAGTCAAGTAAATTAGATTGACATAAATTATTAGATTCGAGTTGAATTGAACCCAAATATACGTTGGTATCGGTATGCAAAACAGGAACAATAAAACTGTTTGATTCCGGTCGAATTAGCCGTTCACTGAACCGTCGTCCAGGAGACCGGGGTTTGATTCTCGCTATGGTCGACCATCCTGACAGAGGTTTGTTGTGGTTTTCCTCTGTCGTCAAGATTGATACTACGACAGGTTGATACAGAGAAAGGTTTTTAGAGAAGCTTCACTCACACTAGAAGAAATTTGAACCAACAATAGAAAGAAATTGAAAGAATTTCAATTCAGTTTTGTTGTATTGTAGAATATACTAGGAAAACGCGGGATGCGCGTTGTAAGATGAGCTTAGAAGTATGGCAATCTAGAATGAAAAATAACTTGTCAGCTCAATTTACATATACTAACCTTGTCTTAAATCAAACGTTCAAAAACCTCACCTGCAACTTGTTGATATTTATAGTAACCTGCAACCTGTTGCATAAACACTTTGCAAAACCAATTGATCCAAATATTCAATAAAATGTACACGTTTATTGCGTTTTCTTCATTATTTCTCATTCGATTGTTGTAAAAATCTCTGAAAAGGTGTATAATGGTATTTTTCATTATCTGTGAAAATTTGAGAGCTTTAGAAAAATTCTTGTTTTTCAAGTATTTTCCTCCGTGCGATTCTTATGAGGATTTTCCAAACTTTCCGATTATTTTCCGGAAAAACCTTCCGACCGATTCCTCTGAATAACAATCACAACCTATTCTGGTATGACACCAACGTTCAGAAAAAGTTTCAAGTTGATTGATTAATTTCTCTGACCTGTATGCCGCGTACATAATTAAAAAAAAAAAAAAACATAAGAACGAAGCCCATTTTTTTCAGGGTGTGAAATGGAAAGCTTCGCTACGCTCATCTAATTACAAGTTTCACATCTGGAATGCATAGAATGCACGGAAAATAATTACAATATACGTGGATTGTATGGTTAAGGGGAACCTATTTCCACAGCGTAACATCTCTTCGGGCGTCCCACATTTTCACTGTCAACGTAACATATAAAAGATGGAGTGGCTTCCCGTTTGAACATTGTAGTGAAATTGCTTCATACCATGCATAGAGGTATATTCTGAAATAATGTCAATCCACGTTGAACATTCACAAGATGTTACGTGTTATTGGTATGTAACAGTACGCTGTGAGGTAAAAATCAATAGTAAAAATATCGAGTGTCACTATTACATTATTTACATACATCTGATCTTTCCACCTTTTTAAATATGAAATTACATTAATTAGTATTAGTTTCAATATTTTTGGTAATTATTGAATTTAGAGAACTCGCCTATTTTCGTATTTTTTCCCATGAAAATGCCGGAATGTGATATATTTTGATGTGACAATTATTGAAACGAAGGCATATTTTGACGTTTTCACATGGTACTATCGCTATACTCACTGTAAGTGCGATTACAATGAAAAATATGTACTTGATCTGCCATGTTGAAGGCAGCCAGCTAGTGATGGCGCTAGTATCTGTACCTGAAATGGCTGCTAAAACCAAGAAATATCAACAAAATTGGATTTTCATATTTATTTATTTTTATTTTGTTCCATTCATCTATTTTGACTGTTGATATTATATATAGATATCAATATATGTCACGATACGTCACATCATTTTTTGTTACAATTTCGAAATATTAATGTAATTAAAAGTGAAATATGATTTCTTGAAAGAGAACAATTATATTCACTTATGTCACGATAAATTATTTATGTGATGTGAACCATCATCAATGGATGAATATTGGGGTTTTAAGGCGCATCGACGGATCTTCATTTATAAAAAAAAAAAAAAACCTGAAAATGACATTAAAATTATAATGTGCCACCACTTCTGGATAACATAGTGATGCCATAATTAGGAAATAGCATCATCATAAATGTGTCGCTTCAAATAGGCGAGTTCTCTATATTCAATAATAACCATATTTTCTGCATCAGGTGACGTATTTTCAATCTTGTATCTTGCAAGGTTCAAGTTTTATGACCATCTATATCTGTGAAATCACCCTGAGGGAAACTTGGCTGGGTGCACAATCTCTCCCTTTTTGCCAACCCTCCAGGCAAAGTACTGATGAATACTCAAACTTGGGGGGTTCAGCCATATCAGACACTCTCAGCGTCAACAAAACATATAACCTATTGTAGTGATATTCTATTGAAACATGTTGAAGAGAAATTGCTTCATACCATTCTGAGAGCTATTTGATAAAATAAATATTCACGTGAAAATACATGTTCTTATTGCGTATTACGATCCGTGGTGATATATATTACATATATATATATATATATATATATATATATATATATATATATATATATATATATATATATATTTAAATATATATATATATATATATATATATATATATATATATTTAAATATATATATATATATATATATATATATATATATTACATATATATATATATATATATATATATATATATATATATATATATATATATATATATATATATATATTTAAATATATATATATATATATATATATATATATATATATATATATTTTATATATATGATATATATATTTATTAAATATATATATATATATATATATATATATATATATATATATATATATATATATATATATATGTATACATATACATAGTGGGTGAAAAGATCAATTGATTTTTTTCGAAACAAACTTTGGCTCATTAATATATTGTATACAACCATATATACAATTGTGTGCACATTATTACTTGCGTATCTTACACTGGAGACTATTAGGTAACGTATTATGATCATTTATATGAGAAACATCACCCTGGCGGTTAATTTATTCCCTCATATGAATTGCTGGGCTTAAACTTCATCAACTTATCAAGCTGCGCATAACGGTGCGCAGTTTTCATTCACACCTTCATGAGGTATAATCAACCAATTGTCAAATAATGTGTATGCTTGTTTTATGGAGTAATTGTAGTCATAATTATTATTTCATTCCCAATTTTATTCCATTTATTTTCTTATCACTCATCTCTGATCTCGTAAATCTCGTTTATCATCTATTTTAATCTTTTCATTTCTTTTTTCTTTTCCTTTTTTCCGTCTCATTATTTTCGTTATTCCCATTATTTTCAATTTTTCATCATTCTCATTCTTAGCTGTTTATAATGTTTCATGTATATAACTAGACGCTGTTCACTTACGCTGTTGATGATATTGTTTGACTAACGACCCCACATCCAATTAGATTATATGGGGGTACGAATGAGCAGACGATACACGAACGATGTACAAATAAACTCGTGACTTCGCGGGACTCGAACTTTTTTTTTTTCAATAACATCGAAACTTGATACAAAATCATTGTTTCCCAATTTAGGCAATGGATGAAAGATGGGATCGCTTGGACGGGGCACCACAAGGGTGATCTCACCACCCCATTTTGATTAGATAAAAGTCTTTCAGTTTCCGAACGTTCGGAACACATTATGACTGTTTCTGTGATATGTATCCGGACACACAATACACGAATGTTAATATCTTCCACTTTGAACTAAGTCTCTTGGGCAATGATTACTTCTTTCCATTAACAGCAGATGTTAAGTTCATCATTATACAAAATGGAAAAGAAATGAGTGATATGCCTACACTATTATAATTAGGCCCATCACTCTACTAATTCAAGGTCGTGGCCAATTAGACCCCAAGCATTTGCTTCGAGGACTGTGGGAAACCACGAAAAATCAAGTCAGGATGGAAAAATACTCGAACTAACGCCCAACAAGACTTCGGTCTCTAACTGATGAGGCGATGTTTTCATTTGTTCGATACTTCTACATTTTGCTCGGAGCGATTGCGTATGAAAAGCAAACAAAATGCGTCACTCATCCAGACAAACCTGATTGATCCGTGTAATGTTGTTCATCATTGTTTCCGATTAAATTATCGGAATAATCAGATATTCAACGATTGCTGTTTGTTTGTTATTAGAATTACGATTGCAAAACATGTTTTTGTGCTGAATATATCGAATGGAAACTGTATTTGTATAATAATTACTTGTATATAGTCTACTCTCCACTTGGTCAGCGATGAAATTCTCCATTACATATTTATAAATATGGAAATAAGCACGTTTGTGATCAATATATAAAACCATATAACTGTTTGAATAGTTTGAATATATAGGGAATGGCATTCTAAAAACAACATACATTATTGGAAAGCGTAACAAATGTTTTGATGACAAGAAATCATGAGGTTTAGTTGACTATAAGGTCGGTGACCATGGTGGCCATCAGAAAACAGAAAATGGTCAAAATACGTAAGTCACTATATATAAACTAATCTTTTTGAGAGGTATTGGAGTGGATCTTGTGGAATATCCTGTTTTGGGTGATAACTTTTGAGCGGCATGAGATATTAAATTTCTGATATACGGGACGTGAAACACAGATATTATAAAATCTTGAATAAGGTGCAAGTTGAAACTATTCGACTGATATAGCATAATGGTCGAACGTATAGAGATAAAAATGCATATTTTTCAGCTGTATACACGTTTGAAAATTATGTGGTATGAATTGAAGTTTAAACTCACATCGTCTGGGAGGTATCAATAATATCTGTGTTTCACACGTATTATAATGTTGATATCTCATATTGTTCGAAACTTATCACCATGGAAACTAATATTTCAACAAATCAACTCCCGTGTTCTTTCAAAAAGCTTAGTTGGGTATATTCTTAAGCTTGCCTAGTGATATTGTTCTCGGATGGTCACTATGGTTACCAAGCTTGTGATGAACCAAG
>OZ023326.1:8846845-8896845 GCA_964007535.1 Brachyptera risi
ATCTCTTACTCATTCCACGACCATCTCTTTTTCATTCCACGACCATCTCTTTCTCATTCCACGACAATCTCTTTCTCATTTCACGACCATCTCTTTCTTATTCCACGACCATCTTCTTCTCATTCCACGACCATCTCTTACTCATTCCACGACCATCTTTTTTTCATTCCACGACCATCTCTTTCTCATTCCACGACAATCTCTTTCTCATTCCACGACCATCTCTTTCTCATTCCACGACCATCTCTTTCTCATTCCACGACCATCTCTTTCTCATTCCACGACCATCTCTTTCTCATTCCACGACAATCTCTTTCTCATTCCACGACCATCTCTTACTCATTCCACGACCATCTCTTTCTCATTCCAACAAACCAAAGAGGAATATTTGTTCACTTTAGCCCTACACGGATCTATAAACAATATAATTGAAATATTACCCTCCCTGAACACTGAAAGTGTGTAATTCTTGTTCAAAGTTACAGTATAACGTACAGCACATTTAATTCATTTTTTCTATTCATTGTTAGGGTTTAACGACGCACCGCATGGATGACCAAGATTTATTAGTACGGAGAATGATACATGGGATCATGGGATGATGAATGAAAAGTTATGTTATTATGTGTTTTTGAATAGTGGGAAGGAGTCGGTTGTGGTCTATTGTTAAGGAACCATCCCAGTATTGACCTGAACGACAGGGTGAAACCACGAAAGTGCAAGATGATCGACCATGGCGGTAATCGAGCCCGGTCTCCTGAATGACAATTCAGTGTGCTAGCCACTCGACCACACACCTCAGTAACGTACAGTATATGAATAAAATATTACAGTAATATTCATGTAACCGTTAAATATGGTCTTAAGCACGTATTTTAATCAAATCTGCTTATAATTCATTAGTTTATATATTACGAAAATCCAAGTCAAATCATCCCAACAAAATTGACAGAGTAAATAATAATTTGCGTGCCGAGCCTAGTAACCAACTCATTTGTAACCGGCACATGTTCGCCACTCACACGAGTTTCATGTTAATTACCCGACCGAGCAGCCGTGGCCTGCAACCTTGAAACTGTCGTATGTCGGACAATTATCACGTACGGGCCGTGATGTAAGAACGCTGCTTGATGTACGACAAGCGGTCAGCTGATCGAGTCAAGTGCACGCGTCGCGAAATCGAGACGGCTTGCAATTGTACAACGGCATTTCGTCAAATGACTACACAACTCTGTAGAGAGAGAAGTTTATTCAAATACTGCCGCCAAAAACGGTTGTCACACGGATACGGTGTAACAAAATTTGTATAAAAATAATGTATTTTTTTTTTAAATATGATAATTGAATGTAAAAAAAATATGATAGACATTATTTTCCCCCAAAAATTGTGATAGAAAAATAATTGAGTACTAAGAGTTATATAAAAATTTTATTTGGAAAAAAAAATATTTTCACGAATTGTGACGATATTCATTTCGTTAATTTTAGAGAAAACTATAAATCATAATTTATTTCGTCAATTTCAGAGAAAACTATAAATCATCATCTCAATTTCAGAAATTATGATTGAATTTTCTTTCCTCCAGAGACCATGAGTCATGACGTAGGCATTACAAATTCTGTGAAGAAGCATAAACATAATCGAGTAATGTCTACGTCACGACTTGAAAAAAGTGCTGAGACCTGAAGTACAAATCAATTAATTGATATTTCTGAAATCGAGATGAAAATTTCTAGTTTTCTCTGAAATTAACGAAATAAATCTCGTCACCATTCGTTAAAATTAAATTTCAAGATTGTCCTTTAAAGGACATAACAACCTTGAAACTAAATTTTGAAAAATTATGGCAATATTTATTTCGTTGGTTCTATAGAAAACTAGAAATCATCACTTCAATTTCAGAAATTAAAATTAATTATTTTTTCCGTCAGAACCTGGCTTTTTTTCTGAGTCGTGACGTATATACATTACTCGATTACGTTCCCCCTCCCTCCCTAGGGAACATCATATCAAGGTATACGCGGTAGTGGATTCTGATCATTTCCACTGGCTGAATTATAAATCAGCCCCTCAGATCTGTTGAGACCGCAGAGGATTTCCTGGTGGCAGTGCTTTGCAACCCTCATACATGCCTAATGTACACACATGACCAGAATACAGCGCGTTGGGGCACGTGGAAAAACGGCTTGATTGAATCTCAAACAAAACAAAACATTTTTAAATCTTAGTTCAGGGCATGCTTTGAATGTTTGGACAAGCAAACAACGTTTCATAGCTGTTATTCTGAAATATGGTCAAGTTACAGATTTTAAATATATTTGAATCATAAACTTGAATTCATATACGTTCCATAGCTGTTATTCTTAAATATTGTCAAGTTACATATTTTAAATGTATTTGAATCATAAACTGTACGACTGAGACGAGTGGTCGAGTGGCTAGTACACTGAAGCGTCATTTAGAAGATCGGGGTTTGATTCTAGCCATGGTCGACCATCCTGACAGGTTTTTTTTCGAGGTTTATCTCTGTCGTTGAGGTTGATACTGGGGTGGTTCCTCAACAACAGGCCACGACCGATTCCTTTCCACTATCCAAAAACACCTGATGAAATAACTTTCCATCTCATCATCCACGAACTAAATAATTTGTCCAAGAACTAAATAATTTTAAAACTCTTGAAATTGAAGAAACTTGTAGCAGCTTCAAACATTTACCACGTTTGAAAGATGTAGTTGTGTTTTCAATCGAGAAGACTTCTTAAAAATAATACAGAAATATAAATATTACAGTTATATTTGTATTCATCACTTTGATACACGGTCACAATCTTTCGTGAACATTAGTATACCTATTCGAAGCCTACATAAATAATTTTCATCATTATTGTAGTTCGCTTTCATTCATTACATATACTTGTATCCACGTGAGAAGAGGGTCGTCTACCAAAATCACAAACATACATTACACTGTTTTATATACATTTGTATAACTGTATAATTTGTTCAGTATTTTAATTAATCAGGACGAGGTATAAACGCAACCACATCTTTCAATTATATCAAATCCATAAAGTTAGACCAGGATAATGTAATTAGCAAAGTTTTCATTATTATTCTGTTGGCAGCCGCCCTTCTATCGTGGTTACCATGGTTACAATACAAGTATCACTATAGACTACCATTCATCACGGCCTTGCTTGTTACTTGGAATTACACTCCGAGAGACCGAGAAGAATCAAGATGACCAGCGCCGTATGAGCGCACAGAGAGGGTCGTGGGGGGAGGGGGGGGGGGGAGGGGGGGGGGGGTCGGGAGGGGGGGGCAGAAGTTATTACGTAACAGCCTCGATGTATGTAAATTCTCATGACACAACTCGTCGACTGGCATTATCCGGTTATTGCGAGAATATTTTCATAGATAAGACTATATCCATATAGTATAGTATGGAGTATATAGTACACATGGTCACTCATGCGTGATCTCCATAGAGTCACGCGTACGTGTGTATAACTACTCTACTAATGTGTTTATAACCGGTGAATATGATTATAATGTCTTTTCAAAACAGCTGTTGGACAAAGTTCATCCATGCGGCTTTTGTTAATAAAACTTCTTATACATAGTTGAAGAGGCTTATCTGTCGCAACCTTTAATGGTAATTTATACTGAGTTTCAACGAAACACTGTACTGGTGGATACGATCTATTGGCGTCGGAGAATGATGTATGAGATGATGGGTTATTTTATTAGGTGGTTTTGAGAAGTGAGAAGGATTCAATCGTGGCCTGTTACTAATCAATGAACCATCCCAGTGATAATGTGAGAGTTAAGAGGAAAATCACAAAAGATCCCTGTCAGGATCACCTTTTGAGATAAATTATTTCAATTTTCAATGACTTACGAGCAAATCTTTTCAATTTTCTCTCGAAAGTTGAATATTTCACAATCAGAACTGTATGCAAAGTTGCTGTGAATTTATTCTTGAAACTAGTGAATATAGCCAATCAATTCATCTGTATGCTGGTAATCATTTACCAATAATGAAACGCCAAGTGATAAAAGTGCGCTTGGACTGTTTGAAAAATTGGGAATTATGTTGGCGAAACTATGTTATTTATACCCATGAAATAATGTGGTTACCAGTCCCGTATAAATTGTTATGTTAGCGCTTTCAAAGTTCGTATTCAGATTTATGTATGTAGATTCTCATACATTCAGAGGTGAAGCTAATGAAAGCGAGGGAGAGAGAGAGAGGGAGAGAGAGAGAGAGAGAGAGAGAGAGAGAGAGAGAGAGAGAGAGAGAGAGAGATACCACTAAGCACAGGGCGTATTACCATCATTATGCATATTGTTAACTACAAGGATTTCGGGAAGACCCTTTAATTATTAACGATAATTATAGAAAATTAACGCTGACAGTGGCAACTTGCAAGAATAGAGAGAGAAACAATTTTAGTGTCAGTTGTTAACAATATATATGACTGATGACTAGGCCTACTGGGAAACAGCCATGTTATCAATTTCAAATACAATAAAAAAATCACTAATATAAAATGATTACATTATAACTGGATATAGAAGAAAACAAGGAAAAAGATGAACATCATTGTGAAAAAATAAAAAAATGAAATAAAAGATGTGTACTCATTTTTTGTTTCTACGTTTTCATCACACATAAAAGCCAACAATATCAATATACAGTATAAACGGTTTTCTATGTCATCATTTGTGGCTAATCACCGGTTAACTATATTGCAGTAGTTTTTAAACTATCACTATCACCATCAGCAATGCGTGAAACCACATTGCAATTCGCATTGCAATAGATGCTTTTATTATTATTATCTTTCATTGAATTAATTGTATGTTACTGGCCTGTACTCCCACGAATGTTATAACGTTTTTCATCCAATCTGGATGTGGTTATAACTTTGGAACACCACAGTATTTAGAAGGAATACTTTATGACATTTTTAATTAACCTAAAACAAATATTCGTGTATTTACATATATATATATATATATATATATATATATATATATATATATATATATATATATATATATATATATATGTATAAATATATATATATATATATATATATATATATATATATATATATATGTATATATATATATATATATATATATATATAAATATATATATATATTCATCATATAATATATATCATATATTATTATATATTATATTAAATTTTATTATATTATATATATATATATATATATATATATATATATATATATATATATATATATATATATATATATATATATATATATATTAACATCATTACCATCATCACATCACATTTAAGATTCGTTTGGTCCTCCATGGATCAATAGTCACTCATGACATACAGATTCTGAATGGAAACGTGAGCAGAATCAAGTAATGACTCCCCTAGGTAAGACCCAGAAAACGGGCCAGATTTCGGAGTACAAATAAATCAATCACGATTTCTGAAATTGAGTCGATTATTTCTAGTTTTCTCTAAAATTAGGGAAATAGGTATCATCATAATTAATTAAAATCTAGTTTCAGGGTTGTGATGACCTCTATTTTTAGACGAGCTTTAGCGAGGATTCAATTTGACATACTGAAAAAAATTGGTGTTCGTTTTTATGTTTTTTTTTTTTTTTTTTTTTTTTTTGTTTTTATGTTTTTTTGTCGGTTCTCCACAGGTCAAACGGCTACAGCTATCAACTTCAAACTTTTTTTCGTCATGGTTCCTCATCTAACTTAGATCTGTATAGTTTTGTGGCATTATCGGGTGGTAACTTTTTTTTTATGAATTTTAGAAATTTCAAAAATCCCCATTAGAATAACCCGGAGGAAAATACTTGAAAAATCAAAATTTTTCAAGACCTCTCAAATTTCCGCCGAATATAAAGGAAACTATTAAGCACATTTTGAGAGATTTTTCGCATCAATCGGATGAGAAATAACGAAGAAAACGCATTTATAAAGCATTCTCCCATCAATTTAGGCTATTACGGGAACCAATTAAATCTATAGCAACAAGTGTCACTAATTAATTCAAAACGATTGAAATGAATGAAGAAGAAGGCCGTGACATAACTGATTCTCGTAAGGTTTTTGAACGTTTGGAGTGATCCAAGGTCTGTAGATGTAGATTGGGTTGACAAATTATTTTTCTTTCTAGATTTCTATACCCCTAAGCCCGTCTAACAACGCGCATCCCGCGTTTTCCTAGTTTTATCAACTACTATAGATATTGTTCATATGTGAGGAAGTGTTCGTGACATTGACAGCATATTGTTACATGGACTACTAATATTTAATATACCTCATTACCGGTTACTTCTTGACGTAACATAAATTGGTTATTAAATAATTAATTGTTGAATAGCTATTGTTTTCTACATGATATATTGTATGATTATATACAACATACAACATACATTATATAACATGAAACATTGCACCTGTATCTGGCATTGAAAATCTGATTAAACCGTTATTTCAAGTAACAATGCATCCAAGGGGATGCTGGCTACAATGTCAGATTCTGCAGCGAAGCGAGAAGTACTTTCAATTTCTTGAGAACAATACATCTGTGGTAAGATACATTAGATGAGTGCATCCGTTTTTTTTCTCTGATATATTAGATACTAACTTCATCAGGGTTGTAAAAAAATATACAAAAATACAAAAAAAATAATCACAGAATCATCAATAATGCAGAAGAAAAAATATAAAAATTGAACGTTTTTCTCTACATTTTGAAAATCATCGTGAATTTCAATGGGAATTCTTATCAGAGTCAAGAAGGACTATTTACAGGCAGACAACCCTCTCAAGATTCAAATACATGATTAGGCCTACTTTTGGAGTTGGATTTTTTTTTTTATTCAACTCTACAAACTCTCAAACACCATGCTTTTCACACGGACTATCAACATAGAAAAATAAATATTCCAAGATGAAATTTCACTATATAAATTATATTATAAATTAGATTCATCTTGTATTGTCATGGTATTTAGCTCTATTAGTGAACATTATCCAATAGAGTCCTTTTCCTCTTGGAGCTAGCCACGCCTGGAACGTTATTTCAGGTGGCAGCCGTAGTAAGGGTCCTGGACCCTTACCTAATAAATTCCGTACGAGGCCTGGCTAGGTCCAAAAAGCTAGGACTTCGATTTGTTAATGTTTACTAGTACAGCTACCTGCCATGGCAACGTGTCTGGTCTCTGTGTATTTCCATTGTTGTTAGCACAGAAGACCAGCCCTGTTTATGAGGTGGGCTTCAAAATGTGATGAATTATTCAGTCCAAGAGACCGTGAATTCATTTTCATGATATATTGTCATTGTTGGTAGCATTTTCAGTGAACATTAACCAATCAATGTCCTAGCCTTTTGGAGCTAGCTAGCACTAGCACGAAATTTCAAGTGGATTATTGGTCAAGGGTCCTGGACTCTAAACCAATAATCCACTATGAAATCGTTCTAGGTCTGGCTAGCTTCAAGAGACTAGTGGTCTACTTTTATTCAATAATGTTTACAAAAAAAGCTACCTGTCACGGCAACTTGTCTAATCTTTTTTAATTTCCATTGTTGTTAGCACAGTTAGTCCATTGTTGAGTTGGGCTACAAAATACGACAAATTTTTGCACTCCAAGAGGCCGTTACTTTGTTAGTATATTATGTTGTCAACTTGTCATGGTAGGTAGTTTATCTAGTGGACACAATCAATGTCTGAGCTTCTTGGAGCTAACTAGACCTAGTTTAATAGTTATAAAAGTCCTGATAATAACGGAATCCGGCATTTGTTGCACGCAGGAACGGGCTGAACATGTGACAAGTGACACATTCAACTTACGATAACTGTCCATACTTGAATGGAATTAAAGTTTCTATTACCGCATTAGCTCAATTCATTGTTATTTTAGTTGATGCATAAAGGCCGGGTTACTTCAATTAGCAGTTCAGTCACGTCTTGGTTAGACCGAGGGTTAATGGAAACACTAACCACAACTATACTGGCATTGTACGTAGAAATGAGATTTATACTAATTATTAACACATCATTCGGATGAATGCAATTGCTATAGGCGTGTTTGAGATTGTGTTATATTTTCTCAAAATGACTGAGGGTTCAATTTTCCTATTATTTAAATATTCTCATATATATATATATATATATATATATATATATATATATATATATATATATATATATATATATATATATGAATAATAATAATTTCACCTTCCAAACTATTTTATTATCTCATCATTCTCTATTCATCAGGTCTATCGTGTTCTTATTTTCAAGTTATTCTGTTAATAGACAACCTTTAGCAATATTCATAGAGGCATAGTCTTCTTTTTATTGTAAAAGATATTTCATATACTTTATTTTTCAGTGCAATGCTGTATTTATTGATCGTATTCAATCGTGATATCAAAATGACAAATATCTGTAGACTTTCAGTGATGTTTCCATGTTGAAAACACGCACACATACACACACACATATGAAAAAAGGTATATAGTCTTCTTTATGATTCATCAATCCGATGAGGCAAAAGATTCTGAAGATTATTGCATATATTTGTTCTGTAAACTATAATATAAAACATCGACAAACTTCACAAAGAGAGTTCTACAAATTCACCTGCGAGTCTTCAATACGTTCATTCTAATTAAATAAATCGTTCAATTTAAGTGAAATGCCAAAGTTAGACTCTCCGTAAAGCGATCGGAAATCCGCACAATTTGCGATTCGACGTTTCGTGGGTAAAAACACCTAAGGGAGTTAGCCTCACAACCCACGCCCGTGGCGCCTCCATCGGGCCTGTCTTGCTCGTCAAGAGATGGACGACTTTTTCGCTTGCGATAAAGTGGTCACATGGGAAAATGTTGCTCGTTTTTTTCTCCATCACTGTGCTTCGAATTTGAAAACCGAGTTTGGTGAAAATAATATTTCATTTTCTTTACTAGACGGGTTGAGATCAACAGACATAAAAGATAGATTTGAACAAGTTTTCTCTAAAAACTAACATCATATTCTCAGCTGATGATTGTTGTTTGCTCAACGACCCCACCAACAGCTGGATTATTCGGAGGTACGAATTCATGTTCAAAATTAAAAAAAAATGTGAATTTATTCGGAGAAAATATTTTTACCCATATTTTCTCTTCTGGCTTATTCTCATGAGATTTTCAAACTTTCGGGATTACTTTTCTCAAAGTATAGTTCGACTAATTGAGCCTCAAAACTATACCGTGTCGAGTAAGAAGATGACACGTGTGTAATTCAATTTTCATCAATTTTCCCCGTTTGACACGTGGAGTACATATTTCAATAATTCACAATTGTTGACAACACCGCCTGGGAGTCTTGGAAAAAACAGAAGGCGTCGCTTCTAATCGGTCTCATGAACTCATCTTTTGCCACAATTTGAAAACAATAATTACACATCAAGATTCAAATGTGAATACAAAAAGAACATATTGCTATAAATAATTTCATAAATTTCACATCAGTATCTACATAATATAAATCTATATCTATATCATTTTTTTTTATCTCTATATATATCCTATTTAAATGTATCTATATGAAGATCTCCATGTAAATTGAGGCCCACAGATTAACAATGCTTTCTAGAAACCCTGTATAAGCAGGGGCCAAAGGACAGTCGACAATCCTTCTTATTGTTTGAATGAATTTTTCAAATGGTCTCAGTGGTTTCTCATAGTTGTTATCGTATTCTTATCAATGAAAACTGTGACACGTACATGTGCGTAAATGGCTTCGTACAAATTGTTCCAAGTTTTTTTGTTAAAAGTTGATCAATAATATCTAGCCACATAACTATTTATCAGTAATTGTTTTTGTGTTCATATTTATTATAATAATAGTCATAGGCCTATATATTATTTCATCCATAGCCTCAATTGGGGAACAATGATTTTGTATCAAGTTTCGATGTTATTAAAAAAAATATATATATTATTATTTTATTTTAATTGACAAATTTTTATAACCTTTGTAAGTACAATGTTGTATTGCCATACAAGTTGAATGATGTATACAATGGAATGCTGATACATACAAATACAACTGAATTAAAAGCCATTACAAATCTGAATATTTGTGAACCTAATGTGAAACTGTTCTTACTCGACAAGTGTTTGTATGGTATTGAAGAACTGTGAATGTGGTCTGGTATTTTCTCTGATTTCCCACTTTTCATGAAATTGATTATCCAGCTTTTAGTTTGAAGTATTGTGAATTTGTCATTAATGTAAATTGATCCACTGAATAAAGAAATTATTATCATAATCATTATTAAAAGAAAAAAAAAGAAAAAATGAACAACCAACAAGCAAAATAATTCAGAGACTACAAATATTTGGCAGAGATGACAATCGCCAAATGCTTATCATTTCTGGATTACACATTTATAACCCTCGGTGTAATATCCAATTAATACTCTCTATTTGTATTATTCACCAGACTTGTCGGGTAGGCCCTTACTCGAGCATTGAAAGGATCGGCTCGTAGCTGGTACTTTAGTGGGTTAATTAACATGAATTAGATACCTTTTGAGAGGCGTATCACTAATTCAATTAGTGCTAAGTGTACTTAACCATCTCAACATTCTGATATCTACACATGTTGTCACGTCGAATGCTGTTTCTCAGGAATTTAAATTGAAGTCTGAATAAAATTCATTTATATTTCATCTACATTTATACAATAACAAGAAGGAAAAAAAAAATCAAACTCTGTACTGAACAGAAGTAAAAAGAAAAAGAGAGAAGAGAGAAGATTTCAAGAAGAAAAAGGTGATCTAGAATCAATTAAGATGATGAGAAGATTCAAGATTTTCTCGACCACTCTGGGAATATTCAAAATTTTTTCTAACCCTGGCATTACCTCGAGAATTATTGTTTGTTAATTGAGTTATTTTATTCTCAATTATTTTTTTGGGGTGGTAAGATCACCCTCGTGGTCTATCTTCCATCCAAATTGCCTTATTTGGGAAGCAATAATTTGTATCAAGTTTCGATGTTATTGAAAAAAATATATATTTCACCGGTAATTTTGTACCAAGTTTCGATGTTATTAGAGAATATTAGAGAATATATTACACCGATAATTTTGTCATAGCCTGTATACAAGTGTATATATTGTTTGTTACTTTTTGCATGTAAATTAACAGGAAATTTTCTCCATGATGCATCTTAATATGAATTGATCGTCCACTTTATGTGACCGGAAGTGTAGCACTATTGAAAGCAACTTGTGTGGCCCACTATGAATGTATCGATTAAACTAGATCAGGTCATCATTCTAGCATCAAAATCGATATACATATTCAACTAATAAATAGATCTGATAGATGACTCTGGTAAGATAGATCGGAATTATCTTAAAGACTATCACACAGTTGGAAAAGAAACCTCAACATTATTATGAATGTTCCTCAATCTTGGTACCACCAATCAGAACTCTTACCTGCAGTCCTAAATTATACTCGTTTTTTTTATATATATATTGGGTTTTAACGACGCACTATACTGATGACTACGATCTATTGGCGTCGGTGGATGATGAATGAGATGATGGGATGATGAGATGAGAGGTTATTCTATCAGGTGTTTTGGATGGTGGGGAGGAGTTGGTCGTGGCCTGTTGTCAAGGAACCATCCCAGTATCAACCTGAACGACAGAGGGAAATCACGAAAAACCCCTGTCAGGATGGTCGACCATGGCGGGAATCGAACCCCGGTCTCCCGAATGACGGTTCAGTGTGTTACCACTCGGCCACGCGTCTCGGTCCTATACTCGTCTTCACGAAAGTACCACCTGAATAATAATAGAAATGAAGAAATGGTGAACTGGTGAATGAAGAAAACTCAATGAAATGATAAAATGGAACGATTCTGACGATATGTATATATAGTAGGGCGTACAATCGTGAATATTGTTCAGAAAAATTGTATCATTGCTTTCAGAATGTAACAGTTGAACATTCTTTATTTGTATCTACATCAAAATATTGATATGCAATAATTGTCTCCCAATTAGGGATGAGGAATAATTAATGATACCGTTAAGAAACAACACCTTTTGGCTGTTTTAGACTTCGAGGCGGTATTATCATGGAAATAGATGATTATCTATAGACCATATAGAATAGAAAGTAATGAACTTTGCCAATAGGTCTGCGCTGAACTTCTCCGCTACAGATAAAAAAAATACATAACTCTTAATATCTGTGTTTATATATTAGTAGACCATCTTTTTTTTTCGTGGAATCGTGTCTATATAGTGTTTCAAACAGCTATCAGGTGTGAGTCTCACTTTGAACTTCGATGTCAGCAGAAACCTAATTACGTCTGTCTAGTGACTTCGTGTTACAACCGACGTCGTGTAGCCTGTAGTAGACGTCAGGGATACGCCCTTCGAGGGGCTCTTTGATGTGCGAACTGTACACACAGTACCCTACGTGCAATTCGGGATCAATTTGACTAGCCGCATTTCCATACTTATTAAATGCAGGATCATATATTTATCTCACAAGGGACAAGATTAGGGTAATTTATCGAAATGCATTCGCTGAACGATGGATATTTGCTATAATCATCGATTCGCCAAATATCACGGTATTGACATATATATATATATATATATATATATATATATATATATATATATATATATATATATATATATATATATATATATATGTATGTGAATGAATATATTCATGTATACTTGAATACATATATATATATATATATATATATATATATATATATATATATATATATATATATATATATATATATATATGTAATATATATATATATATATATATATATATATATATATATATATATATATATATATATTTATATATATATATGTATATATATATATATATATATATATATGTAATATATATATATATATATATATATATATATATATATATATATATATTCATATATATATATATATAATATATATATGAATGAATATATTCATGTATACTTGAATATATATATATATATATATATATATATATATATATATATATATATATATATATATATATATATATATATATATATATATATATATACTTCAAAATGTCTGCACGAAAGAAGGTCTACTACCAACAATTGCAAAAACTTCGTGATCGCTGCAACTTGAAGGTTTCATTTTTTTTCGAAAGATTCAGTTGCGTTTGTTATACACGCCTGTAAACCTCGTCCCGAAAAATCGCGAAACACCCTGATGCTAGTAACCCAGCCATAAACAAATGTAACGGGCCCCAAACGACTTTCTTCAGTTCCATACAAGTGTATAAATACGGTTTCAATATATTATTTAATGATGTTCAATTATATTATGTGTTTCCAAGTATTTTATTGATGTCAACTCTATCAATGCAAAGCACACCAACTCTTTGAATGAGAAGTAATTAATTAGCAATTATAAAAGTAATTAAAATAGTGAATACTAATTAAAGCTATGAAGTAATTACTACTCGGAATATTAAAATCGTGTAAAATGTTGATCGGAAAGAAGTTTTACGCCATCTAGCGACAACTCGTCGTAAGAATCGCGACTTGGAAATCTCGCGAGTAATTTTTAAACACTTCCAACACTCTGCTTCATGCATGCCAATACTTGGAATGATTAACAATCGCAGGCGTTGTCATTAAAAGTGCATGTATTAACACTTCAGGTATGCAAATATAAGAGATGAATAAATAATGTAAGATTTCTCGGCATCTTCCAAGTCATACACTGGAGTGAATTAGATATTTATCAGTTTCATAATGATGAAATGCAGTGAGGAAATGAGAACAATAGGCGAAGTCAATTGTATTGCAATTACTAAATATTTGTACAGTTTTATGACTAGTTTACAGCCTCAACTAATGCACCATTAAACCAACTACCGGCACCTGTATTTGCTATAGATCAATATCAAAGTCGACGACGAGGAAGACTATTCAGACATCATGTCGCTACAGTTGTAAATTCTATGTATGTCTAGTTATTCATGAATAGTATGTTGTATAGATTGTAGGATTTTATACAATTACGATAATACATGTATAATTCCACTCAAACAAATTAGAATGAATTGAAATCTACACCAGATTTGGTACAATTATTAATATAGAGATGAATAGGATATAATAAAATGAAGCGATTAAATAATAGACCTAATATTCATTCTTGATACTTTTTTTTTTTTTAATAACATCGAAACTTGATACTGTATCATTTCATAAAAATAATAACATATTTTCGTAACTAAAAATATATACAAAAAATAATGAAATATGATGAAGAAAATGGAAAAAAAAATCTTCAATTCGATAGTAGATTAGCGATAAGTATCATGCAAATATAACCTCGTGCTGCACACGTTTCTTTCTTATCAACAGAATATTTAAAGCGCTCATTATTTGAATGTCAATCGATAATTTATATTCAATTATTACGTTTGAAATGAAAAACAAACCCCAGTACAATTCTACAATTCAATTCATTAATTGATTATCAACAAATCTATTGATAATTATTTTAATCATATCGAAATCTTGCAAAGATATCGCGATTAACGTATAAAAAAAGTGTTAAAATGGGCGTGACTCGCGATAACCCTCTCGAGCCATCGTTCATCGAACTCAGCTGCGGAATATTTCGACAAATATTTTCACATGCCAACAAACGGAACAGCATCGCGTGAATACGTGCTATTGATAACGACGTTATCTAAGAATAGAAATCGTTCGCCGGAATGTCGTACCCTAAGTTATTTAGGTTATTTTGAATTTTCTAAACTCACCTGGCCCGAGTCCGTTCCTTTCGACGCCATCTTGCGAAAGCTAGGAGGCCAGACTTCGTTTCACAGCGACGAGCTGTGACGTAGATCCTTGTTGCCGGCATTGCAAAACAAAAACCATGTTGATATAGAGATAAAATGATGAATTTAAAAATTGAATTTTATATATTATGATGGAAAATATTATTTTTCAACTAAATATATACATAAACATTAGAATTATAGCTGTGTTCTGTTAGAATGGATTAAAATGTGGTGATATGAAAGCAGTAGTTATTCGTATTGAGCGATCAGCCTGGCGCGTAGGCAACTTATCTTGCATTACTGTACAGCAAAATGTGTCCAGCCCCGTCATCGACAGTAACAATGGTCTTTATTGTTGGAATAATGTAATTTCTCATAACATATTTTTTGAAAATAATTTCTCAAAAAAAAGTGAGGAATGAAATTGAAAAAAAAAAATACAAAATGATATATAATAATATTATACCTTGGTTATAAATATATTATTCAATGTGAGCTCGAAAAAAAGAATGATCTTTATGATTGATTGATTGGTTATTGTATGCTCAACGACCCCGCCAACAGCTAGGTTATACGGGGATACGAATGAGTAGGTGATTATGATACTATGGAGTGATGATAAGTGATAGGGTGTTCACAAAAACCCATGCCTTATGCGGGACTTGAACCCACACCCAACGGTGACGTCAGATTCTGCATAATAATTATTCCCAAGTACCGTAGGTATATTCATAAAGTGCAGAATATGATGATAGTTGTAACACAACATTGTGTGATATACATTGTGTATTACAAAATATTGTTCAAATAATTTTGAGAGAATATTCTTGAAAACCTCCATGATTTTAGTGTCTGATTTTAACGCATAGTTCCAAGTCTGTCTGATTTTCATTTCATGCATTATATATATTCGAAATTGAAAGCGCTCTCAATTTTCATGAACTCTTCAGCTTTGAAAAATGACTATTTGACGTTGATTTTTGAGGTGAATGAAGTATTAGTATAATTAAATAATCTTCATTTGAATATTAAAAAATGATTTAATTGTATAGATATGCTATGAAAATTATGACATTATCAAATTTGACATTTCGATTTGATGTTGATTTTAATCTCAGAACAAATTGAAAATATTCTATTTCATTCGAATAGAAATATTATATATATATATATATATATATATATATATATATATATATATATATATATATATATATATATATATATATATATATATATATATATATATATATATATATATATATATATATATATATATATATATATATATTGATATATATTTGACATTTGATGTTTATACTTCGACCAGCTGTATCGGCTGAATTGTTCTCTAAGGAATCGATTGTCAGTTTAACTTTGAGGGGAAAAATGAGTTGTAAACAGTGCTATTAAAGCAGTTCACGCCGTCTCCAAGTCTTCAAGATTCTCACCCTCTAGCTTGCTGACGCCACATATTTGTGCGCACGCATCCAACCGCTGGAACCTCAGAATCGTTCAGAAGCACATTGTATGTACAGTAATGTACGCATCTTTTCAACAATTGACAACTCGCATTCTCCGCCCCATTGACACAGATCATAACCTCCAATCAACAGGGTTGTTAGAACTGTAGTGAAATTCAAATATCGAATCGGGGTATCTACAAATCACCACAAATGATATAGATCTAATTGGCCGAACTCTAGATCATCAAGAGATATATCTAGATCATATATATATATATATATATATATATATATATATATATATATATATATATATATATATATATATATATATATATATATTTATATATATATATATATATATATATATATATATATATATATATTTATATATATATATATATATATATATATATATATATATGTATATATATATATATTTATTCAAATAGAATAAAAAATGAGATAATAGAACAAATTCACACCATTGAAACAAAACAGAAAGGAAGCACCCACAGAAGAGCAATATTTATGATTTGAAATCAATTTGGAAACTCCAACTGGCATTTTCACCCATCTTGGCTGTACATTAATCCATCAAAATTTTCAGTCGAAGTCTTATAATAATTATGCATGAATAATAATATATGAGTCCACCTAATTTCCAATCTCAGCTTACATCTTAGTCTTCACACTTCTAGCAGAGTCGATAAAGCAGTTCTACTTCCTGTACTTTATCGACTCTGCTTCTAGTTATAGGTCCATTGAGACTTAATCTATTATTGAAGTTTTTGAAATATGCACTCTAATTTCTATCCCTGGCGTATTATTCTTAATGTTAGAATGCTTTTCCAAAACAGGAGACGGGACCAACTATCTGCTAGTCTATGCCTATCATCTCTTTAATTTATGATCTCTGATTTAATCTTGATACCGAGACGTCTGGCCGAGTGGTAACACACTGAACCGGCATTCGGGAGACCGGGGTTCGATTCCCGCCATGGTCGACCATCCTGACATGGTTTTTCGTGGTTTCCCTCTGTCGTTGAGGTTGATGCTGGGATGGTTCTTTAACAACAGGCCACGACCAACTCCTTCCCAACATCCAAAAACACCTGATAAAAAAATAGCCTTTAATCTCATCAGCCCACCATCTCATTCGTCATCCACCGACGCCAATAGATCGTAGTCATCAGTATAATGCGTCGTTAAAACCCAATATATATATATATATATATATATATATATATATATATAAATATATATTTATATCTTATATTGATTTCAATTACTTCTTCCATTAGTCTAGATAAAAGAATATATTTTTTTTAAATTGTTCAAGCTTCTTCAAAATTTATAAAAATGGTCTATTTCTCTGCAAGTTGCCCTAGACAATTTGTGAAATCCCTTTTTTCACTGTTTTCCATTATCTCTTAGGCAAACCTCAACCCTTCTTCCAGTTAGTCCCACATGAGTATGCCTATATACAGTCCCCACGTGGGACTTCATATAACCTTTTCGAGAGAGCATTTCAACATCAAGGGAAAGAAGTAAAATAGAAGTATGAAAAAGAGAATAGAAGCTTAAATTGGGAATGATGTAGACGTGAATATTATTGTTAATGAACATTTATCAAAAGCTTTGAAAGGTTCATTGTCCTTTTTTAGGAATCATTCATATTCAATCAGTTAGATTAGGTGCATATTTTCTTATTTTTTTTCTATTTTATCATTAATTTTGTTTGTGTTTGAATCGATTTAGATTCAATTATTATTATCCATTATTATTATTATTTTATCTCATAATTTCACTCTTCATATTCCAATGTTTATCATTACTCATTCTTTCATCTTGTTATCTGTTATCATGTTTTGTATCTTGTTGTTTTTCATTATTCTGTGTCGTATCGGCAATATGGGCAGAAATCTAAATAACGATTTTACTACTACGTTGACCAAATATTTCAAAAGAATGCACATAATTCGCCAGTGGAAGTTTATTGAATCGTTACCATCATCAATATTGCTTTATCAATCTTTTTTTTTAAATAATGAAAATTTGTAACTGGATTTCATTTTTGATTCTATGTGAATATTTGAAAGCTTGACCATTTTCAATTTATAATTGTAGCTTGAAATTGAGCAATACTATTTGTCTTGGAACGTCGTTTTAAGAGGAACCACTCATAAAAGCGCATCAAATTCTTTTTTATTCAATGATGTATCCATTTTGAAATGGTATATTGAGAATTTAAAATTTAAAAAAAAGTTGATAATTCATAGCACAGTTTGAATGCACATGGACCTATTTTACTTCATTCAATATATTCTGTTGGCCAATATTATATTTTTTATCATTTCATATATTTATATAATATGAGCTATTAGGCCTATATTTTACTATTTCTTTGCGGTAGTAAGATCGCTCTTGTACTGCCCCGTTCAAACGATCCTCAACTTTCATCCTTTACAATTGATGACTAGTGATTGACCCGCCCACAAACGTCACAAAACAAAACATCCAATCAAATGGGCTGTTTGTTATGTGGGAAATTTGACATTTACCTATCAGAGTATCTCTAAATGCCCACATGAAGTATATATCCAGGTGGCCTGGCGATTAGCCACGCCCATCACTAGTGGTCAATTGTAGGGGAACAATGGCTTTGTATCAAAATTTTGATGTTGATGGAAAAAATATATGCTCATAATTGATTATTGATTTATTTTTGTTCGTTTATCAACACAACCAACAGCTAGGCTCTGCTTTCATTCATATTCTGAAACGATAAAGTTTCATGTATTAAATGTATCAAATGTATGAAAGAATGTGTGAATTTGCTGTAATAATTCAGTTTTAGTCTATATTATGCTAATTTTAGCAAGGAAAACGCTATATACGCGTTGTTAGACGAGCGGAAAGTAATAGTATGTCGACTTCTTTGCCAAACTTTTGCCTAAATTCGCCAATTGGGTGACATTCAAGTTATGGGTAAAAACTGCTTCGAGTGGTACCAATTAACACATTTTATGTTTTGTCTTCAAAATGGCTGACCCGATCAAGCTGAGAATATCCAAAAATGTGTATCAAGATGTAATTCAACTTCACACAAAATTTCATTTTGTTTTGAAAACAAAAATATTTTTATTTTTTTCCGCCGTGTTATTCTAGCGAGTATTTTTGAAATTTCTAAAATTCATAAAAATAAAAGTTACAACCTGATAATACCACAATACCATGAAGATCTAAGTTAGATAAGGAACCACGATGAAAAAAAGTTTGAAGTTGGTAGCTATAGCCGTTTGACCTGTGGAGAACCGAAAAAAAACATATAAAAAAACAAAACAAAAACGAACACCAATTTTTTTCAGTATGTCAAATTGAATCCTCGCTAAAGCTCGTCTAATAATACTTTTGACGTGTCACATATTTCATCATGACCTAATTTTAGAATGTGAAAATCAAATTGGCAAATAAAGTATTGAATTGAATCGAATTGAAATGACATATGAAGTGTAGAATAGATTGATTGTATCTTCGTGTTATAGTTTGAAGGAATTATGATTGTGTTCATCTACCCAAAGAGCTAGTTGTATCGATATTAATTAATTTCTAAACTTCCGGTATATTTGAACATTATATTATTATTTCAAATAATTAGACTTGCAATTCTGATACTAATATTTGATAACTATATTGAAGAACAGCCAATACAGTTTATATTTTACTTGAAAGCTCACCGTTACAGGGTTGTTGACTGGGGCTGGAGGAAATTGGATTTTTCAGATTATATTGAAAATTGAAAGGGAATTTTTATATGTGAATTCTTTATCCGTTCTGAAGGGTTCATATCCATCCTACGATACCATCTTAATATATAGTCTTATTGTATAAACATGAGCCTTCAGAACTTACATTATTTTCATAATTCATAATTATCTTATTTTTTAATTTCAGTTGAATTATAAAGTACACTATTTCACCGCTTTGAAATTTAGTTCGACCATCGTATCGATTTTAATTTTTGATTCTATATGATATATGAATGTAAATTAAAGCATAACTATTACATAAATATGAATCTACAGATGGCTCCCCCCTCCCTTACTTTTGATATTCATCATTAGCCGTTCATTTCATTCACAGTTCACTATTTCACTCTTTCTAAATATATTGTTCTTCTATTGTATTATGATTTTAATCAATATATTATCAATTGATTATTGTGATAGATATTCTGCGTCATCGTAGCATCTTGCATATTGGCAGCAGAAGTTTCATATTCAAATGGAAGGTTTTTATCTCCAAGGTCCAGTATTACCAAGTCCAGTTAGCAGTTACCTGAGAGTTGGTGAAAACAAATATCACAGGTAACCATGGCGATAACAACTTTTATCTGCCAGTTGGAGCTACTCCGACATATATATACCGTATAATACATATAATACCGGGCCTAAATGAAACAAAACTTTTTTTCTACACAAAATATAGATTGGTCATGTTTTCACCGATTTTTCAACCGAACAAGTTTTAATGCAATTGGTTCAAACTGTTTGAATTATACATATTAACTTTGATGGAGTTCACACCAGGAAAATCATTTTATTTTTCATTATTTAAAAATTTCACTCTTCATATCTCTCAATTCATGTGACACAGGCAGCAACGTAATTTCGCTGCATAATCGAAATATGTTTTAGTATATTTTGTTATTGTAACGAACGCCTGCGTATAAATATACTAGTGGAACACGTTTGGGTGACGGAGGTTTTCATTAAAAACTTTTCAACTTTATAAAGCTCACAAAATCAAATACTTTTATGGAAACGTTCCAGAACTGTAATTATGATTAAAATGATGGAATCCAATATTTTGTCGAGTAGTTCACGCTTTTGGCTCGTGGTCTCTCATAATGGTTCCCATATAATTTGATATTTTTTTTTGCAAAGTCATGAGAAAATATGAAATACAAGTAGAAGTACAAAAAAGATGTGATTTTATAGTGCGGGGCCTATGTATTTTAAAGTGTTGTTCAGATGTATTGTATCAATGTATTCTATTTGATATATTTCAATGTATCTTCAATTTTTTATATGTTGTGACTATGTGACGAATGTATTTTCTGACTATCCATATCCATAACATTATAAATCATTATTTACTCGTAAAATGCTGAGGATATAACGTCATCTTGGGATGAAAATTGAATGAATAAATCAATAAAGTGATGTTTATTCCACGTAATTTCATGACAAAAAATTATAATATTTCTCTTCCAGGATTTTCCCAAATTGATAAAATATTCCTGTATATTAGCTATCGTACCGATGGATGAGCAACATCGTTCCAGAGCTGTGGAACCAATCAAAATATCAATAGCGCATAATATGCTGTTACCTGGTTTGCAAGTTACGCTAGTTCCTCCGGCGGATATCTTTATTCAGACTCTGTCTTACATTAAAAGATTGCAAAAACACAGAATAAAAATCAATTAATTAAAATATAAAACAAATTATCAATAACAACATTTTAGAGAATAACAAAATATGTATAATTTGACTAGGTTTGAATAAGAAAATGTAGAAAAAAGAAATAATTAAATGATGATAACGAAATCATACAAAAATTAAAAAGGGGAAAAAAAGAAAAATAGTATGCAATGAGAACAAAAATTGGAAATCAAAGCTGAAGACTATGAAGATGATGTCGTAAAATTTGTAAGGATCCTCGAAGGGCGAGTAAAACTATATATTGCAATATATTGAAAGTATAGTTGAAATTGTATACTTGATAACCTTTCCAAACATGAAACAGAAAAGCAAACATGGATGTAAACGTAATTCTTCCACGTAGCATTTCTTCTGTTTTCGTGCAGTCTTCTCTGTTGAACATTTCTCGCACAAATCGGAGAAAACAAAAAAGTAATACACTATACTCAGTGTCAGAACTGCTAACGTGGGAGTAAATCTAACTGTCAGTTTAAAGTGGTTATCACTCTGGTTACCAATGCTATTTGTTTCCACGAACTCTCAGTTAAAGGCTAACTGGACTTGGTAATAACGGGCCTCGAGGGTCACAATATTTTGAACTGTATTAATCATGCGAAACTGAAAGATTCAATGGTTCACCCTCCTGTCTTCCAGCTCTGGAGAGAGTCTGCATTAGGAATTAGCATAAGTTGCTTATCCATTTATGGAGCTCTCTATTCTGGAGCAAAACTTTCGACTAAATTACCTACGTCGATCAAAGAGTGTGATAAGTCCAAATTCAAGCACAAATTGAAAAAAATTCTCATTGACTATTGTTTTTATTCAGTTGGCGAATACTTCAATCACAATGAAGATAACTGTAGAATTTTAAAGTGTAACTGTCAGAAAGATATGTTGTAGTTTTATTGTTATTATTATTCTTCTGCGAATGTGATTGTGTATTTTGTATGCATTTTATGTGTCTGTTATTAATTTCATTGTTGTACCAGCGTTCTGTTGTGTTGTGTTACTTCAAAAGGAAGATATCAACATTCGTGTATTTTGTTTACTCTTAATACCAATACTGGTAATGCCCGGATATATATCACAGAAATGGTTTTTACTTGTAGTTCCGGACTTTTGAAAACTGAAGAACTTTAATCTACGGCGGAAAATTATGGTCACAAACAGAGCAGTCCTGGTGTTGAAGTTCAATGGTATTAAATAATCAAAATGGGATGATAAGATCGCCCTTGTGGTGCCCCGTCCAAACGATCCTACTTTTCATCCATAGCCTCAATTGGGGAACAATGATTCTGTATCAAGTTTCGATGTTATTAGAAATAATAATAATAATAATAATAATAATAATAATAATCATCCACCATTTTAGAAAAAGCAGCCCATTTATTAGGCCTATATGAAACTGATGGTGAAATTTTTGTCCATTACTCACAACTGGAACCTTTTTCTCTAGATTTATGCAAAGAGATTTGGTTACTTCGCCACGGAAATCAGAATGAATGAGATAATTTGGACGCTCTCAAACTATTGGAAGCTCTACAGCGAGCGTCTGAGAGCTCGAAGGCGTCGCGGCGCTCATTATACATCCGGATAGATCCTCCATTTCGTTCCCATTCTCTTCTTCAATTAAATCGAGTGGATAGCTGACAGCCAACACCATTCTTCATCAATATCAAAACTTACATTTAGAATTTCATCAACCAATGATTGAGTGATATTCCGAAGTAAAATGTGAGCAGTAAGATGAAATGAGGTCAAAAATAATATTTTCAGGAACGCCAATCAATGATTTTCAGTGCAATTATTTATTGTATTTATTGTATTTATTGTATTTATTGCGTTCAGCATGAAAATTCCATGAGCCACCGACTCTTTATAGGACATGCTTTAAATATAAACTTAAATATGAAACAATGAAAGAACAAGAAAAACACAGAATAGAAAAAACAAAACAAAAAAAAACACACTGAATAGGTAAAATAAAACACGAATATAACAAATATATAAGAGAGGCAAAAAGTACAAATATGAAATGTTATTAAGAAATATGATAGGAAGATCAACGTTCCTCTTGTGTATAGTAGAAACACTGTCTAGGATATGGACGACGCTTGCATAGACATATCGGGTTGTATAGGGAACACTGTTTTGAAAATGGTCGAACGGTGCATCTACACGAAGTCTTCTCAGAATTGAAACATTTTCTCAGATCTTTGTCGAGTAGTTCTTTCTTCATTTCTTTTTTGAAAGCAGAAGGTTTCAGTAATTTCATGGTTTCTGGTAGCTCGTTGTAAAGAATGAATCCAAAGTGGTTGAGGTTATTTAATCCATATTTAGTTGAATTTGATGTATTGATGTGAATGTTATTTGATACTCGAGTATAATAAGAATGAATGTTGTAGTTAAAAATGATCGGAAGATTTGAAACCGTTTTTTTAAATATGACTTCATGGATAAAGGTGGTAGTTAATTGTTTTTTCATTCTATTCACATCACTGGATAGAATGAATGTTCTTATTACAATTAATATTCTTGTCATTGAAAGATGGATTCATTCAGCGTTATTTGCTTGGAACAATCATTTGGCAAAATCAGTCTTGTTATTACAGTGAAGAATCCATGTAGAAAGGTGGGGGATTCCAGAAAGGTTCCTGAAACCTATTATTATTAATATTAATATATATATATATATATTTTTTTTTTTTTTATTGAAAGATTATTTATTATTAATTAAACATACACAATTCCACACTATGGCCCACAAAGCCGGATTGGGCTTGTCTGTGGTATAATCAGCGAATTTTGAACAGACGTGATACAAAACAATATACATGTGAATAATAATTATATGAACACAGTGTAACAGTGATGGGTTAAGATAAATATAATAAAGGGAAAATAATAGATGGCGATAATGCTGTGAATGTAGGCCTATAATGAATACGTGATTAGAAGTAATCTAGAAATAATAAGAATAATAATAATAACATTTTTTATTAATTTTACAATCATGTGAGTAGACTACGTTCAAGTAACCATTTTTTAATGCCATTTTTAAGAGTAGAATATTGTTGCAGATCTCGTAAGTTTTGGGGTATTTTATTGAAATTGAAAGGAACAGCATAACACAGACTTCTTTTTCCGTACTTGTTATTAAATAGTGGTAATTTATAATCATTATCTAGTCTGAGTCTAGTATGAAATGGGTGGTCGTTGATGATTTTGAAATTATTATTGAAGTAGAATTTTAGTATGAATCGGTACATAAATAAAATTATTTTAAAACTATTATTGGAATCTCGCCCTTATTTCATTCGTCCCCAACATTCCATGATCATTGAGAATACGGTCACTGTATCAACTTGAAGAAACTTTCCCAGGAATTCCGAATTTGGCCACCAAAATATCGTTTTCGAGCATTTTGGAATTTTTCATTATTATCAGGTTTCAAACACACAAAATTCACTCGCATTATATCTCTTTTAATCTATTTTATGTTTCATTGCCGTTATATGTCGTTTTTTGTTGTCTCACATTCGTTTTTGTGTTGACAATTCTCTTTATATATGCATTAGATGATTAGTGTATAGTGTGGTCGACGACGCGTCTACGACGAGGTTATTTCACCGTTTATGAATGAAGGCTTAGCTCTGCACGATAAACCTTATGCAGCCACTTTCTGGAAACTCCTTCAATGATATCGCTGGTGCCTTATACATATTCGGCCAATTTTTTGTCACTTTTTACCTGAAATTGGGTTACTTTTACATGAAATGTTGTCACTTTTACATGTATTTTGAGCTACACCATGAGTTGGGTCTTGTGGTGACCCCCAATCCCTGACCACCCTTAAAAGCACATCAGCCCCAACCCTTATTTCTGTTTCTTTCGTATAATCACGTCTTTCTCCAGACAATAGAAACGACCTTGGTTGATTTTGTTTTCTCCCAGTCCTATATTTTTATTGCACTTCTTTGACAGCGCTGTCTTGGTAGTGAGGGTGAAGTGGAAGGGGAGGTTTCTGAGTAAACGCCGACAAAGATTCAGTTGATCTTCGGACACTCGTAGGGTAACCACATCTAACAGTGCTCTGACTGCTTTGTACTTGTTACTCGAATACAAACTTTCTTTCAAATTGTTTACATGTTTTACAATTGATGTAAGATACCTTGTTTATCTATCATCAGTCGAGCTTTATAGATCTTACAGTGTGTAGTTTGTTTGTTTGTTTGTTTGTTTGTTTGTTTTTTATTACTTTTTTTCAGATAAATACAGGGTATGAATGCATGCATATCATCATACTGAAAATAGCTGGGCTTCCATACCTGCGTTATTCGGGTTGCGAATTTGCAAAGCGGTTTCCTAAGCCACCTTGATGGATGAAACGACCAATCATCGACGAATGCTACGAGGTTTCTGATTGTTGAGCTCGCCTTAATTCCACTGCCTTGCTGAAGCGAAACGCAAATCGCGTTTATGGAAAGCTAGCATAATACATTAGCTGACATTGGTTGATTAGCTCACAATAGTAGTAAGGCCCGGTATAAACAAGTCTAGTTAGCCTTTATCTGACAGTTCAAACTTGTTATCACCATGGTTACCTGTGATATTTGTTTTCATCATTTCTCAGATAAATACTAACTGGAATTGGTGATACTGGACCTAAATCAAATTAAATGCTTGAAAATGTAAAAATCCATATTGACAATTTTTTTTTTTATAACATCGAAACTTGATACAAAATCACTGTTCCCCAATTAAGGCAAAGGATGAGAGATAGGATCGTTTGGACGGGGCACCACAAGATTATTTAATACTGATGAACTTCAACACCAGGACTGCGCTGTCTGTAACCATAATTTTTCGCCGTAGATAAAAGTCTTTCAGTATAAACACACGAATGTTGATATCTTCCACTTTGAACCAAGTCTCTTGGGCAATGATCACTTCTTTCCATTGACAGCAAATGTAAAGTTTATCATTATACAAATTGGACAAATTAAATTTTGATAATGCTATACTATTTCATATCATTGAGAAACAATACTAACATAAGCCGAAGCCTGTGTGTGGGAAAGGAGGAAAAGTTAATTACATTCGAAAAAATAAATGTCAAGAAGGAAAGTCTTCTTTAGAATTTTGGTACGTTGATTTGTAGCCTGGGTGAATTTTATGTATTTAGAGAGAAACAAGTTGCATTTAGAATATAAATCATGATATTTAGTAGTTATATATTATGTGGAAGTTGTTATACTTGTATTCATGAAAGAAGAAGAAGGTCGGTTACCAACGTAATAAACACAAATACAACCGTCACATCGTTTGTACCATCGTTTGTACAGTTGTGGTATTAGTAAGGTATCTATTTTTTCAGAACGTGGTTCTTGGTAAATGCAACTGCATCTCTCAAAAGTGTAAACTTATTGAAATTTACAACAATATTACTACCGCAGTTTTTACTATTATTTAGTTGGTAGACGACCTTCATTTTCCTGTGGATACAAATTTACTGTGATTAAAGTAATTGAAGGAGGGGGGGGGGGGTAGTATGTGATCGTCTTTGTAGTGACGATGAACCAGAGGTTCCTTAGAAAGGGGTAGTCATTAGAAGAGGTTAAGAGTCGCCACCCTAGAATATCACAAATACCAACCAGATACTGTTGAAGAAACGATACGCTATAATTAGATGAGCGTAGCGAAGCTTTCCATTTCACACCCTTAAAAAAAAATGGGCTTCGTATTTATGTTTTTTTTTTTTTTTTTTGTAATTATGTACGCGGCATACAGGTCAGAGAAATGAATCAATCAACTTGAAACTTTTTCTGAACGTTGGTGTCATACCAGAATAGGTTGGAATTGTTATTCAGAGGAATCGGTCGGAAGGTTTCTCCGGAAAATAATCGGAAAGTTTGGAAAATCCTCATAAGAATAACCCGGAGGAAAAATACTTGAAAAACAAGAATTTTTCAAAAGCTCTCAAATTCTCACAGAATATGAAAAATACTATTATACACCTTTTCAGAAATGTTTACAACAATCGAATGAGAAATAATGAAGAAAACGCAATAAACGTGTACATTTTATTGAATATTTGCATCAATTGGTTTTGCAAAGTGTTTATGCGACAGGTTGCAGGTTACTATAAATATCAACAAGTTGCAGGTGATGTTTTTGAAGGTTTGAAGTAAGTCAAGGTTTGTAGATGTAAATTGAGCTGACAAGTTATTTTTCATTCTAGATTGCCATACTTTTAAGCTCATCTCACAACGCGCATCCCGCGTTTTCCTAGTATTGAATCATCTACCGATTTAATTGGTTTTTTCTTTCGATCTTCTTAATAGCTTTTTAACAGATCGGAAAACACCACACTACAATCATTTTCTTAAATACGGCACACCCGATTCATTCAAAACATTGGAGTAATGTGTATGATTCTTATGTTAAATATCTGCGAAACTTCGAAGCAATTCGAAGAAAAAATATTTTCCTCATCGTCCCCTGAGTTATTTTCGTGAGGGTTTTCAGAATTTAGAAATGATTTTTCTCAGAACTGGATCTACAGATTTTATCTCAAAGCTTCTGTTGATTTAATATCAATATTTTGATTTTATATTGATTTTTGATTTGATTTCTATTGTTATTGATTCAAGTGATAACATATCTGTATGCCAAAATTCGTTAGAATTTTTGTTTCAGTTTGACCCGTGGAGCGCGATCAAAAAAAAAAAAAGAAACAAGAAACGAAACAACATCTTTTTTTTCAAGTACTGTAAAATTTAGTCGTCGTATCCAATTATTATTTCCATACAAACAGCTGTGACAAAGAGCGTATTTTTGAAACTCTACACATGTTGTTTTAATGACTTTGAAGTCGCGTCGGACTATCGAGTTTTGCAGACGTTCCACAAACGCCGTGCAAACGACATCACATGGAATTGTGTGATAGATGGTGAAATTTATTTTATTCATGAAATAAGAAAAAAAAACAGTCATGTTTTTTAGGTGGACTGCATCTGGTATTTCTCATTTATTTTCACAAATGGCATTCGAGAGAAAGATAAATGTCTAGACATAAAATATAAGTATAATGGTATTTCAACGAAGAAGTTTATCCATTTTATAGGAATATTTTCGGGTGCTTGACTTCTCTAGTATAACCTTAATTATAGTAATATGATGTGGAAGTCTTGTTATTATATAAGGTCCGAGGATTTACTCATCCATAACAAGGAGTTATTCAGTTACTCGATTTGGAGTGATTCCAAACCAAAACGTCGAAAATTATCGATCTAAACTAACTATCTCATGCAGGCACGTAGGAACTTTGATTTGGAGGGGAAAGAGGGAAGAAGGAAAAGGGGGAACATTATTGTAAATCAAAATGTAAACTACATCTAGGGTCATGTACGGGATCTGGGGCAGAGTTCCAGCCGCCGGAGGCAGAAGATTTTGATACCTATTATTGTTCTTCGACCATCTTAGAATCATATTTAATGGGATTTAGCGTGTATTCTGACGGAAGAGAGTGACGTGTGATGGTGTTAAGGCATATATAGGAGGCGAGGGAGAGGGGGGAGGGGGGGGGGGAGAGTTAGGGGAGTTAGTGGGTTGAGTTGATTAGTGGGGATAGAGGTTATGCTTACATATTCACCCTAATGAAATGTGAATATTATAATCCAATGAAAAAGGTAACTGGACGAGGAAGCGAAGAAGACTGTTTTTTCATTTTTTTTTCATTTTTTTCTCTCATAATTTTGTCCGCATTCCACAAGTCAAGTGGAAGATAATTTAGTCATTTTGAAATGAATTTTCTCAAAAGTGGTGCAACCGATTGCGCCTCAAAAATATTTAATATCAAGTTAGATGATGACACTTGTGTATGCCAAGTGTCAACAAAATTTGTACTTTCGTTTGATATGTGGGGCGTGAAATGAAAATATGTAGCTACGTTTGTTTCGAATACGGTAAAATTGAGTCTTCGCTTCGCTCATCCAATAATTATAATAATGCGCTGTCATCACATTTCCCATTGGTAACTTATCAATCAAGGTGCCTCAAGGTAACACCCTCATCTGATAAACCACTCAAAATAGAGTCGTAGGCCTAGCTACGTCCAAGAGGCCAAGACTTTAATAGACTGATGTTGACTAGAAGATCTACCTACCATGAGAGCCATAATTCATCTCAAGGTCACGATCTATTGGAAAACAATAATTCATCATATTTCGTGTTCCATCACATGACCAGGGCTAGGATTTTGTTTTACTCAACAATGAAAATTCACAAAGACTAGACATGCTGCCAATAGGTATTTAGCTTCTCAGCTGAGCACTAATTAACCAAGGTTCCAGTCTCATGGAGCTAGCTAGTCCCGGCACGTAATTCATCAGGTCATTATTCCTTCATCATTCTCGGCGACAGTCGGTGTGATAATAATTTGTGGTTCCTGCGTTTTTGGACGTGTGGAAAGGGATGGGTGAGTGTGAATAGGAGTGAGTGTGGTGAATGACACGGATGAACATAATGTGACTGAGAGAAATTGGAGTGCGGCGTAATAATATTCATCAAAACTTCTGGTTTTTGAATACTTTGTTATATTGACTTCATATTATTTCTGGTTCGGTTTTACTATGCACATTATCAGACGAGCTCCAGCGAGGATTCAATTTAACATACTGAAAAAAATTATTGGTATTTTTTTGTTTTTCTTTTCATGTTTTTTTGTCGGTTCTCCACAGGTCAAACGTCTTCATATATTAACTTCAAACTTTTCTTCATGATGGTTACTCATCTAACTTGGATCTTTATGGTTTTGTGGCATTATCGGGTGATAACTTTTATTTTTATGAATTTTAGAAATTTCAAAAATACCCATTAGAATAACACAGCGAAAAAAAATATATTTTCAAAAAAATGAAATTTCGTGTGAAGTTGAATTACATCTCGATACACATTTCTGGAAATTCTCAGCTTGATCGGGTCAGCCATTTTGAAGAAAAAACATGAAATGTGCTAAATTGGTACCACTCGAAGCAATTTGTACCCATTCATAACTTAAATGTCACCCAATTAGCGAATTTAGGCAAAAGTTTGGCAAAGAAGTCGACATACTATCACTTTCCGCTCGTCTAACAACGCGTATATAGCGTTTTCCTAGTATATTGATATACTACATATTATGATGACTGGCTCCTGTAGTTTTGGACGTGTGGAAAACGATGGGTGGTGTGAGAAGGAGTGAGAGGTGTACTGTGGTGAATGACACTGACAACATGGAAATCCGGGTGAGTAATTTTGGTTAAACCTCCTAGTTTTTGAATACTGTACAATTATCTGTAATCGCTGGAACTATCTCCATCAACAATAATTCATGGAATTGTCAACGAGAAATTTCATACAGCCAGGCCTTCAGTTATATTTGAATATGCAACGTCGTTCGAATGTATAAGTGCCAACCCGTCTATTACCTGTCGCCATCTAGTTAATAATGCAACATACGAATATGCTCTGTTGTATTTGTGTCTACTCGTCCTTATGTCGCGTTCAGACATTTCAACCGATGCTATTGTGCTGTTATCAAATAACCTGTTGTAACTTATTAATCAAGGTGCGTCGAGATAGCACTCAGTCCGCCATTATCTTCGGCGACATTTGCCGAAATACCGATCTTGAATTGCACGACTGTCACGTCTACGCCAGCTAAATATAGTGGCAGACAAGATAGATTGTCTCTTGTAATAACAATGGGTGGGGAGTGAAATGGAATGACCCAGTTTAGAAGAGATCGAGGATAATTCAGGTTCGCCTTACGCTCGCCAGACAGCGTTACGTGGCTGCCGCACCTTCTGTGTCCTTCGCTCCTGCTGGTCCTTATCGATTACTCGCGCCCCCGCAATCGCGGCACAGAGAATAACCGTAAGTCGTGAGTGCTCTCTCTCTCTCTCTACCCCCCCTCCTACATCTCACTCTCACTCACTCTCTCCCTCTCTCTCTTTCTCTCTATCCCTTTCTCTCCTCTCTCTCAAACTCACTCTCTCTTTATCTACCTTTTACCTCTTTCTCTCTCTCTCTCTCTCTCTCTCTCTCCCCTCTCTCTCTCTCTCTTTCTCTCTCTCTTCCCCCCTCTTACCCCTACACTCTCACTCACTCTCTACCTCTCTGTCTCTCTCTTTCCTCTCTCTATCCTCTCCTCTCATCTCTCTCAAACTCACTCTCTCGTCATCTCCCTTTTATCTCTCTCTCTCTCTCTCTGGCTCTCTCCCCCCCCTCTCTCTCTCTCTCTCCTCTTTTCTATCTCTCACTCGCTCTTAGTTCAAGTGATGTGTATTAAACTTTTAATTGCACTTGATTAGCGTCAACTTTAAATTCCTCCTCTTCGCACCACATGGTGCTTAGGAATCAAGACTTTCACACTTTCAAAGCTCAATTTTTCAAGTACTTTATAATTTCTCAGTCCGGCCTCGGTGGTTTGTTGGTTTTGTGTAACAATGAGTTCATTGAGCAATGTTGTTCGAAGAGAATTGGCCGCTAGTGATGGACGTGTTTTATCAGTAGTCTATATATGATTCTATACTTCATCTATATTTCATCTAAAGAAACCCTGATAAATATGATTAAAATCCCGAATAACAAACAGCTAGTATATTGAGGGTTCTCAATTTGGTTGCTATTGTTTTAGATCATGTACTTTGAAATATCTGTCATTGGAATTGCAGTGAGTGGATAGGCCTATTATGTGTCCTTTTTCGTTTCCTAATATTTTTATATCTCAACAAATCCATTCATTTCGGAAGGAAACAATAAATGTTGTGGGCCAACTATATTAATCTATTTTTCTTCAATTTTTGTTTCGTTTCTATAATGGAAACAAAGTGCTCAAGTCAGTGAGATAGAAAGTAGTTATGTGAATCCATTCAAATACCATTTTTTCTATCGAAAACACCTCGGCCCGGATTCACAGAAGGTCATAACTTAGATCCGGCTCAAAGTTACGACAATTTCTTGAGATAATACCATATTTGATCTATTATTTTTGATTTTTAAATCTTAATTTCTGATTACATCCATTATTATCATCAATCTACTATTCATTAAAGTAATGAAATGAAAAATAATGGATCAAATATGGTAGGCCTATTATCTCTAGAAATTGTCGTAACTTTGAGCCGGATCCAAGTTATGACCTTTTGTGAATTCGGCCCCTGAATCGATTGAAATGAAACATCACAAAGTTATATATCATTTAATTCAGTGAGATGATATTGAAATTGAATGTTTTTTTTTCTGGTACCCGCATTCTTTTTTCCCGCAAACTTCCCACTATTTGGTCCAAAAGATTTTTGTCCGAACTCTTCATTGTTATTCCCATGTTGAACACAAGTTTAGTAACTTCAAAGATCTTATAGTGGACTCCGTTTGATCTGTGAGGCACGTACAAGAAATCACTGCGCAAACCGACATCTTTTCTCAAAGTGCTTGGAATGAAATCAATGATCAGTTTACGCTGATCTCACAACCCACGCAATCTTATAGGCTTATTCTTCCAGTTACCCGAGCCTAATGAGGATAATTTGTAAGATTATATTGTCGATAAATGACACAGAAGAGAAATCTGCGAATCATATTATTTTCTTGAATGGATAAGATAGATTTTTTTCAAAGTTCAAGTTCATTTTATTGGTATTATAAAAAATCAACAAAATAACATGATACAAATGTATACAAAATAATACACAACAAAATAAAGTCTTCACAGTTCCCACAAAACCACCAAAGATGGCTTAACTGTGGATGTACCGAAGTAAAGGTTGATACATTGTGACAATTAATAAAATAAAAGCAAGTGCTGAATAGTTTTAGTTAGTATGTGATATAATATATTGATTTCTTACGATATTTGAATAACAACAACAGAGTGAGTATGAAAATGAAAGAATTTGGAAAATAATTAGGAAAATAGAGGAAATATCAGTTCCGCCCTCTAAAAATAGTTTTACATACGATTTATATTATTTGTGAGGAAAGTTTTCAATTCTTGTTTAACATTACGATTACAACTCAAATTTCTAAGGGAGATGGATAAATTGTTAAACATTTTAGGAATTATATAGTTTAATTTTCTTTTCCCATGTTTATTTTTATAAGGAGAAATATATAATAAACACCTATATTACGCGCTCTAGTATTTATAGAAGGATCTTCGAGGGTTCTGTAGATATTGTTGAAATACAAATTTGAATACAGATAAATTACAAATTGAAAAATATGTAAATTTTAAGTAGAATATTCAATGAAATAATTGTTTCAGTTGGTACTTGATAAAGAGGTATGAGATAGGAGAGAAAAGAGAGCTGAGAAAATACAAGTTGATGAATATGAATGAAGAAATTAACACACAATAAATACATCAATGAGTACATCATTAAATAAATGAAGAAGAGAACGATTTCAGGAAAATGTTGAGTGAAAAATAGTTATGAGAAAAACAAACACATTATAACCACTTTATTTCAATTAACACATAACCTATTCTAAACTATAAATCCGTTTTTACTTGGTTTCCAACGCTTCATCGATGATAGAAGCTCCTACTGCAATGCCATCACCTATTAGGCCTATCTAAACGAGCCACTTCACACCCTAACCACACATCTGCTCTCATCTAAACCACGCCATAGAGCAGAAGCAGCTCTTAGCAACTTCATTATATCGCTCATAATAACGATTTCATACTCGCACTTTATATGCCATTAACTAATACGATTTACGACCGAGTTGATTAATTATTGATATCATTCATTGTACCCTGCTTTTATTCTTATATTCGAACAATAATAAATCTATTTAACAGTTGAGAATATAGCACTGTCGTAAAATTATGGACTATTACCATTTTGAAGCTATTATAAAGAGTACAGAAATGGGAGAATTTTAATATGATAGATAGAAATACATGCTCAATATTTTATTACTCCTAACGGAGTTTTAGTCTCTTTCAGCCTCACCAATCATATTTGGCAGGCGATTTGTATGTTCATTAAAACATTATTATCAGCAATAATGCTATAAAAACATAAAACTGGAGGCTGTCATCAAATTATGACTGAACAAGCCAATCAATCATTACGACTTGCACCCGCTTCATGTGTGATGAAGTACATGTCCAATAAAAAGTATATTAAATTCCAATATATTTTTCAATTCTATTTCAAACACGATCATTTCTTTAGTGCAAGTAGACATTCCATTCTGTATAGTGGATGAGAAAACCGAGGTGGATCAATACCTTCGGAGGCATTTCGGAACGACGTCGTTCGGCAAACTCCGGTCATACCTCCGAATCAAGAATAAAATCGTGATTACAAACCTAACAATAAAATAGTTTTGCTATTTGTAATGCTGTTAAGTTGTCATCTTCAGTATCGGATAGTTGATAGGCCTACAATGTCAATCGTTAATGTCATTTTATAATTTATTGGTTGTCGTGAGAGAAAATAAAATGACTTTTGAAGTAGGTCACAAAGACAATTATGGGGTTGCTGACGCTGCCACCAGAGGGTAGTAATGATCGAGATGCCAAGGGTGTATGAAAATCATATGCGCACGCACATAAAACTCGTGAACTTTGCAGCAGACAAATGATATTGTACGATCACTTAAATTTAGTACATCTTTTTTTGTTATCTGTTCTTGTTTTACAACTGAATTGAGAGTGTTTCAGAAGTTGGTATAGTTTTGAGATTTGGTTTTAGTTCAAGATTTAGTTGAACACTACTTTCTCTTGGCACTGTAAAACAAAACCGTTTCCATTATCATGCAGAATTTATTGAAAGAACATGCTATTTTAATTTCAGACAAATTCCAATGTATATATATGAAAAAATATATAAATATATATGAAATATATATGAAATATATAAAAAATGGACTTCTACTTTATCATTCTCACTAATTGTAATTCCTAATTGTTCAAATTTATTCGACCCTACAATTAATATTATTGTTGATCAGAGATTAAATGATTCATATTTTCACTGAAGATTCCTGCTTTTTAATATCACCTCAACTACAAATATCAATTACAGCTCAAGGCTATCTATTATTTCTGTGAAATGAGACAAATAAATAATAAACAGTTAGTTTCTGTGATGTATTATCGATGTATCTGTTTTGGGTATTCATTAATGGCAATTCTACGTTTATTACAGTGTCGTAATTATGATTCCGGCCCCTCCGAAATATTTAAAAGCTCCCCTCATATCATCATCTTATTCTCAACTCTCATCAAAAATGGTTCAGCGTAGAATCTTCTTTCGAGAATAATTTGAAAGACATGTATTGTTGAAAATTATAATTGTTGAAAAGCCCTTCAATCTCAAGTCTTCCTTGGTATCATATAGTTACGCCATTTCTCGCTGTCAAACTTCAATGGTTTCAATTAAAAATAGTTCATAGATAATTACTATTCATATTTGTTAACAAGAGCGCCAACAACCAAGTGGTACCACTTCCAAACGGTTCTTCCAGTCTTAATTGCCTTACGGCCTTAATTAACTAAAGTCTTATAGCTTTAATTGGGATTCGATGATTTCATATTTCAAAATTTCAGTTTGTAAAAAGTACTCCCTCTTGAATTCGTGCATATCTGTGTTTCCCGTCTCGGGTTTCCCTCAGTCGTACAGGTAGATGCCGGTGTGTTCTCTCTCTAATGGCGGTCTCAACTTCTTGCCGCATAATCAATCAGAACTCGACATCATGCCTTGGAGCGTCTTCACATTAAAACACAATAATCATGGAGCCAATCAAGCTGGCAATGCGTCGATCTTCACTATTTAGTAGAGTCAATGTTGAATCCGCTGGAGATTTTTTATGGTAATATTGTTTTTTAATTACATTTCTGAAATCTGAATGATGAAAAGTAATAGATTTGAGCTGAAGGTGGCCTTAACAAGTCCAACAAATGCAGTGCCAACATTGCACAATTGCATTTACAAGTGCATTCACATTTGCAATGCATTCATTTGTACTTCGATATATAAGCTCATTTATTGATTCATTTATTCATTCACTTATTCTTCTTTTATTCTTCTCATTCATTATTATTATTCACTTATTCTCACTTTAGTCGGTTTTACCTACCATGTTGTATAGTGGATTGAGCTATAAATAGTGAATTGATTTGCCATCACCCTTGGTTAAGTATGTTATTTCCGTACCTTGATCGATAGTTAACTAATTCATACCTAATTATCACTTGGTTTAATCGGCTACGATTCAAATAGGTCGTTATTCATGAGGGTATGTGCACAATTATTGTCATGTGTATACAAATAGTAGGCCTATATACAAATTCCATTTATTTGATAGTTACTATTCGAATGAGAACGTACTCCATTTGAATGAAACATTAAGGTGATGAGTTTATCAACACATTTTACAATTTGAAAGATACAATTATTCTTCAATTATTGTATCTTTCAAATTTTGAAATGTGTTGACAGACTCAATTGACGATGTCAAAATGAAATGATATAATTCTTTTCATTTAAGTGTCAATGTGACTGAAGAATCTTCCTTGTTCAGTTTTAGATACTATTTGTAATTCTTTCGATAACAAGTGTTTTGTTATAATGATAAATGTTGAATAAAAAAAAAAAAGATTTTGGTGGAAGGGCCATGTTTCTTTTTCGCCAGTATTGACCGATTTATATTTCCTATCTTCCGTATTTTCATCTTGATTTCATTTCGATTGAATTCTAGTATTTTATGTATAATCCGGATTGTGCTTATAACATATATTTCCAAATGACTCACCCTGTTTTATTCGATATATCGAAATGTGTTTCTCAAAAGTATTCGAGAAGTATGTTAGAAATATCGAAAATATCGAATTAAATGCTTGGATGAAGTACTAATTGGCCACGATCATTAATTAGTAGAGTGATAGACCAAATTATAACATTACAGGCATCACTAATTTAATTTGTCGATTGTGTATAATGATAATCTTTACATCTGCTGTCAATGAAGAGAAGTGATCATTGCCCAAGAGACTTAGTTCAAAGTGGAAGATATCAATATACGTGTGTTTATACTGAAAGACTTTTATCTACGGCGAAAAATTATGGTCACAGACAGCGCAGTCCTGGTGTTGAAGTTCTTTAGTTTTAAATGATCAAAATGAGGTGGTAAGATCGCCCTTGTGGTGCCCCGTTCAAACGATCCTATCTTTCATCCATAGCCTTAATTGGAGAACATTGATTTTGTATCAAGTTTCGATGTTATTAAAAAAAAAAAAAAAATTGGTTTCATTTGATATTATTTTCAAGTGTTTTTGAACGCGTTCAGATGTTCAATGACTAGATGATGAATGAATATTTTCACTTTTCCTATAATATGTTGTACAACGATAATCATTCATTCATGATGGCTGTTCATCTTCACGACGAATGACCATGAAGGTTCAGCTTACTTTAAATTTTGAATTATAATTGACAAAATTGAAAATTTGTTACAAAATTATCCTATGGTAATAAAATTATGATGATGAAATCAAAAACTTGATTAGTAACAATGAAAAAATAATTATAATTGGATGTGAAGTTGATCAAGAAACATTGAAGGGATAGCTGTGGATGATATGTGACGATTTCCTCAAGATTGTGAAGATCAGTTCGAGAATGATTGCCGATTTTGATATACTAGGAAAACGCCATATATGCGTTGTTAGACGAGCGGATAGTAGTGATGATATATCGACGCTTTTGCCAAAATTATGCCTATACATTTGCCAATTGGGTGACATTTAAGTTAGAAATGGGTAAAAACTGCTTCGAGTGGTACCAATTCAGACATTTCATAGTTTTTCTTCAAAATGACTCACCCGATCAAGCTGAAAGTTTTCATAAATGTGTATCAGAATGTAACTCAACTTCATGCGAAATTTAATTTCTTTGGAAAATGATTTTTTTTCCGCTGTGTTATTCTAATGAGTATTTTTGAAATTACTAAAATTCATAAAAAAAGGTAACAATCGATAATGCCACAAAACTATACAAATCGAAGTTAGATGAAGAGACATAATGAAAAAAAGTTTGGAGTTGATAGCTTTAGTCGTTTGATCTGCGGAGAACCGAAAAAACACATGAAAAAAAACATAAAAACAAACACCAATTTTTTTCAGTATGTCAAATTGAATCCTCGCTAAAGCTCGTCTGACCACATGATTTCAATCAAGTGATGAAAAATGTGGGAATAGCTGCCCTTGCTCCAAGAAGGAGTCCTAAAACGTCTCAGTATTCCTCAGTGATGCCATAACCTTTCGCAAGGTCAGTAATACAAGGACGATATAGCTCCTTCTTCTCCACATCAACCTCCGCGTGGTTTATAATTTCGTCGCGAAAAAATAAAAAATATATCATCGCTGTATGAAAATATAATGAATAAAAATCTACTTTGCAATATCTTACTAACGGCATTGAACCACAGACTTCCTCGTTTGATCTAAATGTCACTGACTTACGTGAAGCACGTATTGATTTTATATCTGTACGACCTGTCTGCCTCTCAGCACGAGGGAAGAAATATTATCAAAACATTCTCAGAACAGCAGTTATTTTTCTTCATCGAAGAGTCCCCAGTCTCCGTAGGAGGGCAAAAAGTTTCCGCCAGGGCGATCTCAGAGATATACATGATCGCGAGGCTTTAACAACCTTGATACAAAATTACTATTATATATATATATATATATATATATATATATATATATATATATATATATACATCTTTATCGCGATCTCTGCCCATATACTTCGGGTTGCCTAAATCGACACAGAATAACAAATAAATTCAAATTTAGAATGGATAATAGGAACATACAAATACAATTTTGAAGATGAAGCTGATTTGAGACTGGAATTTTGAAGCTAATTTTGACTGTATGAATGCGTTCTAAGAATAATAATTGAATCGCGTAGTACGCTCTCAACTATATGCTTGATGATGGGAGATATACCAAATTTTATTAAGATTCTTCGAAAAATTTCGGGATAGTCCCTCTTGAACCAATAAGAAGCCCGGTGACTTCTATCTTCTGGAAAGAATAGTATATAGTCTTCATATAATGCAGACAATATTCTTAGAGAATTCTAATGAGTCAATTTTCCTGATAAGAGAATTGGAAAGATAACTTCTTTGTTACCGCAACACGTTGAATAATGTGAATGCTCATTGTATGGATAGACTGTATTTTAGAAGGTACGTCTCAGAATGTGCACACCTTCATTTTCCTTCACTCACGTCTGCAATCAGTACCTATGCTTGCCACTGTTAGGAACGGCTCTGTTGACTGCTCGGTAGCAGTACAATCCAGCATGCCTGAGCGCTCTCTAGGGGGCCTGTACAGGTGTTACAGTCGAGAGGGCTGGAAGAGTGGTGATGTAGGGGTCAGTTTCATCTCAACATTGCTTGACAAGACTTTGTCGTAGATATTTCGTCAATGATTTCAAATTTTCGAATTCAATCTTTTTCAAAATTGATTCATCTTGAATTATTTGCGTAATGTAATTTGATCAGAAGAGAGCCCCTTCGAACACATTATTCGTAAATTTCAAATTTCATTGATTAATAACTTTTGAATTCATTAATGGTATACATGTTTGTTTTTGGTACGCAGGATTCATCCAGAATTCCATTGTTCGAATATTATAATAAAATTGTGTTTACTCGGGAGTTTTTTTGTCTCCAAATTCTGAATAATCGTTGTTTTCACATTCCGCCGTGAACATTTCACTGCAGGTTATTTGTTATTCCAGGCGACGTGCTCGAGAGAAAGATAATAGAAAAAGCCGTAAAAAAGATTCGTGTTTCGTACATTCACTCCTGCTCTATCCTTAATTTCCCTCAGGGTTACCTCAGCAGTGTTCGCTGACCTTGCGCCAGTCCATGTCGAACTGTACATCCACGATTGAATGTGAAAGTTTGTTTTTGTTATTTTCGTATTTTCATTCATCAACTATGATGATATGAATGATTCATACATACCTGTTTTCACGAAAGGAGGGCCACCCTCGGTAGCTCAGTCAGCTGAGGCACCGCTTCAGACGCTGAAGTCACTGTTAGGCGTCAGTTCGATTCCCGTATAAGGTATGGGTTTTTGTAAACATCTTTTCACTCATCATCACTTCATATTTTCATAATCACGTGCTCATTCGTACCCCCGTATGACCCAGCTGTTGATGGGGTTGTTAAGAACACAGTAATTCATCAGAGATGAAAGTCGTCCAACAACCAAATGATTGCAGAAATTTTGATGATCAATTCAAATTCAATCTTGCTGTGACTGAATTATCAACACATATAAAGAAATGATTGCGTTTCTCGTCTCATATATCGCATCTTTTTATATCATAATATCTGAGACATACTCTCTCGTCATGAGTATAAATATATATATATATATATATATGTATATATATATATATATATATATATATATATATATATATATATATATATATACATATATATATATATATATATATATATATATATATATATATATATATATATATATATATATATATATATGAGCCCATACGAATGTAACTGTGCGTTTTCATTATAAATGAATATATATACATTCAAATAGCTGAATGATATTTTGTTATAAATATAGAATGCGTTATTGTTTGTAGCCGACCTTCTTCGGGTAGCCTGATGTACAGTATTACTGTAACTGTACAGGCTACCCGCATGCATACGCCACATGTGCTGTTATCTCCAATAGCATTACATCCACATGTTTACTTCAGAATTCACTTATTATTTCAATTTTAATTCATTCGAATTTTGAAATCTCTCTGAAACATTGTTATCGCACACCATTGTGTCAGAATAACTGTTTCTGGAGCATTAGTATTCCTAGAGCGCTCGGGTCGTCGCTGTACGAGTCACTTGCCTAAGCGGCTCCTAACAACCCCCCCCCCAACCCTCGGCGGTAAATCATCGAAAACAAGGCGTAGAACAGATATTTTCTCGTTAAATATTCTGTAAAGGATATTGTGAAAAGGGGAAACATTCGTTGATGGAACTTTATTCCAAGAAAGAGTCTATTAATATGGAGTGTTTGTTAATATAGATTGTATAAAAACATTGATTCATTAAGGCCCAGTTTTACGAAACTGGATTGAGCAATAGTTAACGGATCAACTTGTTATCACCATTCTTTACATATATTATTTCCGTACCTTTAATTAATAGTTAGTGGATTAGTACCCTAACTAAGATTGGTAAAACCGGGCCTAAGAAACTTTTCAGTTCACTATTGAAATCGTTAATGATTGTTATACATTTCACTGATGGAGGTAGACAATTGAATGGTTTGACACCCCTAGTAACCGTTTCATTATTATACCCACCATGATTCAAACGAAGATCTGAACTGTGCCTAGTATTGTGGCTATGGATGTCATTGTCATTTAGCCTCAAGTGTTTACATTCTATAACGTTCTGTTTACATTCAACATTCATTTTATTTTTATCACATTCTATTTTATTCATTCTATTTCTACACATTCTATAATTGCGAATATCTGTACATGCAGGGTGAAGATAAAATTTTGAATTTAATGAATGATGGTCTACAAGAATCTTTGAAATGCACTCCTGGAGTACAAGGTTCTGAAGTTGCTTGAGCAAGATAGCGAATTGCTTTCTTTTGTGAGATGGATAGTTTTGTAGACCTGGTAGAATGGTCCCATAGAATAATACTATAGTTGAAGCTAGAATTGACGTATGAATAGGTGTTCGTGACTCTCCTCTCGGGGTAAATCATCGCCAGCAAGGGTTGTTTGAAGGAGACATGTCACGGGATACTCAGTTCACCTGTTGACCTCTATTGTCCTTCTCGTTATTTTCACCAGCGCCACTTCACGCGATGGAAATACAATACTCTATACTCTCTTGTTGATTGGGATTCTCACTGAGACTAGTGGCCGAGTGGTTAATATACTGAACCGTTATGTAGGATACTGGGGTTCGATTCTCGCCATGGTCGACCATCCTGACAGGTGTTCTTCATTGAGATGCTCCTTCAACAACAGGCCAGAACCGACTTTTTTTCACTATCCAAAAACATCTGATGAAATAACCTTTCATCCTCATCATCTCATATATCATTCACTGACGCCAATTGATCACAGTCATCAGTGATGTGCGTCGCGTCGTTGAAACAAATATACACGATTTCACTTTTAAATATTCAAATTTTTAATTGGGTTACATATAAGCGAATTGGCGATAATTCTGAGAATGTTCTCATTGATAAACAGTATTTTCAATTTTCATAATCGTGCTATGTAAGAGACATTGTATCGGCGCAAAATAACCTAGTCGTTGACGCGCTGTTAAAAGACGAAAAAATTGGGATTCTCAATAATTCTTGTACATATACAGATATTCATTGTCAGTTGATAAAATTGTATGAGGGAGAGCGAGGACTCAATTTTACTGAACTTGAATACAAAAATTCTCCTCGCTCTCCACAGATTTTCACAGATTCTGCAGGGAGCCCACATTTTGATGGTATACTTTCATTTGTGCACATATGGACATAAGCACTTACTCGATACTGTGTGGTTTTGAAGAGCAATCAGGTAGCACAATTTTTGAGAAGAACCATTTCGAAATTCTGGGAATCCCCATATGAATGAATCAAAGAGGTAAATTCGGAGAAACTTTGATTATTCACATTATTCCAAAGTATTATACTTGAAGCGGATCAACCGTTCTGGAGAATGAAATGTGATGCACTTTTTTCAGATCTCTTGATTGAAGATATGTGGAAAACGAATAGAGAAAACAAAATGGAGCGAAGAACGATTCAAATCATCAATAGGTGGATTAATCAGAGCATGAGACAGTGACATAAACCACATAGTAGTTTCGAAATAAAGGTGTGTTTGTGGCTTTCCATTACTTTTCTCAAAAATATTGTGCTCATTTTTTATATTTATGTTTTCTTGTTTGATAAAACATTCTGTTTGCATATCTGTGAATGATTAAGACGTGATGTATGTGCACGGGGAATGGGAAGAAGTGTTGCAATAAGTATGAGCACCAATTAAACTAATGAAACCGGTGCCTCCACTCATTACAGATGTGACCGGTGCCTCCACTCATTACAGATGAGACCGGCGCCTCCACTGATTACTAAAATAATCGGTGCCTCCACTCACCACTAATATGTCTGGAACTTCCACTCATTACAGATGTAGCCGGTGCCTCCACTCATTACAGATGTGACCGGCGCCTCCACTGATTACTAAAATAATCGGTGCCTCCACTCACCACTAATATGTCTGGAACTTCCACTCATTGAAAATATAACCGGCACCTCCACTCATTCAAAATATAGCCGGCATCTCTACTCATTACAGATATATTCGTCTCCTTCACACATCACTTATATCATATGACCGCGGTGCCTTCACTCATTACTAATATAACCAGTGCTTCCACTCATTTTCATTGATTTCCATCGCGGTTAACGAGGCTTTGTGATGATGACTAAGATCTAGTGGAGGTACCAACTGCACTGAAAATAAAGTGTCCCCAAAATCGACTGTGCTAAAAACCAACTGATCTGAACTTATATTTCTTGGGCAACCTGTGAGAGATTTGGCTTCTTCTCTTCAGATATTTCTTCCAACCCAACCCAATCTCTACCCACCCCACCTCAACCGTGACTGAGAACACTATGACACAATAATGGATGCGGTAACAGTTTGTGAATGGGAAAACTTCAGTCTCAGCTTTTACTTCTGTAGAAGTTGCTCGAGGAATATAAGCTTAGATCAGTTGGTTTTGGAACAGTCGAGAGTTGGAACAGTTGATTATTAATACAATCGATCAACCCCCAATGAATTCGGTGAATTATGAATGAGATGAAATCAAGTTGAGATGGGAGGTTATTCCATTATGTTTTGAACAGTGGGAAGGAAACGGTCGGTGATTTCTGTTGTTCCGAAAGATTTCTTGGAAACCATTGCTGAAAGAAGCATTAGGGAGCATATAAGGAACCATTCCAGTATTCAGGTCAAAGATTAAGATAAACCATGAATAACTTCTGACAGGATGACTTACCTTGACGGAAATCGAATCCCGGTCTCCTGAATGACGGTTCGATGTGCTGACAACTGGTCTACATGTTTCATTGTGATGTATATATATATATATATAAATATATATATATATATATATATATATATATATATATATATATATATATATATATATATATATATACATATATATATATATATATATATATATAAATATATATATATATATATATATATATATATATATATATATATATATATATATATATATATATGTATATGTATATGTACATATAAGTATATATATATATATATATATATATATATATATATATATATATATATATATATATGTATATGTAAATATAAATATATATATGTTTTGTTGAAAGCTTTCACGACTCATTATGTAATTAATAATCAAATCTTTATGGATAATTAAAAGTCGCGTTGACGAAATAAATATTTATTCGTCAACGCGACTTTCAATTATCCATAAAGATTTGATTATTGAATATATATATATATATATATATATATATATATATATATATATATATATATATATATATATATATATATATATTTATATATATATATATATATATATATATATATATATATATATATATATATATATGTATATATATATATATATATATATATATATATATATATATATATATATATATATATATATATATATATATGTTTTGTTGAAAGCTTTCACGACTCATTATGTAATTAATAATCAAATCTTTATGGATAATTAAAAGTCGCGTTGACGAATAAATATTTATTTAATTGCCCGACGTTTCGACTACAATATAGTGGTCATTTTCAAGGGCTAAAAATGAAAATAATTATATAAATGATTGTGGATATACCCTATCGCCCAGCTGGACCACTGCACTTGGTGAATTGCGATATCAGCCCAGACTAACAGACAGGATTGTTCTCGAAGCAGATGGAACCATGAATGAAGAAAGGCGACCATACTATTTGAGGAGTAGGATCAATCTGATAACCTAGCCCAGCATGTGTGATCCAGGACACTGTGATATAGTCATCTAGATTCATAGCTGTGCATCAAGCTTATTTTTATTTTTATTGTTATTTTTATTACACCTTTCAAGACATTCATTGAAGATGTGTTTTTCTGCATAAGAATCTGTTTTTTGGTTCCTATTAATTATCATTTATATAATTATTTTCATTTTTAGCCCTTGAAAATGACCACTATATTGTAGTCGAAACGTCGGGCAATTAAATAAATATTTATTCGTCAACGCGACTTTTAATTATCCATAAAGATTTGATTATTAATTATATATATATATATATATATATATATATATATATATATATATATATATATATATATATATATATATATATATATATACAGACATTCTTCAGTTATTTATATGATCATGTGGTACATAATTTATATATGATATCAAGCATTTAATATAGTACATTATTTTTTTTGTTGGTTTTTTTTGTTGTTTTTTTTGTTGGTAATTTGGTAATCAGTATTTTTCATCATGAAGATTTCAATTTTCAATTTTGCCATTTATTTTGAGGCCTTGCCGCCGCACTTTTGTGTAACTGTGAGTGTATATGATAAATACATAAATGAATATATTATATCACAGGAAATGTGTTTTGTATCTATTCAAACAAAACACTCAATCTTGTTCGATTGAACAAAAATACACGATTTTCTTGCGAATACAAATATTTGTGTCACGCAAGAAAATAATAAAGTATCGTATTGACAATCAAGATTCCGCAACATATTGCCACAGCTTTTCTTATATTGAGTCTTTCCGTGATCGAAAGTATTGTGTTTGGTTTTCCGACATTTTGACAGTTTCTTTTGACAAGTATGACATATCTGTTGACAGTGGAGACATTTGCTCTGCGATACACGTACACTTGTTGTCGCATAAAGTGGCCGATCAAGTCACATCAGAGTGCAGCTTGAATACATTTTTTCTCTCAGTAACTTCGAAACTTGATACAAAATCATTGTTTCCCAATTAGGGCTAAGAATGTAAGATGGGATCGTTTGGACGGGGCACCACAAGGGCGATCTTACCACCTCATTTTGATTAGATAAAAGTCTTTCAGTTTACGAACGTCCGGAACACATTATGACTGTTTCTGTGATAAGTATCCGGAAACAAAACACACGAATGTTGATATCTTCCACTTTGAAGTAAGTCTCTTTGGCAATGATCACTTCTTTCCATTAACAGCAGACGTAAAGTTTAAAATTATACAAAATGGACAAAGAAAAAAATGAGTGATAGGCCTATAATGTTATAATTAGGCCTATCACTCTACTGATTGAAGGTCTTGGACAATTAGTACTTCATCCAACCATTTGCTTCGAGGACTGTGGGAAACCACGATAAACAAAGTCAGGATGGAATACAATCTGCTTCTGGCATTATTTTCTTATTCATTTTCATCCAACTTGGAATTACATTGTATCAAATAATACACAGTAAAAGTAAGGTTACAATCTAATTAATATGGATTTTCGCGTTTCATACGCACTAAGATCAACTTAATGTATCTAAATCACTCGCCGTTTCCCACATATGATGGAAAAGAAAGAAAAACAATGATACAAGGGAGAACACATTTTCAGACTCCAATAGCTTCACGTAGTCTTCGCCGCTTTTCATGAAAATGTGGTGTACTTTCACTGTGTGACTCAGTTATACCTTCGAGATCTCATTACTGTTCGCTTAACGACCCCACCAACAACTAGACTATACAGGGGTACGAATGAGCAGGTGATTATAAAACTTGATGAAAAAAGAAAGAATGTTTACAAAAACACATTCCTTATGCGGTACTCGAACTCATGCTCAACGGTAACTTCAGTTTCTGGAGCGGTACCACAGTTGACTGAGCTACTGAGGGCGACCTCTTTAAGATCTTCCAGAGTACTAAGCAGATCGCTGAAATCCAGTCTGTAAAATCTCGACTTCATAGCTGGGCGGGTTGATGATGTTGTAGATCGGTCAAGGTTCATGAGCCACGAGTGCTGTGTGCTTGACACTTGGCCTCATGAGCTACCGCTCATCTGGATTATACATCATCTATTATTACATTATATTACATAATTGTAAGCTATAGTGCCGCACGGTCATGGTCGAAAGATATACTACCAAGTCAGGACAGTTCACGTAGCAATGAAGTGACTGACTCCGATTCAGTTAACGCAATTTTAATTTGTAGTTATGTATAATAACTAGTCAAGATTGAAATATATTGAAATAAGGATTGAATTCAAATCCAAAGCTAAGAGGTTTGAGGTTTGAGGTTTGAGAAGCTAAGACGAGTGTGGTACACTCCTTTCATCCAATGAGAGAATATTTGACATATGTGGACAAGTAATGACTGCATGTTTTCTGCATATGTATTTCTGTTTTTATGCATATTTATTGCCTATATCTGTTCTTTACATCTCATTCTTTCATACTGACTGTATTTTGTATTACACATTATATTTTATTTCACGGAATATATTTTATAAATGACAAATCATGACAATTCTAATACTTGGTTTGTTTCAAAACCATGTGTATAAGTGTATACAAAAAGCCAATGAAACTAAACTGAACTGAATACTCTTATTACTAAACTGGTATAAATCCATGTTCACATTAGCCATTCTCTTCGCCTACGTCTACAATTAATATCGTCACGGAAGGAACGGCCCTGGAGACTGCTAGGTAGCAGCACAATCCAGCATGCTTGTAGCGTTTTCCAGTGAATTGCAATGCGGTTACAGGTGTTACAGGTGCGGGGGCTAGAAGAGAGTGGTGATATGAAGTATAGTGGGGGTGAAAGTGGTGTCAGTTCTATTTCAACATTGAGTGACATGTTTAATTGGTAGTATATCTTGCGTCTATGACGCGGTGGGCAAACTAGAGCAGTGAATATTTGAGGTGTCACATAATTACTGAACAACCAAACCAATCAACCAAATTCAACCAAATTTGTAAAATCAATTTTCAAATTTGTATCATTCAACCAATTATTTTGCATCATTTCTGATCATTTTGAAATTATTTCGCAACATAATTTTCAAGAGGAAATTTGACGATTATTTTAAGAGCTTGATTGAAATTATCCCGTGATAAAACAAAATTTCATTGAAACGAAAGTCGTCAAAAATATTTTTGAAACCTTTTGAACTTCTGTATTAGAAGAATGTCTGAAATTAGGAATTCATATTCTTTTATTTTGAATTCATCGACATTTTTACAACATATTGGTCCGTTCATCGTCTGAGATTACAATTAATGTCCATTTTGTTGATTTTTTACTCAAACATTGGTCGAGATTGAACAAAACAGGGCATTCACTCGAAGAAAATTGTTTTCCAATTTGAAGGAGCGAAGACGCGCAGTTCACATGGACTTCATCAAAGGAAATATAAAATGTTATAGAATGGACTCCCTCCAATTTGATTCATATCTGAAACTTGACGATTCAAACACAAAACTATGCTTCTGATTTTAACTGTCTGATTTTGATAGTGTCGTAAATTGTGTGGTTTTCTGCACTTTATGTAGGGAATAACACCGATAATAAATAATGATGATAAATTAATTGATACTGATTTTGTAACACAAATATTTTCATCTACTAGAATCAGATTTAAACCAAGAGTTCAAAGCAGAGATGGCCGAAGACCTAGAATATGATTTCATATATTGAACACACGAACAAAGAAAAAGAGAGGAGAAAGAAGATTTCAAGAAAAAGAAAAACCAGAACGAAGTGATAAGAAGATCTCCTCCCTAATTTGATTGTTCGAATTGTTTTCCAACTCTGGCATTATTACCTCGAGATTTATTATTTGTGATATGAGTTATCTTATTTTCAATTATTCTTTGGAGTCGTTAGATTGCCCTTGTGGCAAATTTTTGTGGACATTTGTGAGATTGCCTCATTCAAACAAAACCTATCTTCCATCCATTGTCTTAATTGGGAAAC
>OZ023326.1:8904345-8999345 GCA_964007535.1 Brachyptera risi
ATCACCATGGTTACGTATGCTATTTGTTTTCACCAACTCTCTGATAAATACTAACTGGCCTTGGTAATACTGAGCCTTAGGCACAGAATCACCAAGGCTCAGTATTACCAAGTCCAGTTAATATTTATCTGAAAGTTGGTGAAAACAAGTTTGAACTGTCAGATAAAGGCTAACTAGACTTGGTAATACCAGGCCCAAGTCCAGTTAGCTTTTATCTGACAGTTCAAACTTGTTATCACCATGGTTACCTATGCTATTTGTTTTCATCAACTCTTAGATAAATACTAACTGTCCTTGGTAATACTGGGCCTTAGGCATGGTATTACCAAGTCCAGTTAGTCTTTATCTGACAGTTCAAACTTGCTATCACCATGGTTACCCATACTATTTGTTTTTACCAACTCTCAGATAAATACTAACTGTCCTTGGTAATACTGGGCCTTAGGCATGGTATTACCAAATCCAGTTAGTCTTTATCTGACAGTTCAAACTTGTTATCACCATGGTTACCTAAGCTATTTGTTTTCACCAACTCTCTGACAAATACTAACTGTCCTTGGTGATACTGGGCCTTAGTCAAGTGTCAATCCGCTAACTATTGGTCAAGTTACAAAAACATCAGACCAATGGTGATAGGAAGTTGATGCGCTAAATATTGGGTAATCCACTAACAATCAGTTTGTAAAGCCGAGCCTGAACAAGATATATAAGCTGTATGTCTCTCAATATGATAGAAATTGAAGTAAATAATCTCAATTCAAATCACCAGAGTTGTGATATCTCATATTGTTCGATAGTTATCACAAAAAATTGCCCGGTATTACCAAAGCCAGCTAGTATTTATCTGAGAATTGATGAAAACGAATAGTATGGGTAACCATGGTGATAACAAGTTCAAACTGTCAGATAAATGCTAACTGGACATTGGTAATAATCGACCTCTATGCACTCGTACAGTCTATCAATCATAACTTCATGGTAATGGGAAAAGTATGGATCCTTTTTCAGTCGGTTCGTTTTGATGTGCTCGATTGTGATATCAAAACAGAATTGATGATAGGCCAACTGGGCTGATTCTTTCAGATATATCAATTTAATTGGACCTTCAAATTTCATGCGTACTTATGATTCAATAATCAATTAAAAAAATACGATAATTAGTATAATGACACGATAGAATGAAGCGGTTTCATCTTATATAAAGATAATATGAAAAAAATATGAAAATAAATATGGGACTCACTTTTATTTTTGAATTTCACTCATTTTAGGTGGAAAAATAGTTTATTTTTCACCAAATGGAGTGAAAACTTGATATTTCTTCTCAGTTTTTGTAACTGTGGCGATAAAAATATTATGAAGTTTCTGATGCAATTTCTATTGAAGAATAAAACTTGCTCAATAAAACTTATTGACTTAAATTTCTTCAATGCAGAATTATATTTCAGAATTTCTTTTCCACTCTGCTGACCAAATGATGAATGTACTTCAAAACGTGTGAGGAAGGCCCTTTAATGACTGAGAAAAACCAAAGAATCTTCTATCGGGACGAAATCAACCCCGGTTTCCTGAAATAACTGTTATTGTAGGGAATGCTATATATAAATCTTTATTATACTATGCCATGGTATACATGATTGCCTTTTGACACATAATAATAATCAAATACAAAATTAATGAAGTAGAAAAAACACATAATAATAATAAATCACACATGAATGATTGATGAAAAAAATGATTGTAGGAAATACTTGGAACTACTACTTTGGAAATACTACTGAACTTAGTGAACTAGTCATGTGCATAGACATGTCAGGACCATTTCAATGATACATGTCATTTAAAAAATGATAATATAGAATAGTGGATACATGTAAGTAGCCACCCTCCATAGCTCAGTCATCTAAGGCAAAAGTCAGACAGACAGAAAGACAGAAGTCGCTGTGAGCGTAAGTTTGAGTCTCGCATAAGGCATGGATATTTGTAAACTTCCTCCTCTCATCATCACTGCATATGGTTTCAGTATCACCTGTTCAATCGTACTCCCAAATAATCTAGCTTTTGGTGGGATTGTTAAGCGACAGTGATCATAATCATCATCACATGCTTGTATATTATAATGAATATTGTTTTCCACTTTTCAATTCTTTTACAAGAAGCTTGTAGTCAGGCAACTTATCGTTCAGTAGTGTACTGCAGTGTACAGAATTTCAGGCGTCACACGCTAAATATTGTTTACCGGTATCGAAAGTAGAGAATGGCGATGTTTAGTTCACTGTTTCTCTCCACACCATTATAGATTAAATTTCTTGAACAGAAAACTCAAACATCAAACAGAATTGCATAGCAGAATGAATAAAAATGTCAAGGTCACAGTGTAGGCGTGAAGAAACCTATATTTATATATTTAATATGTAGGCATATATATATATATATATATATATATATATATATATATATATATATATATATATATATATATATACATATATATATATATATATTTATATATATATATATATATATATATATATATATGTATATAAATATATATATATATAATATATATATATATATATATATATATCCCTATATATTCCTATATATATATATATATATATATATATATATATATATATATATATATATATATATATATATATATATATATATATATATATATATATATATATAGCTTCTTATGCGACCGAGGTATGCGTGCAATATCATGAATAAAAATCGAAATAATAAAATAGGCGACATTTTGTAGATATATAGTTAGTTGAGATGAACAAAATAGTTAATTCAGATCGACTTTCACTGAAGACGTAGCAAACTTGTTCAGCGATTATTCCGAAATCATTTTGTAAAAATATATTGTAAAATATTTTATGAAAATTTTCCACACTCTAGATCTTGGCTCAATTGATATTTCATCAACATCTGAATCAACATCTGAATAGCATCATGTCAATATAAGTTAGACACAGTTGGTGAAAAAATTGTCCGGCTTCCACTCCAAAACTGAGATTTCAGGTTTGATGATTACAAAACACCAATCAAATCGTTTGAATGAAAAAAGGTGATAATGTGTATCTTCCATGTGTTTATAGAGTAGAAATTTGAATAATTGTGGAGATATTTTATGTCGCAAGTTTTTCCACTCAACTTGATCTCACGGGATTTTCAGAAACTTTGTGATAGAGTTTCTCGAAAGTGGTCCAGCCGATTTGACCCAACAACTTTGTAGTTCAAAGTTGAATAACTCTGCGTGTCCAGATAAAGTTTCATATTGACATGGTCTATGATGTCGATCAGTCGAACCGTGCGACCTATGCAGTCCTTACAAACAAACAAACAAACAAACAAACAAAAAACACACAGAAAAATCTCCGTAAGAGTAGGATGAGAGTTTTTGCTGTCGCTCATTTGATAAAATATATAGTCCTATTTTTTAGAATAATATAAAATATGTCCTGAATTATGAAATGAGTGATAGCGAAGACGTCCATTCCACTCTCATGGAGCTTTGTCTGTGTTTTTTGTGTTTGTTTGTTTGTTTATTTGTTTGTAAGCACTGCACAGGTCGCACAGTTTGAATGGTCGACATGAAAATGTGTTGTACTCGCAGATCTATCCAACTTGGAACTGTAAAGTTTTGAGGTCGGATCGGTTGGACTGTTGTTGAAAACACTAACTAGAAAGTTTCTGAAAACCCAGTAAGATGAACTAGGCGGGAGAGTCGGCAAAATAAAATATTTCAACAAAACATCAAATTTTCAATGAATGTGAACAAATTAATTATTATACACATCAATAGACATCGGGATGCATTACAGACTAGCCGTTTTGGAGGAAATAATGTAAGTACAAATAGATGGAAATGATGGCAGAAAATTTTCGACAAGATTCACGGCTTCCTAGATTCTATATTCACCGAGTGAAGTATAATTGGTGATATTTCATTTGAACGAGGGTGTGTGGAGACTCGATTTTCTATAATAATATTTTTTTTTTCATTAGATTTAAATAATACATACATACACGATTAATCAATACGCTCTTCCACAAAGCCAAAAAGGCTAATCTGTGCGATGAGAAATGAAATTAATAGCTTGAACAAAGAAAAAATGAATGAAGACTTCTCAATAGTTGAGGAATACAAAATTGAATATATGTATATATATATATATATATATATATATATATATATATATATATATATATATATATATATATATATATATATATAATTAATGATTTTTAAAACTGTTTAAAAATCATTAATTATAATAACCTACTGGTGGTCAACCCAGGAAGCTATTGAAATCATATATATATATATATATATATATATATATATATATATATATATATATATATATATATATATATATATGTATATATATATATATATATATATATATATATATATATATATATATATATATATATATATATATATATATATATATGTTGACATGGAACTGAAAAATTGATATATCATTATACATCAATGAAAATAATAATAATAATGATAATGACAATATTCATTCAATGTATACATATTACATGTTACGTTTCGTAATTCCATTCACTTATTCCAATCTTACATAAAAATCCGTGATGCGATGAAAACTCTTTCTCTATGAGATAGCATCCACTTTCGATTTGAAAGTATGTATATTATCGACAATTCTCAATTCCTTAAATGAGCTATCAAAATTTTCAACACCATTGTGGTTGATTCCAGTTCCGTAAAGAACAAAGTTCGGTGATAATCAATATGGGGGTCATTTTTCCCACGAGTATTCTATACTGTCTATAGTACTATACTGTCTACACTGTCTGTATGCAGTGTATAGTGTCTATACTTTATATAGATATCTCGCTTATCTCACAACGCATATGTTGCGTTTGCCTATAGTTCGGCATATAATTATATTCCATTACCAAAATCAATAACTAATTATCTTTTCACCAGTGAGTTGGAATATAAAATCAATACCAACAAAATGACAAAAGAAATCCAAACCAACTTCGATAATAGATACAATACCTATTCCGATGTGGAATATAAATTTATAACTTATAATTCGTGTTCTTCTTGTTTTCGAAGCTCTCCCTCTAATGTGACCTTTCCATGTCACCGTGCAGGGGTTGTTTTTCGGCCATCTAGCCGCGCTCAGCCAATGAGAGAGCGTGCTGCTATCGTGACCGTGATCGTGATTACAGCCCGACATGCACTCACATGTATTATTATACGGACTCACATGATGGTCGGATTCATTCTCGTACTGCCTATTCGTTTACTGCCCAAGCTGCCAGGAGGCTTATTCTGTAAATATCCGTCGAATATGCAATAGAATCCGTTTCGATTTCGCTTTCGGCTTTATTATATTTGTATATATATATATATATATATATATATATATATATATATATATATATATATATATATATATATATATATATATATATATATATATATATATATATATATATATATATATATATATATATATATATATATATATATATAAATATATATATATATATATATATATCCGTATATATATCCGATTTCGCTATATATCCGTCGATTTCCATGACAACCGAAGCGGATTCGATGTCTATGGGATGGAAAAAATATCATTCATGAAATGAATACAGCCGAATCGCTTTCAAAGCTGTCGCTTTCATTTCCATTTGATCGAAATCCAGTTTCAGAATGAGCCTCCAGGACCCTTATACCGCGACTGTCACTTGAAATAACGTCCTAAGCCTAGCTAGCGAGGGGTTACCAACTCCTGAAATCTAGTGTACACTTGATTCTCATGAAATCTTCTTGAAACCCTCTTGAAATTCTTTGAAATCTTCTTGAAATCACGTGAAATCTCCCTGAAATCCCTTGAAATCTGAAATCAGGTGTAAACCAAATCTACTAGTTGTTTACCCCTCATTAGCTAGGTCCAAGATACTATTTGATTGATTTATTTTCATCAGCGGAGCCAAGAACCATGGCAACATGTCCAGTATTTGTGTATTTCCATAGTTGTAAGGTCAAAATCCTATAGCACTGCTCTTGAGGTGGGCTGACAAAACAAGTTATGTATGGGTAGCGTAGGCAGTGTAAGAAAATACAGTAGGCCTATGAGACATGAAGAAGGGGTATTATAGGAACTCGTGGGCTGTATAAGACAAAATATAACCAAATTGGAAGAAGTTGGGCAAACAACTATGTAGGCAATGTGATATAAAAGAGGTTTACATGGTATACAGGTGAAAAAGGGTTTTCAGTTTCGATTTTTTCTTGTGTCTGACACGATTTTCCCTGCTGACCAATCCCATGCCAGTTCTCACAAAAATTCACATTGCCTCTATTTTAACTTTTGTCGGCAGAAATTAATATTTTACCGAAAGTGACCTACTGTCACTCTTTGCAGATAAATTTCCTGCTCTTGTTTTTTCGGTAGTTTTTGCGTAAAAGTGCATCAATTTGCGATTTGACACTTCAATTCCACGAATTCCGAGAAGTATGTGCATTCAATAGTAATACATGCTAAGACGAAGGTGTCACGAAAACGTAACGATACAGCGCAAGTGCAAAAATATCGTGTCAGACGACAAGATCATTTCGAGTCTCAACATGACATATAAACGATCGCAGTGACTTTTCAGATGAAAATATTGAAGTTAAACCTCTTCACACCATTCGGATGAGTATCTTCTTGAATGATATCGATCCATAATGAATATTCGAATCATGTTACTTGTTATTTGCATGTAACGGTACGCTGTGAAGTGAAAATCGATCGCAAAAATATCGTCTGATATACACAAGTAATCTTTCCACCTTTGTTATTATAAAATTTGTCTCGTCAGCATTTCCGACAGATATCATGTGTATCAATTGATGTGTTCGGTAATTTAGTAGCTTGCACTTTCCAAATTTAATAGTCATTCATAACTGTGGATAACTCTGGTGGGAAGTTCTTGAACCTTCAATTCCAATTTCAATTCCAATACTTCATTCGCTACGTTTATTCTTACATTCTATGAATAGGTCAAGATAAAATATATGGCACGTCGAATATAAACATAAACATTCATGGGAGTCTATTTAGCGAAATATCAGTTTTTTGGTGATAACTTGTGAATGGTATGAGATATCAAACATTTATAATCTGCGAGAAACTCAGATGATTATAATATCTTCAAGATGATATAAATTATAACTATTCAAGTCATGTCGCATAACTGTCAAGCGTGTACAGCTAAAAAAACATTCGCTAACATAAGGCCTATACGCTTAATAGTTATGTGACATGACTTGAATAGTTAAATTTATATCATCTTGTATATATCATAATTACCTGTGTTTCTCGCTTATTGGAATTTTGATATCTCATACCGTTCAAAAGTTATCACCAAAAAATGATATTCGGAAAATGGCTAAAAAAACATTTTTCATCTGTATACTCTTGAGAGTTATGTGACATGCCTTGAATAAATTTAAACTTATATAATCTTGAAGCTATCATTATTATCTGTGTTTATCGCTTATTAGAATTTCGATATTTCATACCGTTCAAAAGTTATGATCAAAAACTCATATTTCGCTAAATCAACTCCCATGCATGGCCTTTTTTTTTTGGTGAATTACACTGATGCAGAAAGAAAATCACAATTACATCAAAATAACATCCACAAAGCCTTTGAAAAATGGCTTAACTGTGAGGAAAAATAGTGAATTATAAGTACAAATTCAAATTTGGACATATTTCTCAAACATAAAAAGTAATAAAGTAGTTGGAATAAAAATAAAAAAAGCGAAACATCAAGTGATTTGTTAATTTATACTCACAAAGTGTAAGGTATCTTTGATAACTATTAATTTCAAGCAATCAAGCTACATCAAGTGGCGAGAAAAAGTAGACAGTTCGTATAGGCAGTATCTGAAGGGGCAGTAAGAGAAGGCACCACTGGTCGAGATGGCGTACTACAGAAGGGCGGAGTTGCGGTGTAAGTCTATTTCTGGGTCTGGTCCAATTTACCGTGTTATAGTCTCTGGTTGGCCTTCTTAATTTATTGATCGATCAGCCAGGTGCTGAGATGTATGCGTGGCTCCAAAGAGTGGAGTAGACTGTTGCGGAAGGTCGTTTACCTTCAATATACCTACCTTCGAACTTATCAATTGTCTATCTTCATCAATGAAATATATAACAATCATTAACTATTTCAAAAAATGAACTGAACATCTTCTTAAAGAATCAATGTTTTTAAATCAACATTGACAAGACTGTACTTTTAAGGGTATCACATTTTATAACATGCTTCCTGATTACATTTTAATGTATTGACTCCCCAATCATTTTCAAAGTTGAACTGAATAATATTTTTATCTTGAATTGTTTTCACTGTGAGAATGAGTTTTTTGACGCATGCAAGAATGTATTGGAAGCAATGTATGTGTGGTAGCATAAGGAATGACTGAAGAATAAACAAGATTGAATGTATGAATGAATGTGAGGAATGAATTTCTGAATGTGCAATATGTAGTGTTGATTGGTCTTTCCTTTTCATATGTAAATCCCATAAATATAGTTCAGTTTTAGTTTATATTATGTTAGTTTTTATTATATTTTTGACGTGCCTCATATTTTATCATGAACTATTTTAGAATGTAAAAATCGAGTAGGCAAATAAAGTATTGAAATTGAAATTGAAATAATTGAGGATTTTAAAAACTTCAGTAAGTTCTAATCACTCCAATAAATTCATGGCATACTGGTATGAACTTTTCTACGATTTCTTCTGTCCAACTGTATATAAATGCATATTTTAATTGTATTTCACTTCAATTTTCATTCGACATTTCCAATATCTGTTTTCAGATCAATTAAGGATGCAATGAAGATATTCTATTCCATTCTATTCTATTGTAGTGGAAATTAATTGACATTCTATGTATCCTCTTTTCCGTCGAACAAGATTATTTTCAAGGTCATCACAAACATGAAACTAGATTCTGATGAATAATGAATTTATTCATTCTCTTGATCTGAGAGAAAACTAGAAATCATCAAATCAATTTCAGAAATTGTAGATCATGACATGTCCTGAAGAAACCATGAGTCATGACGTAAGCATTACTGATTCTGTATACAAACATGAACAGAATCAAGTGCATGATGTCGACGTCACGATTCGGAAAAAGGGCCGAGTACTGGAGGACAAATGAATAAATTAAAATGTCCGAAATTGAGATGATGATTTCTAGTTTTCTCTAGAATTGAGGACTTAATTATCGTAATTATTGGTTGAAATAACCTAAATTAATATATTAATTCAATCATTCAATATTAATTCATCAAATAATAAATTAGTTTCAGGGTTTTGATGTCTTTTAAACATTCTTTTCTTGCAGGCTCATGATGGTTGCAGATACTGAGGTGAAGCATTGCTTCAAGCTGATGTCCCATACGAGGCAACGTATACTGTTTTCAGCAAGGAATGAATTATACAATTTTTAAGAATGAATTGTTATTAGACGACGGGTCAACAACTAGTAGAGTTGGTGTAGGGCGTAGACCTGATTTCAGATTTCAAGATTTCAGGGAGATTTCACGGGATTTAAAGAGGATTCCAACAAATTTCAAGAAGATTTCAAGGGCTTTCAAGAAGATCTCAGAGGATTTCAGGAATATTTCAAGAGATTCCAAGAATATTTCAAGAGTTTTCAAGAAGATCTCGAGGGATTTCAGGAAGATTTCAAGGGATTCCAAGAATATTCCAAGAGTTTTCAAGAAGATCTCGAGGGATTTCAGGAAGATTTCAAGGGATTCCAAGAAGATCTCAAGGGATTTCAAGAAGATTTCAAGGGATTTCAGGAAGATTTTTTGAAAAGTGTATACCAGATTTCAGTAGAGTTATTAAACCCCTCGTTATCATGAGCTCAATGAAGGTGTCCATTATTAAAAATTATCTCAACTTGACGTTTCCAAGTTGAATGTTTGTCAATGGTTGAGCCTAATGAACAACTCTGTCAACACTTTATGTGAGAAGGTCGAAAAATTGATACAAAATAATTTTTCCCCAATTGAGGCCATGGATGAAAGTAGGAAATCATTTGGACGTCATCACAAAGAAGATCTTACACTACTCCATTCTAATTATTTTGAATAAAAAACAATGTGCTTTGACAAAAAAATTCAATCAAAAGTTGATTTTAATTTGACTTTGCAAAAACTTGCTTCATTTCGGATTTAAAATAGTTAATTACTTTCGGAATGAGAAAAAAAAAACAACTTCCACGACTTATTCCAATATCCGAGTTATGAACCGACTGAGTTCAACAAATTTCCTATCCATTAGCATGATTGCTACCACTACGATAAAAACTAATTACACAATTCGCACGATTTTAATTTCTTATTTTTTTCATAACATATTCAAGGTTTATCAAGTTATCACTTCATTAACCGGAGATTATGATTCCGTTTGAACGATATTAACATAAACATGGAAGAAAATATCAGCCCTTGAGTGGTAATGGTCTTGATAAAAAAAGTTGTTCAAATCAGCAGAGCATAAAATGCTGTTAATCTCTTTCGAGAATATTTTTTTCCAAGCATAATTTGATCAACTCTGACTCCTCGATGGAGCCTTCTTAGAAGCACTCAAGAATATTATAAATCTGTTAGTCAGCTAGCACATAATATAAGACATGAAATACAGTGAGTCAACTTGTGGGGTATTGTGCAGGTCTAAATGTATCCACTTGAAAATATTATTACAAATCCTCGAGAATATTTCATTGATGAGCGTAGCGAAATCTCCATCCTACTTTTATGGGGCTTTGTCTGTGTGTTCTTTTTTTTTTTTTTTGTAGGCACTTCACAGGTCGCAAGGGTTGACTGATCAACATGAAAATTTTTGTGTACACGCAAACTCATTCAACTGAGAACTGTATAGTTTTTGGAATGAATCGGTCAGACCGATTTTGAGAAAAATCATCTCAAAGTTTCTAAAAACCTCATGAGATTTGGCTGGGCGGAAAATGTTGAGTTTCGGACGAGGTAATGAATGAACTCAGTGAATATAAGTAAAGTTGATGTATTTTATATACTTCTGGTTACAGTTAAAACATGCTTCTCAGAAATCTCGAGAAGAAGAACTTAATAAATAACACAACTGGTTGACAAGACAACCAGCCACAACAATACCTTTAAATGCACAGAACACAGTATGCAGTGATTCAACATCACTGCATACCGGTATTGCATACTGCATATTGCAGTCCCCTACAGTATATATATATATATATATATATATATATATATATATATATATATATATATATATATATATATATATATATATATATATATATGTATCACTCATACGGATATTTATATTTTACTCATCACACAATGCATATGCTGCGTTTTCCTAGTGTATAAGATACCAAGGGCAATTTCTGGACGGGTTCCAATATTTTCTCAAGATTGCATTTGGCTGAAACTGTGGTGCTCTATTTTACCGACCGTACTGATGGGTATCCGTGCCATCAAACAAGATATGAGTCGCGAGAGATTCGCCAGCTGTGTATGTAGCATATGTACATATACATACATGTATATGTATCTCTCTCTCTCTCTCTCTCTCTCTCTCTCTCTCTCTCTCTCTCTCTCTCGTCTCTCCTCTCTCTCTCTCTCTCTCTCTATATATATATATATATATATATATATATATATATATATACATACATATATATGTATGTATATATATATATATATATATATATATAAATATATATATATATATATATATATATATATATATATATATATACATATATAAATATAAATATATATATATATATATATATACATATATATATATATATAAATATATATATATATATATATATATATATATATATATATAATAATAATAATAATAATTGTTTTTATTATCGGCGACTGTACATTACAGTATGATAAAAGTCATAACATTAAGAGTAAAAACATTTTGTTAAAATACAATAATCGTGATAAAATTCATAGATGGCTTAGATAATCATCAACAGAATACAAAGCATGCACAACTAAGAAATTCTTGACGCTATACTTGAATACATTGATGTTTACAATTGACTTTATGTTTACTGGCAAGTTGTTATATAAAACTGACATCAGGTAATATGGGCTTCTAGTGTACAGAGCAAGTCTGTGCTTGTCAAGATGTAGGTCGTCGTGTCTTCGTGTTTAATGCGTATGGATGTGGTGATTACATTTGAAAAGTTCAAAGTTTTCTCTCACAAAAACGACTGCTCTCAGAATCAGTATACATGGTAGTGTAAGTAGAAATACTGATTTGAAAAATATATATATATATATATATATATATATATATATATATATATATATGATATATACAAATGCCACACATATATACATATATATATATATATATATATATATATATATATATATATATATATATATATACATATATATATATATATATATATATATATATATATATATATATATATATATATATATATATATATATATATATATATATATATATATATATATAAATATATATATATATATATATTTTTTTTTTCAAACTTTCATGGTTAATATTATGTGAAATGAAACGATTCTCGGAAATACCATGTTCTTTGGTTGATTTAATCGGTCATCAAAGTTATTCCTGATCCATCGTTCATAAAACACCTTCGAAAATGACCGCAGTAAGGTGGTAGAAACGTTGGTTGCGGCCGATTAAATCAACCATATATATATATATATATATATATATATATATATATATATATATATATGTACATATATATATGAATATATATATATATATATATATATATATATATATATATATATATATATATATATATATATATATATATATATATATATATATATATGAATATGCCAGATAACTTTGCCTCTTCGAGGCAGTGTTCTCACGAATAGAAAGAGAAATGTCGGGGAATACAAATGAAGAAAAAGTATTATAAAAAGGTGGATGTAAAAAAAGAATTCGATACTGAAAGATACAGAATAATGCGCTTCTAAATCCTAATATGGCCGACAAAAAGTTACTAATGAATTGTCAACAATGATACGTTTTCGATAAAGGTCATTGTTGCGATATGCGCGCGCTTCATTCTGTCACTTTTCACAAGTTCCACTATTCACCACTGACAGCGTATATACCTGCAACTTTTCACGTCGAATATAGGAATTGTACGTAACTCCCATAAGCTTTATAGAGCCACGTTTTTTAAAGTTTCCCTGAAAAATGTCTCCTTAAAAATAGATGTCAAGTCTACTACGAGCATTCACATTAAATATGCATAATAAATTCCATCTCAGCATCTCTCACATACAAGCTAGCGTAAAAGTGAAAGTGCGTGATAAATGGTGGAAATTGGAAAAGGAACTAACTTATTCATGGGCTGGCAACGTTGCAGACCCGTTTGTAACTGTACTTAGATTTAAGTTTCGGCCGTGACTTTTCAGATTAAATCACATTTCAGATCTGAAAAGAGGCCATTCGCTCTCACTCTCTCTATCTCTCTCTTTCTCTCTCTCTCTCTCTCTCTCTTTTCCTCTCTCTCTCTCTCGAGCTTTGACTAGACTTGCAGCTTATCCTAGACCATGCTTCCGAATAATATCAAGTCGGTCGACCTAGAAAAGAAGATCACGTGATGGTATATATGAAAGATATACTACCAAGACATTTCTTTGGGATGGTGAGATTGTCCTTGTGGTGCCCCGTTCGAACGATCCTGAACTTTCATCCTTGGCCTTCATAAGAAAGCAATGGCTCTGTACCAAGTTGCCGATGTGGGAGTCGGTTTTATTTCAACATTGCTTGACATGTCTTGGTAGTATCTTTCGGTCATGTCAGGGTTTGTCTTAAATTTTTTGAATGATATATCAATAGTCTTGAATACAAACTGCCAATTGCTCTCACTAAAGGCGCTAGAGGGCTACTGCCCAAGGCCACTTCAACGATTAACTTGACATTCTTTTTGATTGAAGTGTGTGCTATTTTGACTACCGGTACATAGGTTTATTGATGAAAATAATACCGAAGCCACTTAGATCGACTAAATAGGCTCCGGTGACATGATGGGGGGCCGTGTCTGCCAGGCGAAGATCGAGGAGACTCATCATTCTACAGAAAACGTTGCAGTTACGCATCTAGTGATAAAAAGTGGAGCTAGTGAAAGGTAACAAAATGTCTCGCGCGCACATATTGATGAAATTGATTGAAATAACATATTGATTGAAATAATGATTCGTTGACTGCTCTTTTATAATTCGTCGGCCATTATGCATTTATGAGCGCATTGTTACTTTTCGTGTCGATTGAACGTAAAATTGAAGATTATTCTAGAACAGAGGCTAAAATGAAGAACTTCTTCCCATTATTCCCATTTGCATTATCATTCCCATCAATACATGGCACCTGTGGGATCTTGGTTCCGTTATTCGTAAATAATAAATAAAAACAAATGAAAAACAAACATATTTTGTATAAACTTGATGATATACTGTCAAAAAACAAAAATATTATGCAATTCGATTCGCTGAATCATCTTTCAATTTGATTGATGATTTGTTATTGTTTCATCAACGAATCCTCCGACAGCTAGGTTATTTGTAGCTACAAATGAGCGAACGCTGTATGAAAAAAAAGCATGCCTCAAACGGAACTCAAACAAACACCTGACCCTCGTTCAGTTTCTTCAGCAGTGTATTTTCTGACTGATCAAAAAGGTACTTCTAGTTCACTCAAACATTAATATCTTGAACTTAATCTGACATATCGTGATGATGTTGTCCGTATCCTAACGAACTATTCACGCGCGTGCGACAGCTGACAACTTCGACGTTCTATTCGAGAAAATCGGAAAAATCCAAAGAAACATTTTTACCTCAAAAACGATTGATGCAGTTATGATCTAAACCCCGGCACGCATGTCAGTGGGGCTAGCCTGTGAAGGGTGACTATCGAACATGAACTCATTTACGATAGGATTGGGAATAACATTCAATTCAACATATCCTTCTCGAATTGTCTCTACAGTGTGTGTCGAACTTCTTTTACGGCATTCTGTAACTTTATACCTTGTACGTCGGAATAGAGGAGACTTGTGATAAAAGGGCATTCGGAGTGAATATAAGGTGGAACGGCAGGAAACAATAGCGCGCCTATCCGTGCAGAGGAATCGTTTTTTTTTTTTTTGACAAAGAAATGTTTCTTTTCCTGTTATTGACACGAAACGTTGTGGTTGGCATTTAAGCTGGTTGGATCGGAAGTGTGACGTATATTTTATACGTTTCTTCGAAACGTCGTTCGAGAAAGAAAAGCACTCATCGTAGTGTTCCACCGACTGAATAGAATCTGTCTTGAGAAATAGAAAGATGAATCATGGATTGAAGAGATGAAATATTTTACGAGTATTCGAAATTATCATCTTGAGTATCATTTTTTATGTTTCACTTTTCTGTTTCAGAATACGTGGTTTTCTTACCGTACATAATGGGTATACATGAATGAGTATTGAAGTGAGAAATACATTTTCTCCATTTTCAGCTGAGCGATAGCGAAAACTCCATCCCACTCTTATAGTGCTTTGTCTGTGTGTTTTTTTGTTTGTTTGTTGTTAAGCACTGCACAGGTCGCAGGGTTTGACTGATCGAAATGAAAATTTTTTGTATATGCAAATTTATCCAACTTGGAACTGTGAAGTTATTAGAATGAATTGGTTGGACCTATTTTGAGAAATATTATCTCAAAGTTTGTGAAAACTTCATAAGATTAGGTTGAGCAAGAGAATTTGAAAAATAAAATCTCTCTAAATGAAATAAAATTTTCACTGAATGTGTACACATGGATGTTACACATTATCATAATTTTGTATGCAATTCGAACCAGCCGTATCGAAAAAATTCTATCAACTGCTTTTGTCTTTCGAATATATAGAAATAATAGCAGAATTATGTTGCCAAGATTAATTGATTTCTAGATTCGATATTTTCTCAAAAATGAAGTATTTTTTATATGCGTCAAAATGTGTAAAATACCAGAGTCTATAAAGTGACAGAGATAGAACTACTTCAACGACAATTATTGTAGCTTATCCAGATATCTCGCTCATCTTACAACGCATATGTTGCGTTAGTTTATTGGTCTTTGAATCGTATCGTTTTTTTTTTTTTTTCATTGTCACAAATTGAATTATACAATAAAGTAATACAGTTTGAACTCTCGTCCACTAAGCCATAAATGGCTCATCTGCGGTTTAAACGCACTAAAATACACTGTGATTTACTATGCTGATAAGACGAGCTTTAGCGAGGATTCAATTTGACATACTGAAAAAAATTGGTGTTCGTTTTTATGTTTTTTTTTTTTTTAATGTTTTTTTGTTGGTTCTCCACAGGTCAAACGGCTACAGCTATCAACTTAAAACTTTTTTTCATCATGGTTCCTCATCTAGCTTAGATATGTATAGTTTTGTGGCATCATCGGGTGGTAACTTTCATTTTTATGAATTTTAGAAATTTCAAAAATACCCGTTAGAATAACACGGCGGAAAAAAAATTGAAAAACTTTTATTTAAAACAAAAATCAAATTTTGTGTGAAGTTGAATAACATTTTGATACACATTTCTGGAAGATTTTATTTCTCAACGTTTTCCGCCCGGCCAAATCTTATGTTTTTTTTTGGAACTTTGAGATGATTTTTCTCAAAATTGGTCCGACCGATTTATTCCAAAAACTTTACAGTTCTAAGTTGGATGAGTTTGCGTGTACAAAAAAAGTTTCATGTTCATCAGTCAACCCTTGCGACCTGTGGAGTGCTTACAAAAAAAAAAAAAAAAAAAAAACACACACAGACAAAGCCCTATAAGAGTGGGATGGAGACTTCGCTACGCTCATCAAAAATGTTACCCAATTGGCGAATTTAGGCGAAAGTTTGGCAAAGAAGTCGCCATACTATCACTTTCCGCTCGTATAACAACGCGTATATAGCGTTTTCCTAGTATTTAATAAACTCGTATTAAAACATAATTCACTTCGATAGGTTAAATGATAATGAGCATCTTGAAAAATTTGTATAATATTTTCTCATATTCTCATGCTGTTGTAATCCACCCTCTGTCCCTCCCCCCCCCCCCCTCTCCTCCCTCTCCTACACCACGTGACTCATCAATCTGAGGTTCAGGTTTATAATAAATGAAATCAATTTTACCGTGGGTTCGAGCCCCACATAAAACACATTTGCCAAAAATGTCTTTTCACCTTTAATTACTTCATCTTCTCATTACCACCTGCCTAATCGTACTTACTCCCACTTGACCTAGATGTTAGTGGGGTCATTAATCCCATTCGTACCATCGAAACAATCATTGAGTTTGAAGCGTTTGAATCGTATTCACATATCATATGTCTGCATTGAAAATGCATGTAATTGAAGTGTGTTAGTGATATACTCCCGATTAAGAGTTCAAGTATTATTATATAATTATTTAATTCAACTATTTATTGGATTCGTAAGATCGTTCTTGTGGTTCCCCTTTTGAACGATCATAAACTTTTATCCTTTTTCCTCATAGGGAAACAATGGCTTTGTGTCAACTTCTGGATGTTGATAGAAAAATATACATCCCAATGATTCATTTCCTTCAGAAAATTTCTAAAATTAACAATTTTGTATTGTTTTTCTCATGAATTCATCCATTTATTCATCACATTCTATCCATATCACCCGAATCTCAGCAATTAACAATTTTCTGATATCGTTTAATAGAGCAATAACTCATTTTTTACTGCGCGTCATAACTCGAATTATATCTGTATGGATTCGCGACTCATGCTATTACATGATGTGGACTTTCTCCAGAGCTGAGAAACTTGGGTGAGAACTGTTGCATCTTTCAGTTTCACGTTGTGATTGGAGTACAACTTCTATTGAGAATCAAGTTGTTGGGATCCTCAACGTTTACTTGATCAAGTGATGAACTTTTTTTTTTCAATTTGTACAAGTTATTCTCTAGAGAAGATTCCAATGTGGGAGACTCCAATATATATATATATATATATATATATATATATATATATATATATATATATATTTTTTTTTTTTTTTAACAACATCGACACTTGATACAAAATCATTGTTCCCCAATTGAGGCTATGGATGAAAGATAGGATCGTTTGGATGGGGCACTACAAGGGCGATCTTTCCACCCCATTTTGATTATTCTAAACTAATGATCTTCAACACCAGGACTGCGTTGTATGTGACCATAATTTTTCGCCGTAGATAGGAGTGTTTAATATTGCATGAGGAAATTAAATGAACAGATATATTTGATTTTCTGTTTTTATGCATGCCAATTCATCACCTACATCATTCCCACTATACGTTGAATCAATTCAAATTAATTCATGTCTAAATTTACTTCACGCCAATCACCCCAGCACAAGATAGGATTCCCCCCTAATCTTAGTGGGGTATAAAAAGCAATGTATAACATCAATGTATTTCAACTTGACTCAATAATGAAACGTTTATGGATTCATGGAATGCGTATAGAGTGGTGTAATTTGTACCGCTATAACAGCACATTTTTTTTTTGAATAATTGACTGGTTGACGGTTGCACAGCTCTGGAACACTGTTGCCTCTCTATCGGTACGATAACTATAATCCAAGATAATACGCGCTGTATTTCTCTATTCAAATGTTACAGTTCCAAGTTTGGCCCTCTCCAGTGCTGCTGCCAGCCGATCAATAGCGCGCGAGGTCAGACCCGCCCGCCATTACGACCGAGTCTCGACGCGAGTCGCCTGCTGCTAGGCAACCAACCAACCACAACCTCAACCCGCTTCGAACACACTCATACACAATTCACTTGGCCATTTTCTTCGATAAATATAGATATAAATGAATATATATATATATATGTATATATATATGTATATATATATATATATATATATATATATATATATATATATATATATATATATATATATATATATATACATGACTATATATATATATATATATATATATATATATATATATATATATATATATATATATATATATATATTTGTATATATATCTCTCTCTCTCTCTATCATATATATATATATATATATTCATATATATATATATATATATATATATATATATATATATATATATATATATAAATATTTATATATATATATATATATATATATATATATATATATATATATATATATATATATATATATAGGGAGAGAGAGAGAGAGAGAGAAAGAGATTTTTTTCCTACTCTAATTTAATACCTCAATGAACCTTCATTAAGATTTAAATCCTCGAGAAGTCTTCGTCGTGTTTAAGGTATTGTATAGCATGTTGGGTGCCATTGTAACAGCAGCTAGTGTATTCCATGGACTCATGTTACATCTGTGGATACAATGAGAGGAACGCCTTATGGAAGGGCTGAAGCTGAAACACAATTGGTAGCTACATCTCATACCAGCATCCCGTAAGGGTACATAAGCTGTATGTTCTCATTATTATACTGGTGGTTCAATTATATCAGAAGATTTAGAACATAAATTTAAGACTCAGAATATGGGTACACAATAGTTGATGACATCCTAAACCCTGGAGCTGGATTGGGATGGACAATGACGCCATTGTACTCCATAATTTTGAGAAAACCTGAGAACAGCATTCAAATTCCAGAAATCGTTTTTTGACCTCCCCAGAATTTGTTACCTTCTCTGAATTGTGACGTAGGCATTACCCAATTCTTCTCACGTTGCAATATAAATAATGGAGTAAAGCCATGATTCAGAAAAGAAGTGGATCCTGGAAGACGAATTCCTGGAAAAATCCTGAAGGACACAAAAATTGTGTCATTATTCATTCAAATTCAGGCTTAAGATTGTGATGTACTTACTTTACTACTTTGGACAAAGAAAAAAGAACGGCGTCCATCAATAAATAGTTCTAAAAAAATCCCACTCAGATAATTCCTCTGCACTATCACCACTTATTCCATTACTATAATACTGTCATCTTGGATATTACATTTAATTTAATATTTTCAAATTTCAGTCCCCACACAGAGAATTTTCTCTATGTGGGCTTCTTATCTTTATTGAAAAAATTGTTGAAAAAAAAAGAAAATTGTAAAGTGTATAAGATAGGAATAAAATGAGTTCAAAATGAAATGAAAAAAATGAAAGTTCACCGCTCTCGAGAGATGTAGTGACGTTTTTTCATCCTTAAACCTACATTATTCTATTGACTAGAGGCTCCTCATCTTGAAGACGCTGCGGATTCATCTTGATTTATTCATGTTGAATGATTTTCTAATATTTTTTTTGAAGAGAATTTGTTCTCAACATTTCTAAATGGTTGACCTCAACAATGGTCTAACCGATTCACAGTTCCAAGTGGAATAATTGTGTGCTCAGAAATTATTTCATGTTGATCAGTCAAAACGTATAACCTGTGCAGTGCGTATAAAACACACAGACAAGCTCCATAAGAGTGGTATTGAAGACTCCAATTTCGCTCATCCAATAAATGGTAGATACTTTTCTACTTCCACTTTCAACAGAATTAGTATGAGGAATTTAAAATTGGTGTGGTTTGGACACTCAAATCCACAAATGCAGCACATGGATTTTATATGGCACGCATTTAACTAATTGGATGAGCGAAGCGGAGACTCAATTTCACCATACCCGAATTTTTTTTTTTCGCGCTCCACAGGTCAGACGAAAATTCAAAATCAGTTGAAACTTGGCACACACAAGTGTCATTATTCAATTCGATACTGTATAGTTTTGAGGCACGATCGGTTTGACCACTTCTGAGAAAACCCATTCCAAAGTTTTCAAAAATCTCATAAGAATAACCCAGAGAAAAAAAATCAGGAGAAATACTTTACCCGAGAGAATTCAAATTCTCAGAGAATTTTAATCCAATAATGATACACATTATTCCGAATTTCCAGTCAAATCGAATCAGCCCTTTTGATGTGAAAAAATATATAATGTAATTTTTATGAATCATTCAAAGCTCTTAAGATACCTATCAAATCCAAGCCACAGGTGACACCACTTAATTGTGAACGATTAAAACAAATCCTTCTTTATTATCATAGAAATTAATAATGAAAAATACGATGGCAGTAATGTAATGGTTTGGATCTCAAGGTGTATACATATAATAACCAATTCAAAGATAAGTTGATATGTTCCAGCTCATCCATCAACGCGGCAACACATAACGCATTTGCCTAGTGGAAGTGAACTCGACAAGATTAGAGTGGGGTTTTGTAATGTTGTTACTCTAACCTGAATACCTCATACATTCTTATCCATTTGAAGCCATTAATGAAACTTGTTCTACTCCTATACTATCCATAGTGGAATACGCTGGAGTGGTATAAGGATTGATAGATAAAGATCGTGGAAAATATTCAAAGCCTAGCAGTAATAAAAGTGAAGGGTACATTAGGAGGAGAAGAATGGATGATAGAGAAAGAGAGATAAGAGAAACCTGGAATGAGATTAAAAATTAGAAGAATACCTTACTAGGACATTGAATTTATTGATGGGCTTGGTTAGGATACTCTAGAGGGAAGACGAGAGATTCTGAGAATGAGAATTATGTTCTGAGTTTAATCAAACCGGGCTACCCAATGCCGAGCAAGAGATGACTATATGTCCGAAATAAGACCAAGAAAAGCTGGGAAAGACGCTGGGAAATCTTCGTTCGTGAAAAGGACTATTGAATCCGAATGAGTATAGTATAATAGTTATTGATAATATAGTATCGATAGTATGATCAAGTGATCATATATAGAATTTTTCAATATCTTCCAATAACAATCCTAGGGCCAAGGTAATGATTTTTTGGATCAATTATAATCAGTTCTCAAAATAACGACCCCAATTGTTTTAATTAGTGATTAGTTGTTTGTATTTCGATGAGAATATTCACCAAATTTTTGATATACAGCTTTTTCAGATAATTAGTGAAAACTAAAGTTAACTTTCGTCGAATCAATGACAATCGATGTTCAATATTGGTGGAAGGGCCGGGTTTGGACCGGAATTCCTGTCAGATCGAATATCGATTTCAAAAAATCATTTGAACAGTGAATATTTTCATTTATTTATTCATTCATTTTCATTCAATTTGAAATTAGAATGTCTCACATAATACATAGTAAAAGTAAAAGTAGAAGTATATACATTTTATTTCTTGTCATTATTGGAATGGCTATATATTGATACTTCTTTTTAGCTTCTAACTCAGTGTCGTGTATCACTCGTTTATCTTTTTTTTTGTAGATCTATAGGGCCTCACATAATTTTCAGGTGTGGTTTTTTTAGTTGAATTTACTCACTAATAAAGTTATCATTATGATAAAGCCCACCGTATCTCCGAAACTATACTTCAATCAATAATGACGTCATATTTTCCTCAATTCTAGAGAAAACTATAAGCCACCATCTTAATTTGAGAAATTATAATTAATTTCTTGGTGTTCCGGAGACCATGAGTCATGACGTGGGCATTATCAATTCTGTATGGGGACATAAACAGAATCAAGTAATGTCCGGGTCAAGACTCAGAGAAAAAGCCGGGTCGTGGAGAACAAATGAATAAATTAAAATGTCTGGAATCGAGATGATGAAGTCCAGTTTTCGATAAAATTGGGGAAAATGAATATCGTAAATATTTGTTCAAATCTAGTTTTTGGCTTGGGATATCCCATGATATTCAATATTGATAATACACATTTTTAGTGTATTATTCGGTACGTTTTGCGCTTTTTTGCTCGATATTCAATAATTGAAAGCAAAGTGGACCAACCCAAAAGTCAAAACCAAACACTTTCAATGTGGGTTGGTCCGTTTTGCTCCAAAATATAATGGGGACCAGAAAGCTTAGTTTACATGTTTAAACCTCTGAAACTGGTGTTGAAAAAAAACACACAAAAATAACACAATACGAATGAAGTGGTTCGAATAGATCATTTTGAGAAAAAAATTGGGTTGGTCCACTTTGCTTTTAATCCCTTCCATTCTACTTTTTATTTGATCACGTGTTTTATGTCTTTAATTATACCACTTCAGAAAATTGCTACTGATTCATCATTCTTATATTTCAGTGTGGGCCCTGTTACAATTATTTTCCCGAACGAGAAAAATAATTTGACCACACATGAAGTCTACAATGAGTCAGGATATTTGGAAAATGCTTCCACTCATGGGGAAAACCCTGTTGAAAAACCTCGAATAAAACATAAAACCACTAAAGTTGATCATGGGTTTGTGCAATATGTTCATTTTGGGTTCGAATCAAATACGTCAAATTTTTCAGCGGAAAAAAATGTTGATACTTCATTATGATGAAATCAGAGATAATTATAGCATAACCAAATCAGAAAATATGTCAATATCGATTGCTCATACTCAAAATTCAATTCTGCTTTGCGAATAATTCGCATTGTATGATACGTAGGCCCACTTGACTTTTCCAGGCTGCATGTATTACTTGATGCTTCATTATTCGTTCTCCAAAATATTCTCTTCGAACACTTTGAAATACCAGTTTTATCTTATTGGATGATAAATTGAGAATATCTTTCTCATCATTTACATTTCAATGTATTAGAAACTGGAATCATCTCAGTAGCATTATTGTAGTAGTTTCTGAACACATAGAACATACACACATTTTACAACTATGAATTCAAAAATATTCCTGTTTTATATTCAATAAGAGACATTCCAGTATTTTTGTTATTGTTGTTGGTTTTATTGACATTTTCATGGAGCAGTTACATGTTTCATACACAAAAGAGCTTACAAAGCCTATATGGCTTGTCTGTAGCATAAACCTGGTGAATCATAAATAAACGTGATCACAAAATAAAATGTCAATTTATAGTTGGAATGATATCGCTGGGAACTGGAACAGTCCTGAAAATGAACAGTACATACAACATATAATATATATATATATATATATATATATATATATATATATATATATATATATATATATATATATATATATATATATAACTATATATATATAGGCCTATATATATATATATATATATATATATATATATATATATATATATATATATATATATATATATATATATATACTACGAAAACGCGGGATGCGCGTTGTGAGATGAGCTTAGAAGTATGGCAATCTAGAATGAAAAATAACTTGTCAGCTCAATTTACATCTACAAACCTTGACTTACATCAAACGTTCAAAAACCTCACCTGCAACTTGTTGATATTTATAGTAACCTGCAACCTGTCGCATAAACACTTTGCAAAACCAATTGATCCAAATATTCAATAAAATGTACACGTTTATTGCGTTTTCTTCATTATTTCTCATTCGATTGTTGTAAAAATATCTGAAAAGGTGTATAATGGTATTTTTCATATTGTGTGAGAATTTGAGAGTTTTTGAAAAATTCTTGTTTTTCAAGTATTTTTCCTCCCGGTTATTCTTATGAGGATTTTCCAAATTTTCCAATTATTTTCCGGAAAAACCTTCCGACCGATTCCTCTAAATAACAATCCCAACCTATTCTGGTATGACACCAACGTTCATAAAAAGTTTCAAGTTGATTGATTCATTTCTCTGACCTGTATGCCGCGTACATAATTACAAAAAAAAAAAAAAAAAAAAAAAAAAAACATGAAAACGAAGCCCATTTTTTTTTAGGGTGTGAAATGGAAAGCTTCGCCACGCTCATCTAATCACCATGGTGGCTTAGAAACCCACTTGGCGAATTCGCAATCAGAATAACGCAGGTATGGAAGCCCAGCATTATAATGGGAACAATTGTGAATCCAACATTTTTAATATTTCTCATGTTGGATATTTGAATAGATGAATATTTTTTTATTTTATTTTTTTAGATGAATATCAAAGATTAATGTGTTCAATATGGATATCAATATGAATATATGGATATCAATATGAATATATGGATATCAATATGAATATATGGATATCAATATGAATATATTCATCCTGCCTTTAAAAATAGTCGGTTGAACTATTTGTTCGGTTACTTACTGTATCCGTAATACATTCTGATGAAAATGTCAAAATTGAGTTTCATTTTAGTTAATTGCTAGCTAAAAACATCTTTCAAAATAATTTAAGAATACGAAAAAAAAATTGAACTGAACGTAAGATAACCATGGCAAGATAAGTTGAAATGTTTCCTTCTATATTTATTAGCGCGTCGTGTGTATTTTACGCCTCATGCATATTAATAATATATCCCGATATTAAATCTTCTCTCTCAGAACTATTCATAGCTCTGGCGGTGAGAGTATGAACCTCTCAGTGGGGACAATTGTGTTTTTCGTACTGGTATTGATCTGTCAAATAGGTTTATTCCATCTATTTCAGAACTATCCATAAGCATTATTACAATAAATGACAAATGGTTAATAATTCCAGTTGATAGATTTTACTTTACGATCAAAGAAATGACACATATTTTGCAAATTCCATTACGCATTGGGAAAATAATTCTACCTCCAACAGAATGTGTGAACAGTTTTAATCTGAAACTGAATAGACAGATGAACTAAAGTTGAACATATGAGAATAATTATATATATATTATAGAAAAATATTGACCAATATGAATCAAACAATGAACAAACAATCCAACAATGAATCAAAGATTTATATGACCAGCATAAACATGAAAGAAGAAATACTGATGTCGGTACTTTGAACCTATATGAAATGAACAACCGAAAATTAAAATGAAGGATTAGTTCACATTTTGATGATGTCCATATTCGCGGTATCATCCGAAATCTGGTTGAAGTCAATTTGTACCAATAGTTTTCTGCTCATAAGAAAAATTGGGACCAAATGAGCAAAACGAGAGCAAAATTGGACTTGACAAATTTGGATATTGTGTTTTAACGACGCACTGTAATGATGACTAAGATCTATTGGCGTCGGATGAATGATTGATGAGATGATGGGATGATGAGATGAAGGTTTTTATGGGTAGTGGGAAGAATAGTGGGAAGGAAGCGGTCGTGGCCTATATTTTGGGAACCATCCCGGCATTAGCCTAGACTACAGAGGGAAACCACGAAAAACCCCTGTTAAGATGGACGGTGACGGGGATCGAACCGGGTCCGATATGTCCCTTCACCTCCCGGATCACACGAAGCAAGTGACTTAATCACTCAGCTACTGTGCCGGTGAAACATTTGGTGAGAGGACAAATACATTTCCGAGAACAACATCCACTAGCCAACTCGAAATGAGTAAAATATGTACATAGGACATTTACACTTTGGAGCGACGATATATTAATTCTATCAAATCCCTCGTACTCTTGCTGAAATGGATGACGATCCCTCGCTTCTTTTCAAACACTCATACAAATAATCACATCACATTTGATCATGATTGTGAATAAATGTGAACAATGCAGACATATCCATTTTAGCGTAAGTATCCACACATTAACCTCATAAATGTCCAAGTTTGAAATTATCGAATTTGTTAGACGAGCTTTAGCGAGGATTCAATTTGACATACTGAAAAAAATTGGTGTTCGTTTTTATGTTTTTTTTTTTTTTTTTTTTTTTTAATGTTTTTTTGTCGGTTCTCCACAGGTCAAACGGCTACAGCTATCAACTTTAAACTTTTTTTCGTGATGGTTCCTCATCCAACTCAGATCTGTATAGTTTTGTGGCATTATCGGGTAGTAACTTTTTTTTTATGAATTTTAGAAATTTCAAAAATCCCCATTAGCATAACCCGGAGGAAAATACTTGAAAAATCAAAATTTTTCAAGGCCTCTCAAATTTTCGCCGAATATAAAGGAAACTATTAAGCACATTTTGAGAGATTTTTCGCATCAATCGGATGAGAAATAACGAAGAAAACGCATTTATAAAGCATTTTCCCATCAATTTAGGCTATTACGGGAACCAATTGAATCTATAGCAACAAGTGTCACCAATTAATTCAAAACGACTGAAATGAATGAAGAGGAAGGCCGTGACATAACTGATTCTCGTGAGGTTTTTGAACGTTTGGAGTGATCCAAGGTCTGTAGATGTAGATTGGGTTGACAAATTATTTTTCATTCTAGATTTCTATACCCCTAAGCTCGTCTAACAACGCGCATCCCGCGTTTTCCTAGTAGATAACAATAAAGGCTAGTACATAATGACCCGTTCATTCTTATACGTATATAAGTCAAGTAATGCTTTGCGTATTGTACAATGAAGAAAACTCATTTCACGTTTTATATTCTTCTGTTATTTTTTTATTCTTCTTCTGTTCTTGTCTCAAGATTACTTGATTAGGTGATGTTAGACAGCGGTATAGCATCTGAATTGTTATAACTAATTTGACTAAGGCTCAGTATTACCACGGCCAGTTAGTATTTATTTGAGAGTTGGTGAAAACAAATAGTATGGGTAACCATGGTGATCACAAGTTTGAACTGTCAGATAAAGGCTAAATGGACTTGGTAATACCAGGCCTAAGGTCCAGTATTACCAAGTCCAGTTAGCCTTTATCTGACAGTTCAAACTTGTTATCACCATGGTTACCCATTCTATTTGTTTTCACCAACTGTCAGATAAATACTAACTGGCCGTGGTAATACTGGACCTAAAATAATCAGAATTTGTTATGAGTTGTTAATTATTGTAATTGACGACTCGAAATAGGCGTGGCTTTACCAGTTCGCCAGTTGGATCCATATCATTTGTGGTCATTTGAAAATACCCCGATTGGATATTTTAATTTGACTACAGTTCTAACAGCCCTGTTGATTGGACGGTATAATTTATTACGTCAAGGGGGCGCAGACTGCGAGTCATCAATAGAATATACTTTTATAACAATGAAAGCTCGAATAAACAATCCAGAATGAAATGCTCCATAGTTTTGACTTTCGCTGATAAAAATTGTGTATAATTGCATTCATTTTATGTGTATATGTAATTGTAAAATTGGTGATTTAATAACATTACATGTAATTTAAAACCAGAACAACACAATGAATCATTGCTCCATATAAAACGACAAACATGAATTTAAAAAATAATATATCATATTTTTTTCATTTTTATTATTAATTAAAAATGCCGTGTTTGCCGCTCCATAAAGCTGGCACAGATGAGCATGTAGAACAACGGTGGTTCTGTGTATGACGCAATCCTCTGAGGAATTGATGTTTCCACACACAAAGAAGTAAGTAATAATAATGGATCTCGTTAATCATATAATCATATAATAGAATTAAGTGTGACCGTTTGGCTCTCGGCCCAACTGCGCAAGACCGAGTTGGTTGTACAACTGAATCAATATCCGGTAGCACTGTTACGACCGTGTTTGGGTGTCAAAGTGATGTCACAAAACCACCGAGTGTTTCCGAAATCGACCGAAGCAAAAAATCGAGAAAAATTAGATGAAAAATCATTACGATATCATCGCTGGATGATATACCTGTCTCATAGCCCGTGGCTAGAAGTATTTATATAATATTAATTTGGCAACAAAAAGTAGAGCGATGCTGTGGTTTGAACACTGGCCCCTTAGTGACGATAGCACACGTTTACAAGTTATTCATGGGTCTCTTCACAGAGACTTTTCACGATTTTCACTCATCAATTTCATTTTATATGATTTTCAATTGTTGAATTCGTTGAATTGTTTCTATTTTCTTTGTATCATCTCTAAATTATTCCATCTTGTATTGTATATTTTGTATTGAGTAGCACACTGGATTCCTGTAGTCACTCATGTATACAGAGTATGATAAGCTGCCAATAACATGAATTTCTCTCAATCTATAAGAACATCAAATACTCCACTTATGGCATCAATAAGTTTCGTGCCTACGTCATCACGGTGACATCACTGCTGCTCACAAACGGTCGAAATAATGAGTTTCATCAACATCAGTATACAGCTCCTTACCACGACCTCTGTGAGAAAATCTTGGTACCATCTCGGTTTCTGTATCGTCAAAGAGTTTTTGATTTCTGATTTTTGTTATTTGACATTAACAAACGACCATCCAAAAACGATTTTTTTTTTCAAATTAATTCAATATCACACAATACAATTTTTATAATTTATTCAAATTTCCTAATGGATGATATAAATTGAAAAACTTGGAAAGCTGAGCAAAAATCGATATGACGCATGCGTATTCCACATTGTTCTTTACTCGAGATACCGTACTGTCCTGACATCTCTGTGCAACATTATATATAACAGTCATCTGCTCGCTAGCTCAGTCGCTAAATCCGAATTCTATTGGATGAGTGACAGCGAAGACTTCCATTCTACTTGAACGGAGCTCTGTCTGCGTGTGTGTGTGTTTTGTAGAAAATGGTCCGACCGATTTGTCTAAAAAACTATACAGTTTCAAGTTGGACAAGTCCGCGTGTCCAAAAAAAGTTGCATGCTGATCAGTCAAACCGTGCGACCCACGCAGTGCTTAAAACAAAGAAATGAGCGAAGAAAAAAAACACACAAGGCTCCGTAAAAGTAGAATGAAATTCTATATAATATAATAATATAATTAATATATATATATAATATAATATATATAATTCTATATTGCTCATCCAACAAGCTTTGATTTGATACAATTTTGATCACTTCAGGTAATTTTTCTCTCAATTTTAATGGAAAACTGATCGATTATCATGATTAGTTTGATTAGGCCTACTCCGAAAGTTTTATCAATTTGAATTGTTGCTATATTGTGCTGATCGTGACTGATTTCTCAGATTTTCTGATCCTGGCGAAAATCGGCTTCAAGTTCCAATGTTTCAGTTTGAATGAAAATAGTTGGTTGGTCAAACTGATTCATGCAATTACTCTCAAAGTCACAAAAATCCGTTCCGTGGTCATAACCTCTCATGATTTGAAAATTACTAGGAAATCGCCATATATGCGTTGTTGGACGAGCGGATAGTAATAGTGTGTCGACTTTTTTGCCAAACTTTTGCCTACATTCGCCAATTGGGTGACATTTAAGTAAGAAATGGGTAAAAACTGCTTCGAGTGGTACCAATTTAGCACATTTTATGGTTTTTCTCCAAAATGACTCACCCGATCAAGCTGAAAGTCTTCAGAAATGTGTATCAGAATGTAACTCAACATCACGCAAAATGTTATTTTTTTGGATACAAATATTTTCTTTTTTTCCGCCGTGTTATTCTATCGGGTATTTTTGAAATTTCTAAAATTCATAAAAAAAAGTTAACATCCAATAATGCCACAAAACTATAAAAATCTGACTTAGATGAGGAAGCATAATGAAAACAAATTTGAAGTTGATAGCTGTAGCCGTTTGACCTGTGGAGAACCGACAAAAAACAAACATGAAAACATAAAAACGAACACCAATTTTTTTAAGTATGTCAAATTGAATCCTCGCTAAAGCTCGTCTAATTATATTTCATTTGATACCCATCTTGTCTACTTTCTGCAGTATTCACACTTCAAAATATTAATTGACTGTATAATTAAATTGATTCAAACACTCTCAAAGTTACAAGAAGTCAGCTTGTGGCAATAAATATTCGGATTTCTTCTCGTTCTATCAACAAAGTGAGCAAGTTTCAATGCTTCAGTCATGATTTGCACAATGTTCATGGTAATTGACTCCCCTATAGAGGAGCGGTTGCATTAGCGTCAGACGCCAACCCGTTTGTTAACGAATTGTAGAATATACAAAAACGCATCAAATGTGTCGATTGATATATACTTGTATTCAATAAATGTTAAAGCTAGGTGCACTTTGAAGGGTTGATAATATTTAAAATTGCATCTTTGCTTTCTATCGTGAAGGGAGTCCTGAATATCATAATACGCTACACTTATCTTGTTGGTATACTAAATAGTTCCATCAAACTACTTGTACTGTTGTAAAAATGGATGACAATATCTCACTTCTTTGCAAACAGATATACAAAGAATTACAACACATTTAACAATGTGATCATGATTGTGGGAGAATGTGGACAATGCAGAGACACATCCATTTTCGCGTGACTATTCATACAGTATTTTATTTTCATAAACTAGGCAAACGCGTTATGTGTTGTCGCGTTGATGGATGAGCTAGAACATATCGACTTATCTTTGGATTGCTCATCATATATATCCACCTTGAGATCAAACAATAACATCACTGACCTTTTATGTCCTGATTAATTTCTATGATAATGAAGAAGGCTTTGTTTCAAACGTTTTCAATTAAATGGTGACACATGTTGCTTGGATTTAATTAGTATCTTAATAGCTTTGAGTGATTAGAAATATTAGATTATATATTTATTCACATCGAAACTGCTGATCCGATTTGACTGAAAGTTCTGAACGATGTGCATAATTATAATATTAAAATTCCCTGAGGATTTGAATTCTCTCGAAGAAAATATTTGTCAAGGATTTTCTCCTCTGGGTTACTCTTATGGGATTTTTAAAAACTTTGGAATGAGTTTTCTTAGAAGTGGTTCAACCGATTGCACCTGAACACTATACAGTATCGAATTGGGTGAGGACATTTTTGTGTGCCAAGTTCGATTGATTTTGAATTCTCGTTTGACCTGTGGAGAGCGAAAAAAATCTCTTTTTTTCGGGTATGGTGAAATTGAGTCTTCGCTTCGCTCATCCAATTATCAAGGTTCAACGGGAGCAGGAAAGCCCCATACTGAAAATGTTGAAATATCAATTTTCAGGTACAATTCACTCAAAGTTCTTCCAAGTCATATTGACGAAACTTTTTGTGTGAGTCCAAACATACTTGAATAAAAACTGGTGTGAAGCATTTTTTTGTTATACAACAATTTTTGACGTTTCGATTTTTTTGAGCAACAACCAAATTTATGACACATTCAAGCAAACGATATTTTTTCATCTTCAGACGAAAAAAAAATGCTGCACACCAGTTATTGTGAATATATATCTATTGTTATATGTTAGAAATGTCAGATCTTCTACACAAGAATTGCAGAAAATATGTGTAGGCCTATCCGGACAAAAAAATATATAGTTTTGCGGAATTAAATGGTGAACAATAGTCAGCAAACAACCAAACAGTGAAAGGCAATGTGAACAAAATGTGATTTTCAAACAATGATGACCATCTTCTTTCCAATGAAAACAGCTACAGTCCAACAAGTCATGAAAATGAATGTCCAAGTCTTTGCTGGATCCAAAACCACCAACACAAGAACTGTATCTTATATTTTTCACTTTCCATGGTAATCAATAAAATATGGAGATTTGTGTAATGAATGAACACATTTAAAAGTGAACATAGGAAAGTGAATAAGAGAATAATTATTTTTGTGGATGCGTATACCAGATAGTTATATTAAACCTATATTATTTGCGATCATAAATCTACAAAACATTCATTCATGAAATAAATAAAAAATTGTTTCGGGGAAAAAAAAACTTTCTTGCCTCCTTAAATTACCAAATTTGTACATAATATAATAAAAGTCCAGCATATAACGGTGATATTTGTGTTTGTCACATTTGTAGGTGACTTTTTTCTTCCATGAATACAAGTATACACAATCTCATTAGGCATCATGCAAACTTCATGATTATGATTATAATTGTTATTTTGAATCATTATAACTATGATGCTTCAATATATTTTCCACTGAGAAACTCGACTTTTGGTGTCAGTTGAAAGTCACTTGTATAATTAGTTCCGAGTCATGAATTTCCTGGACGTTTTTTTCTGTCTCTGAAGAAATGTTATATGTAATTTGCTTCTTTTGATTGCTCACTCTCGCGTATTGTGGAAGACTCATTAAACGCAATTAAAGATAGATCAGATAAGACAAACACTTTTTTCTCAATTCCTGAGTAGATATATATTTTTTTTCAAAATGATTCAATGTCAGAGTCAATCAGATATCCTGGAATCAATCCACCTTATCACTAAAGATTTTTGTACGTATTCAATTGATCGGCTACTTATTTGATTCGTGCAACAGATGGGTATGTCATATGACGTCTGTCATATTGATATGACGGAGTATGAGGTGATATTTTTGATGAGTTCGATTATGTAATTGGTATCTTATTGCATGAATATAGTTTCAAGGGGAAATTTCCACAAATTTGTTATTAAAATTGTTGTAATTTATTGGGAACTGATTGTCGATAGGCAACCCGATGTACATGGTCAGAGATCTCAATGAAGATTTATATATATTGGCTTGATAAAGTATCTTAAACAGGTGGTTCATCTTTGTGAATAAAAGTAAAAATATTAAGGTCTCGTTATACGAGTAATAAATTTGTTGTTCAAACGATGATTAGTGGACTAACATGCTATTACCCTTGGTTTCCAATGGTATTTTTTTACCTCAATTAATAAATTAGTTCAATTGACACATTTTTATCTTTTGTAATATGGCGTCTTATTGAAATAAATAGATATTGTTGAAGTGAAATGTGACATCAGATATTGTTGTAGCTAACAGAATGAGTTAGTTCAAAGGTCGATCCTCCGGGTCCACGACTTGACCTCTGACCCAGAAACAGGAGACGGGCCCGTTGTCACCGGTCAGTGTGTGCTCCACTCGCAAATTGATCTGGAAGAAAATTAGTGGAAAATAAGAGTTTGTTTCTTTCTTCCATAACATCGAAAATTTATCCAAAATCATTGTTCCCCAATTAAATTTATGCATGTTGGTAGGATCGTTTGAACTAGGCACCACGAGGGCGATCTGACCACCCCATTCTAGATACAAAAACAAAAAGAAAAGATAATACCATCTGGAACATTCAAATTTGAATTTGTCTGTGTCATCACCCACAATACAGAATTTTTCATTATGAGTTCATTGGAGTCAATTCAGTGAAATATCATTTTTTTTTATAACTTCCAGACGGTATGAGACATCGATATTCTAATACAAAACAAACACAGATATTTTTAAATAACTTCAAGATGATTTCAGTAAAAACTATTTTAATTATATTGCATATAGTTGTTGAATGTGAACAGGTAAAATTTGTTCCTCTGGTTGTGTAATTTTGACAATTAGACAATTCCAGTTGAATTTTAATTATACTCATACATTATTGATAGTATTCAGAATGTACTTGTCTCCCTAATATCAGAATTTCGTTCACTCATACCGTCCAAAAGTTATCACCAAACAATTGTGATATTCCGCTAGATCTATACTCTCATGTTCTCTGAGCGTCTTCATATTGATATATAATAATTGCTTCCAATCAAGGATAAGGATGATTGAGTAAGATCATCAGACGCGACATCTCTCGGTGGTTTCAGGACTTTAGGGTGGTCTCGTTAAGTAATACAAATATTCATAGATGGACTATTTTGAATTCATGCCAATGAACTTCAAATCGGAATGGAATATGAAGATTTGGTTTCTCGAACAAAAAATGAATGATATGTGCCTATATTATAATGAATAAGTATCGTGTTTACACATTATCATAATGCTTTGTTTTCACTTCACATGCACACACATTGAATTGTTAAGAGGTTGATTATAAATTATTATAAATTATAAATCATTATATATAACTTCATTTTAACGTAGTAAGTGTGTTCTTAATAACATTACTACTTGAAAATGAAGTTGACCCCACATAACTGTGTGTATTCATCTTTTTTTTTTTTTTTTATAATGATATTCATATGTTTTTTGCTTTGTTTTTTCTCATTGTATCCCTCCAATATGTTATTTTATTCCATTTTTCAATTCCTTGAATGTTATATTTCATTATTCCAGTATGTTCCGGTTATCTTAGTTTAGGCTGATGGTAAGGCACATGTTGTTACGGGGTTTGCTCTATTCTTACCACCAGCGATACACCGCATTTAAAACTCATATGTATATAATGTATTGTGTATCAAAATGAATAATAATAATAATAATGATAATAATAAATTCATATTTATGATCTGATCATTCATTCATAACAGAAGAAAATTGCTATTTCAGTAATAATGTAATAACTCATCACCATGATTTCCACAATTTATCAGATAAGCTCCATAAAATATGAAACTATTTCTTAGGCGTGGTAAGATCGCCCTTGTGGTGCTCTGTTGAAACGATCTCAAACTGTTATTCTTTGTCGTAGTTTCTGAGAAAAAATGGCTTCATGTCAAATATTTGATGTTATTAAAAAAAGAATGTAACTCTAAATGATTCCACTGCTTCTTGATTTTCATAATCACAGTTGAAAATTCAAGAAAATTACATCACTCAACATATTAATAGGGGGCGTGAACCAATTTTCAATGATTTAAACTGATGTTTATTTAAAAATTAAAAACTTACAGTTATTATTTTTCAAACACCAAACTTGAGATACATCTGAACAAATATTTGCTGACTTACAGTTTTTTTTTCAGATCCACATTGTTGACTTTTACAATTTCAAACAACAACAACAATATACAGCTGTAATTAGCTTCATGTAAATTTTCTAGGGAAACTTTTTGTTCAATCATATCAAATTTTTATCAAATGTTATGATAACCACTACGTTGATTTTGAGGGAAAGCGTTTTTGTTACAATTTTTTGAAAATTAATATCAAAATTAGTTGGATAAGAAGAGCAATCAATAATTGACAGTTCTGATGTTTCTACTTCTCAGAAAATTTTGTTTCCCTCTAATTATGCGAGCAAACAATACAAATACACACAAAAAAATAAAGTGATTTGGTCCAGTAGTTTCTGAGATGAAGGAACACTGGTATTGAAAATGAGAATAGCTGGCAAATAAATGATACATACACAGAACCATTTCACTCTAGAGCCTTTGTAACAAATGCACGAACACAATCCTCAGATTATGTGGGTATTTTGAAAGACGCATGTATAATTCGAAAAACATGAATAGAGTTTCAAAACGAAAAATATTATTATCTAAAAACATTGAGAAGATGATAAAAAAAAAAATCAATGATGAAAAAAAACATTGAATTCCTGAAACCAATAAATACTTGCGAATGAACTATATATATAATGAAATGGTTTATATATATATATATATATATATATATATATATATATATATATATATATATATATATATATATATATATATATATATATATATATATATATATATATATATATATATATATATATATATACATATATACCATCCAACATTGGACTTACCTTTGGGTATATATTGAGAATGGGCATCTGCAGGACGTAAGTTGCCGTTTCCTTGGCCACGAGGGGGCACTCAGCCCCCTGAAGCGAGGTGCAAGCGTCCGGCTGGGGGAGGGGGTAGTCGACGATCACTCCGACAGCGTCGGCTCGCACAGAAGACCTAACAGCTTTCGTTGCACTCACTACAAGGAGAAAGCAGAGACGAAAGATATGTTGAGACGTCTTCAGTCAAATTCTCAAATACTGTGATTTCCTGTGACCGTTTTCACAGCTGAACTGACTTGTCGATTGTGTGTAATATCAGTTTTTTGGTGATAACTTTGGAACGGTATAAGATATCGAAATTCCAATAAACGAAAAACACAGATAATTATGATACCTTCAAGATGATATCAACTTATCACTAATCAAGTCATGTTTCATAACTGTCAAGCGTATACAGCTGAAAGAACACATCTTTTTAGCTGTATCCGCTTTACAGTTATGCGACATGAATCAAAAGTTATAACTTATATCATATTGAGGCTATTTCAATCATCTGTGTTTCTGATTTATTAGAATTTTGATATCTCATACATACGTACTATTCGATAATTATCACCAGAAAACTGATATTTCGCCGAACTTTCGTGAACTCTTAAGGCATGTGGGTGTGCGGCAAAATGTTTCGCTGAACCAAGTTAGTTTATTGTATCACTATTGGACCACTAACGATCGGTATTTTCATAGATTTGACCAGAAATGTGATGAATATTTTTAGCATTGAAGGGATAGGGAGTCAAGTCACCTTAACATACCGGCAAATAAACGCAACCCTCAGTACATCTTGATTCAATCATAGACAATAAATTTGAACTTCATAAAAAATGATTCGATGTGATCTCGCGTGTATACATACATGTCGTGAACTTGATCTTGGCAGTGATGCTCTCTCCTCGCACGAAGTAGCAAGGCTCCTCGGCGCAGCCCAACACCTCGACAGAAACTGGGGGCGGCCCATTCAGTGACAAATCGTCACCTACAAATAAAAGTATGTTAATCAATCAGCGAATATTTCATCTTGAGATCGAAATGTTTGAATTTTATCATACTTCATAATACTTAATATTACCATATATATATATATAATATATATATATATATATATATATATATATATATATATATATATATATATATCATGATATATATATATATATATATATATATATATATATATATATATATATATATATATAATTACTATAATTTATATTTATTATACTTGACATCTGCTGTCATTGGAAAGAAGTGATCATTGCCCAAGAGACTTGGTTCAAAGTGGAAGATATCAACATTCGTGTGTTTATACTGAAAGACTCTGATCTACGGCGAAAAATTATGGTTACAGACAGCGCAGTCCTGGTGTTGAAGTTCATTAGTTTTCAATAATCAAAATGGAATGGTAAGATCGCCCTTGTGGTGCCCCGTCCAAACGATCCTATCTCTCATTCTTTGCCTTAATTGGGGAACAATGATTTTGTATCAAGTTTCGATGTTATTAAAAAAAAAAATTATACATATTGAAAAACGCTCATCGCAATGTACTGTCGGAAAAGAAAATGTTAAGAGTGCATGGGAGTCGATTTAGCAGATGAATATCAGTTTTTTTGTTCAAATTTTAAATCAGTAGAAACATAAAAATGTATTGGAAATTCTAATGGAAATTATCGGAGTTTTTTTCCACAATTTGACCACACTTCTCAACGTTTACGCTTCTTGCAATGAGAAGCAATGGAAGATCGACGAGGGAGTAGGCCTATATATTTTTTTCCATTATTGAAAGCAAAAAGATGGTCTTGAACATTGATGTATTTTTCCAATTCTTAATCAAAATTTAGAAAAATTATTGAATATCATTATAAATGAATGATAATAATATAATATTATGATGAATGAATATTATTATTCGAAATTTGAATTCTTTCAATAATTTTTCAATTAAAATTCCAAATTTATAATACCCTAAGCTGGACCTTCATGGTCCAATGAAGATGACCGTGAAGATGAACAGCAGTCATAAATGCATGATTTTTTCTCTCTATTGAGAATTGAACGACGCATTGTGATGGTATTCAAGATCTATTGGCGTCGGATGAAATGACCATTGAGATGATAGGATCATTAGATGAGCGTAGCGAAGATTCCATCCCACTGTTATGGAGCTTTGTCGGTGTGTTTTTTGTTTTTGTTCGTTTGTTTGTTTGTAAGCACTGCACAGGTCACATGGGTAGACTGATCAACATGGAACTTTTCTGTACGGGCCAACTTTTACAACTTAGAACTGTATAGTTTTTGGAATGAATCGGTTAGATAGATTTTGAGAAATATCATGTCAAAGTTTTTAAAAACCCCACAACATTAGGCTGGTTAAGAAAATTCGAAAAAATGAAACCTCTCCGAAAAAATTAAAATTTTCTCTGAGTGTTCAAACATGAATGATACACATAACCACCATTTTGTAAACAATTAGAACCAGCCGTTTCGAAGAAAAAAATTCAAATAACTGTTTTCATTCATCAAATATATGGAAATGAGCCAAGATTCACTGCTTCCTAGATTCGATATTTGCCCAAGAATTAACTATTCTATATATTCGTCAAGGTGTGTAGAATACCAGAGAAGATGAAGTAGCAATCAAATGAAGGACAAAGTGTGTAGAATACCAGAGTCGATAAAGTAGCAAATGTAGGACTGTTATTACCTTATTCAGATAACTCGCTCATCTTACAACGCATATATTTTCGCGTTTGCCTAGTGAGATAAATGCTTCGTGAGTAATTAGAAGGAAGAAGAAGTCGTGTCTTGCATTTCAGGAACCATTCCGGTATTAGCCTAGACTATAAAGGTGACCCATCGAAAATCCATGTAAAGATGAACGGTGATGAAGATCGAACGGAGGCTCTACATGCCCCTCACCTCCCGGATCACAGGAAGCGAGCGCGTTAGCCACTGAGCTCCATGTGTCGTTATAATAATGATTGATTATATTTGTGTTTAGTAGCCCATGCAAATTCAGCATTTGCGCATATTCTACCTGCATGTGATGAGTCACTCAAAATGAAGTCTCATTAGAAATTCAATTCAAAAGTAATTTCATTCCATACATAAGGAATTACAGTTTTAAAAAATTCACAGTTTTCATTTTTCACATTGATCACATTATTGCATATCACATATCACATTATGGTAGATATATTGAAGCCAAAAAAAATGGAGCAAATACAGATATTATTTTTCTGAAGTGTTTTGTAAACCAATGACCTTCTTCAGAGTTAATCAGTCATTTTCCATTATCGAAAGCAATTAAATGCTCGTGAATATCGATATTTTTTTTGAAATTTCATTCGTATTGAGAATTGAACGACGCATTGTTATGATATCTGAGAGTCACATATGATATACCTATAATATATATATACCTGAATTTCTGAATTGAAGAAGTGTTTACTCAACGTTTTTTTTCTCATCAACAATTCCAATACCGATTACTTCATACCAACATTAATTCAAATTAAACGATAATTAAATTCAGAGTTGATAAATTCACGATCTACAATTACACAGTTTGAAATATGAATAATGATTTGTAGGCTACTAATCAGAGCTGGTTGTACCGATTGATGATATGGTATCAATTAGTTATTTATTAGTTAAAGTACAAAATAACATAAGTAACCAAAGGTGCATGACAATTATTATAACAACTTATTTCGCACTAATTTGGCAGTTCTTCTTTATTTTTCTTATTTTACCGTTATATTTGTATTAAATTCATTTGTTATTATCTCTATGTGTTGTTATTCTATTTCATATTTGTCATGTAATTGTTCAATGAGAATAAAAAACATGTTGAAATTGAATTGAAATTGAATTAACTATCTCATTATCAGTTGGTACAACCGGATTTTGTTGAAGCCTCATTTGAGGAAAAATTTTGTGCTGTACTTCAATGTGATTGAACAATACAAAAATATATCAATGAGATATAAAAAATGAATTCCATAACTCTCACGTGTTAATCCACTTACAGTTGGAGAATGTTGTCGCTTTTGCAGTACAAACAAGAAGAAATACAACGATTAATCTTAACATTTTAGCTTCTATCGCGATGTAAATTTAACTAACGGAAGAAACAAAACCCAGATATTTACTTTCAAATGACCGAACGTTTAATGACATATCATCGATATTTAATAGCTTATATATTCCATCTCTATTCAACAGATTAATATACTTATTACGTTCTAATAATCACCGTCACACTGATAACGGAATTGTTTTTTGTTTTTTTCGATTTTCTTCTGAGTTGAGTAGACATCTGTCCACACACAGGTGAGTTAATGATGCAATTAGAAACAAAGGTCAGAATCAGAGAAAAACAGAATAGAACGAAAAGATTGCGCAAGTTATTGAATACGTTTTGTATAGTATTTCTTGATCAGATAGTGTTATCAATTCAATTTCAATTTCAATTCAAGAATCATTTCATTCTATATATCCGTCCAAACGATCCTACTTTTCATCCATAGCCTTAATGGGGGAACAATGATTTTGTATCAAGTTTCGATGTTATTAAAAAAAAAATTCTATATATAAGAAATTACAGTTTGAAGAAATGTACAGTTTTCATTTTCACACTGGACACACTTGGGTACATAGTTTATATTATTACGCACACCTTTGGTAGATATATTGGAGCCAAAAAAATGAAGAAAATAAGGTATTAAGTTTCTGCTAGTATAGTAAGATCTAATGTAATCGATGATGAATGTAATTTCAGTCATGTAGCAATGTTTGATATTAGATGGAGGGAAAAATGTATAGAAGCCCGCGTAAGAAAACCATTTCTTGTGTGTGGGCTGACATTGAGCGAAATGTTGAATTATTTACGATATTTTGCTAACTGTCTTCAATAATATTGATCATGATTATTTAAATTGTTTTTAGAAACTTATTCCTATATATTATCTCATAATGGTATTGATCGATGATTGGAGAATATCTTCTGAATATCATCAGATATATTTCATTATTTTACAGTCTATAGCATCATGGTTTATTTTATAGTTCAGGGTATCGGGGTGGTGAAGAAAAAGGAGAACTGAGATTTCGCTAAATCGCTGACTAGCATGCTATCTTGATCGATGCTTTTTACTATAGAAGAGTGCATTCGTACTTATGTATAGTTATCTGTATCATTTGTTTGTTTTATTGCATGATAATTTGTGTGTATACCTTCATGTTTTATTTTGAACTGAATACATGTGTTAGTTAGGGCTGAATAAACAATATAGGCCTACTTGACTTGATTCATTGGATTAGAATGCCAATTGTATCCGCTTTTACAATTAATCACTTTATTATGATTATTAGAAAACGCAATATATACGCGATGTAAGATGAGCGAGATATTTATATGGAATGACACAAATCATACATTTTGGTATCTGATCACTCGTTTTTTTTGGAACTTGTCAAACATGGCCGGGATTGTTGTCCTCATACAGTTTCAAAATTAATATAGGAATCAATGAATGTTGGGAAGAGAGGGAGAGAGAGAGGGAGAGAGAGAGAGAGAGAGAGAGAGAGAGAGAGAGAGAGAGAGAGAGAGAGAGAGAGAGAGAGAGAGAGAGAGATATTTGAAGGCGCGTTGACAGCGGGCTCATTTTGTACATGTGTTCTTTCATTTATATTGGGTTCAACGACGCACTGTGTTGATGATCAACTACGATCTATTGCATCTGTGAATGATATGAAAGGTTATGCTATTAAGTGTTTTAGGATAGTGGCACAGCTCGATTATCTGTGATAGTGGGCAGAAGTCAGTCGTGGCCTGTTGGCAAGAAATCATCCCAGTTTTGATCTGAATGACAGAGGAAAACCACGAGAAAAAAACTGTCAGAATGGTCGACCATAGCGGAAATCGAATCCCAGTCTCCTAAATGAAAGTCCAGTGTGCTAGCCACTTGACCACTCCTCTCATTTTCGCCGATGTTTGTGTCCGTGTACTTTGCCCTGGTTGACAACGTTTGTTAATGTGCCAACGATATAGAAAGAGCGGGCAAGAAAGAGAGAGATGAGGAAATATGAGAAAAAAGTAAGTGACAAGAGATGAAGATGGAATAGAATAAAAACGCAACTCTCCGGTCACCAAAAGGCCGTGATGTTCTCGGACTGATCACGTGGACTGTCCACCTTCACTCCAGACCTTACAGCCATTGTTATTGATGAAAATACTTCCTACTATTGAAAGTAATTTCAAAATGATTTATGATTATTATTATTTGCTTAACGATTCCACCAACAGCTAGGTTATACGGGGATACGAAATAGCAGGTGATAATGAAACTATGAAGTATGATGAGTGAAAGGACGTTTACAAAACGTCTTTATGCGAGAGTCGAACCCACACCCAACAGTAACTTCAGTATCCGAAGAGGTGCCTCAGCTGACAGAGCTACCGAGGGCGGCAAATTCCAAAATTTGAATAGTAATTTTCTCAACATCTTCTCGACCGGATATTGCACATATCACAGAGGAGGAAAAGTACCTATTCCTTATTCGGGCCAGAACTCAATATAATTCTAGGTTTAATTCATAAGCCAATAAATTGATATCGCATGAATGCATGAACAAATGTACGGATGAATAATTATTTGAATGAATGAATGAACGAAATAAATGGATGAATCGAGGAGCTGCAAATGGAGAGAAGTAGCGAGAAGTATTCAAGATGGTGGGAAGATTTGAGGACGGATGGAGAGAACTTGTGGGAAGAGAATGAAGAAGTGTTCCTCTTCGTGGAAGAGAAAAAAAAAACACACGAAGAAGATAAACTCTGCATTGGCATTTTCTGTTGAACGCTAGATGCCTCCCGCAAAAAGTGAAGGGCACCCGTTTCAGATTTGAAATACGATCTGCTTCAAGCTATTACCAACACATGTATTCAAGAATGAGAACACACACACACACACACACACACACATATATATATATATATATATATATATATATATATATATATATTTGAATATATATATATATATATATATATATATATATATATATATATATATATATTAATATATGAATATATATATATATATATATATATATATATATACATATATATATATATATATATATATATATATATATATATATATATATATATACATATATATATATATATATATATATATATACATATATATATATATATATATATATATATATATATATATATATATATATATATATATATATATATATATATATATATATATATATATATATATATATATATATATATATATACATGCATCGGACATCATTATAACATTCAGTGATAACTCTCTGTGAACGTGGTAGGTGACAATAGGTAGCACTAGTGATTCGTATATAGTGCCGAATACTGTCACATAGATGTCACCAGTGTCTTTGGATGTCACTATGATTGTTATAATTGTTACACAAATTTTAATTATGATTGTTACCAACAATGAAAGTTGAAACTATCGCTTTTCTATATAAAACAAGAATGCTCAACGATGCTATACACGGCCCAGTAGATCACGCGAATTATGAATTTTGTTAGTTCAACAATGCCACCGGTACCGTAGCCACTCTTATTTAGGCCTACATCTATTTCAGAAGGGGATCCACTAAATCGCGACAGGCAATCGGGACGACTGGCTCTGAAATGATCGCAAGAAACCGCAAATGCCTTCCATGTTATCAGTATGTGGGTTGGAGCACCTTCTTTATATGATGATGAAGTGTGTTGGTATCACTACATCATGGCTAGGATACTTGTGTGGTTACAACAATGGAAATATACAACTACTCAACATATTGACATAGAATTTTTCACAACTAGTGAATATCAACTATTTCAACCAATCAAAGTCCCTGTCTCTTGGAGTTATAGCTACGTCTGGAGCACACTATTTTGAGTGACAGTCGCGGTAAATCATTCCATGATTGAAAACAAAAAAGAAGCGTAACGAAGAAATCATAGCACCATATTGAAGAATACGGAATTGTTCAAACTTAACGAAGATCGACCGCTCTGATTTCGTTTTAGAGTTATAGAATGAGGGCCTCGGTAGGAACAGTCTTAATTGACGGGTCTCAAATCTTCGGGTTTTCTACATCCATGTGGCTACTCGTCGGACCGGAAGGAGATTTCAGATTGATTTCGGTTTGGATTGGATTGAATTAGTTCAGTATGTTTGTTTGGTCAGTGTAGTTTGGGTTCATTAAATTCTTCTGGTTGATCTAGGCTGCACGCAACAGAAACAACAACAAAAACAACAACAAAAACAACAACACCGTACACATGTGTTGGTGATATGGACCAATGTTCCTATGAAATGCGGCTGCTCTTATACAAGGACAGAAAGCCCGTGCTTACCTCACAGTTCACACTCGTGTGACGTTTACATAATAAATTACAGCGACACTGAAAAATCAAATTGATGAAGAAAGATATATATATATATATATATATATATATATATATATATATATATATATATATATGTTGTGACGGATGTTCTCGCGGATTGAGTAGAATGTTGTACCGTGCTCTCTGGTTGACCGCGTATGCTCTTTAGAAGAGAACTGCTGGATCTTAAAAGATCCTTTGTCAAGACAAAGGATCTTTTAAGATCCAGCAGTTCTCTTCTAAAGAGCATACGCGGTCAACCCGAGAGCACGGTACAACATATATATATATATATATATATATATATATATATATATATATGCATATATATATCAGGAGCGGCTCGTGCCAGGATTCATCAAAATCCTGATTCGTCTACTTTCAGTCATTTACGTAGCTGACCGATTCGTCGAGTGGTAATACTCGTCGAAATCCCGACTCGATGAAATCCCGATTCATTGAAATCCCGATTCATCGACTTTTAGCCAAATACGTAGGTGTTCAATTCGTCTACTGGTAAGATTCATCGACTGGTAATATTCGTCGAAATCCCGACTCAGTGAAATCCCGATTCATCGACTTCTAGCCATTTACGTAGGTGTTCAATTCGTCGACTGGTAAGATTCATCGACTGGTAAGATTCGTCGAAATCCCAACTCGTCTACTTATTTTACCGCATTTTAAGCAAGTCGACGAATCGGGATTTCACTGAATTGGGACGATACCCTCGTGCCATAGGGCTGCAGGGCTGCAGCCCTACCTAATTACTGTACTCACCTACCCTTTCTATCCAAATATTGATCAGTTGATCACAAAAAATATATATATATACATATATATATATATATATATATATATATATATATATATATATATATATATATATATATATATATATATATATATATATATATATATATATATACATATATTCATATATATATATATATATATATATATATATATATATATATATATATATATATATATATATATATATATATATATATGAGGTAAAAAATGAAGGTCCCTGGTAGCAATTATGTAAATGCTGGCGAAAACATGAGACTAAGTAAATGGCAATGATTAACTGGATACCTCCAAGGTTCTCGTTGATAGATTGTGATATCGTCATGCAAATCTGTGTTGACTTCGCTGAGAATCGTTTAACGACACACTACAAGCGCCATCTCTCTCTCTCGTGTGAGACTACACTTTACAAGCTCCATCTCTCTCTCTATCTCTTGTGTGAGACGACACTCTACAAGCGCCATCTCTCTCACTCCTGTGTGAGAATTGTTCGCGATAGAGATGTATTATCTATCTTAGTCAAACGCCATTAGAAGCTTCTATTATCTATATGTGGCTGAATTGTATGATATCAAGGTTTTAGAAATCTGTTGCATTATTCCTGTGCAAATAAAAATCCGTGAATAATAATAATGATAATGATATAATTATGATTCATAAAAATAGCAGGTAGAAATAAATGGATTGATGAATGAATGTATGGATGTATCATCATAGAAAGAATGAATCAATTGAACAAAAAAAGTGTCGATATGCATTAAATATAAGAACGAAGAAAAATGAAAAAAAAAAACAGATGAAGAATTCAAGAATAAGATGTGAGAGAGAATCAAGATAATGAGGAGACATGATGAAAAGATTGGAGATTTTTCTATCCCAATGCAGATTTTGAACACACAAAGGATGAAATTCATGGCATCAAAGTGAGAACGAATATTAAAGATATTCAATTATATTTGGTTTAACGACGCACTATACTGATAACTTTTTTTTTCAATGACATCGAAACTTGATGCAGAATCATTGTTCTCCAATTGAGGCAATGGATGGAAAATAGGATCGAAAAATAGTGATAACTGAGATCTATTGGCGTCGGTGAATGATATATGAGATGATGGGATGATGAGATGGAAGGTTATTTTATATTGTTTTTTTTGGACAGAGGGAAGGAGTCGGTCGTGGCCTGTTGAAAGGAATCGTCCCAGTATTGACGTGAACGATAGAGGGAAACCACGATAAACCACTCGCAGGATGGTCGAACATGGCGGGAATCGAAAACCGGTCTCCTGAATGACAGTTCAGTGTTGTAACCTTGAAGATGTGGACCGTATGAGTGATTTAGAGCCAAATAAGAGTCAATAAGAGCCAAGAAGAGCCAATAAGTTGTGAATGAATCAGGTCTATTATTAAATGTATTTTATGTATATATTCATTCATTCATTCTTGAATTTATCCATCGAAAAAAATACAATTATGTGATTTTATTTCGCTAAATATTCATTAATAAGAAATTAAAGAAACAAGTTGACTAAGTGAGCAATCACAACAGTACACCAGAATTAGACAACATAATTATATAATAATGAGAATAATCGATTTTATAACGATTCTAAAATAAAATATAAATCAGTTTGAAAATAAAAATATACTCCCACGATATTGATGACTTGAAATTTAGTTTATAGTTGGACAATCATTTCTTAATTGAATACTTGAAAGATTGATAATTTTAGATTGGGGATTAGGTTGGGTATTTATATTTCATATTTAATTTTCTCAATTTCAATTTCATCTACTTTTATCAATTGTACTGTCATAATTATTATTTTTATATCCATCATTATGTAGGTATAGTTAGGTAAATTTTGACACGATTTTTTTCTCTGATCTCACTACCTGTGTGGTATATTAACACTACAAAAGACATAATGAACAAATTTTCAAATAATAATTCTTTTGTTCACCTATTTAATATCACTGTTCAAGATTGAACATGTCTTGTCTGACACCTGGTCTCTACACCTTCATCAATCACAGATTAGCAGTTGTCCAAAATGGACTTTGATAAAAATAAGTTATCCTAACATACGGTAATACTAAAATTAAACGATATATCTAATATTGGATTATTACTATCGTCATATAAACTCTCATACATTTTATCACAATTTGAGTATGAATTACATAAAAATAATTATTCAGTTTTATACAATTCTATAATATAATCTTAGGATTAAAAATAATTTCATTCCGATTCAAAATTATGATGATCTACGTTACAATAAGGGGATTAATATATTCACAAAATGTATTTTCACATGCTACAAGAAAAGTGAAATGTTTGATTAAGAATGTTTTCGTTCACAATAGTTTTATTTTTGTGAAATCTGAAGCAGGTCTTCTTCGCCTACCACTACTGTCACTTTGAAACACACAACGGCCGAGCCCTTCTCGTTGAAAATCCTCCACACCAGTTGTCCGGGAAACTGAAATGACAAATAGGAAAGTTGAGAGAAAATTGAAGACTCGCATTCTCCGCCCCCATGACGTCACAAATCATAACGTCCAATCAACAGGGCTGTTAAAACTGAGGTGAGATCCGAATATCCAATCGGGGTATCTCCAAATCACCACAAATAATATGGATCTAACTAGCCGACTGATAAAGCCACGCCCATTTCGATTCGTCAATAGTGTATACATCCAGAACTCTTAACACGACTGTCACTTAGAATATATTGTCCTAGGTCAAGCTAGCTCCAAGCGACCAATGATTATGATTGGTTTATATATACTAGTAGTATAGAGCGAAGTACCGTAACAAAATGTTCAGTATATTTGAAAAATTTCCTTTCTTGTTGGCACAAAATTCTAGCACTGCTTTTGAGGTGGGCTAAAAATATGTCACATTTTTGTGTTCCAAGAGACCGTGACTCTGTTATTATTGAGTATTGTCATGGTATTTAGCTCTTCCAGAGATCATTATCTAATCAGAGTCCTTAGTTTCTTAGAGCTAGCAAGGCCTAGGACCTTATTTCAAGTGCAAGACAAGGTAAGAGTCCTGATCTCCAAATTATTTGAGATCTTCTCAGTTTTTTTTTTGTTCATCAATCCTTGTCGATAATAGATTCTTGTTTTATCTGTCACATCCGATATATTGCTGTGGTCATTTGATAATTGTGCAAAAATGAAATACATAAAATTGGATGGAAAATTGAAATGGAAATATTGTCCACCACAAATGAAAAGGGTGATTGCAGAAAGTACATATTGGGACCAATAAATTCTAGGCTTTGAGCTGTAAAATTCAAACATTTACAACATGATACATATTATTTATATGTGTTGGTATACGCTGTGAGGTGAAATCGATCTCGAAAATATCGTGTATCATACTATGATCGACGTATAAGTGACATTTCCACTTTTGTTTCAATAAAATTCCATTCATTCGCATTTCCGACAATTGTTATCTGAATCTTGTGATGTATTTGTTAATTTTGTTTCTTGCACTGTTGACATTTTATGATCATTCGTATCTGTGAAATTCCCCTGTCAAGAACTTTTCGCCCTAAAAGACACTTTTGGGTCATGTCGTCATCATGACGTAGTGGGCCGAGTATCGGTCTGGTTGACTGTTTCAACATCACTTTTCTTAATTCTAAGATCATTGGTCCGTTTATGGCTTCATCATTGCTATTTTTTTTTTTTTAATAACATCGAAACTTGATGCGAAATCATTGTTCCCCAATTAAGGCTAAGGATGAAGAGTAGGATCGTTTGTACGGGGCACCACAAGGGCGATCTTACCACGTCAAATTCAGTTGAATTGTTCAATTATTTTCTTTTGTTTCTGAATACATGTCAATAAATATCTGGTATCCTAAGTTCAATTAGAAAAATTGTCTCTTACACTTTCACGATCCCACAACCTGCCTCTCACATTTTATGAGCAATAGCCACTTTTCTTAATTACTGGCTATACTCTTAGTCCAAATATTTTCTGAATTTCGACATTCAAAATCAGGCTGTAACATCGATAAATCGAGTCTTAGTGGTAACGATGCTGATTATTGTTTGCTTCACGACCCCACCAACAGCTAGGTTACACGGGGGTACGAAAGAGCAGGTGATTATGAAACTATGATGTGATGATAAGTGAAAGGATAAGTGAAAGGATAAGTGAAACCCATGCCTTCTGCGGGAATCAAACCCACGCCCAACGGTGACTCTAGTTTCTGAAGCGGTGCCTCAGTTGACTGAGCTACCGAGGTCGACTCTATCGAAACTATATTCAGTTTTTCTTGTTACCGGCGGTATTTCTTCGTTGACTGTCATCTCGGCTTGGAACTGAACGAGTTGAGCGTTAGAGAGCAGACAACTCTTCTGGATACGGAGGCTGCTTTGACACGAGTGCTGAGTGACGGTGGCGTCCATCTCGACGTTCTGTACGAAGAAGAAGACGTTGTTGTCCAGACGTAGAGAAGGGGATGCTAGAGAAGAGATCAAGTCCGGTCAAAATTGATCTCACATTTAAATTATTATCATTATTATTATTAACTCTTGCAATTGCACATAAATGCGCGGTGGCAAGTTCCCTATCAATCCTATCCTATCGCCTCCCTAACCTTCTGACGAAATAGCTTCAACCCTATTTCATCCTCCTCAAGTATACTTCTACTAAGCCCATTCCAATCCCTACCTGTCCTATTCAGGAAAGAGAACTTACCGACATCTAATCTAGCCCCCTTTATAACTACTGCTCTATCATGACTTCGCCTACCCCCATACCCTGACTCATTCCTTTCAATCAACCTATTCAACTCTCCCCAGCCCCCTTCTCCTTCCATTACCCTGAAGAAATTCCTTTGTAACAATCCTAGTTCTGGAGTGAATACCTGAAGGGTACTTTTCGGTTGTTCATCCTTCTTATGTATAAGCGAGGCACACGCAGTATATGCGTTGTTTGTGATATGAGTGAAATATATAATCTTGAGTCGTATACAAAATTATCGCGTTCATTCTTCAAGCGAAAAACCAGACAATTCGAAAATTATATGTCCCATTGGATAATCCCAGTTTTGAAAATCGTGTGACATTCAAGGAAAAATAACAAAAATCACAATTATCACTGCCAAATTGAATCGTGAATTGAGTTTTTGATGAATAAATGACTATTTAGTATAATTGGGCGCGGTATTACCAAGTCTAGTCAGCCTTTATCTGACAGTTCAAACTTGTTATCACGGTTTATCTGTGATATTTGTTCTCACCAACTCTCAGATAGATACTAACTGGACTTGGTAATACTGGGCCTTAATCATACAGGTAATGAGAACAATTATATTGATCAATTCACATTTTTGAAATTCAGTCTCTATTATTATAGGCCTACACATGTTAAAATTCAAAACAAACTTTATATCGTGATTAGAGTACAATTTATCATGATATATGTACAACTTAATCTGATTCTGGTTTTCATGATTGCCGTAAAGAATGATTACTAAAAAATATCCTTATACTCGAGCTAATCTGACGAAACTTGTATTTCACACGCTTACATTTACTGTCTTTCACATGATGATGTGTTACAGTCATAATATTCTCAAGCGTATTGCGTCAAGCCATGACACTTGTAGGGATTCAGAGAACGGTGCAATTAAGATTGCAGTGATTTAAGTTGCATTTCTACGTATATATATATATATATATATATATATATATATATATATATATATATATATATATATATATATATATATATATATATATATTATATATATATATATATATATATATTTATATATATATATATATATATATGTATATATATATATATATATATATATATATATATATATATATATATATATATATATATATGTATATATATATATATATATATATATATATATATATATATATATATATATATATATAATATATATATATATATATATATATATATATATATATATATATATATATATATATATATATAGAGAGAGAGAGAGAGAGAGAGAGAGATAAGTTTATTAAAAAAAATATATATATATAATAATAATAATAATAATAATAATAATAATAATAATAATAATAATAATTTTTTATTCACTGTATACATTGTAAATGTTAAGTTTCGTCAACAAAACAATATATAAATATATATATATATATAATATATATATATATATATATATATATATATATATATATATATATATATATATATATATATGTATATATATATATATATATATATATATATATATATATATATATGTATATATATATATATATATATATATATATATATATATATATATATATATATATATATGCGTATATATATATATATATATATATATATATATATATGTATATATATATATATATATATATATATATATATATATATATATATATATATATATACGCATATATATATATATATATATATATATATATATATATATATATATATATATATATATATATATATATGCGTATATATATATATATATATTCATATATATATATATATATATATATATATATATATATAAATTATATATATATATATATATTCATATATATATATATATATATTTATATATATGTATATATATATATATATATATATATATATATATATATATATATATATATATATATATATTTTTTTTTTGTAATAAACTCATCTCTCTCTCTCCGTCTCTCTCTCTCTCTCTCTCTCTCTCTCTATATATATATATATATATATATATATATATATATATATATATATATATATATATATATATTCATATATATATCCACGAGAGATAAAGGTTCCGATCGACCGTCTTCTCTACATCACAACATCAAAGCCCGGGTGGATCGCTCATTTATCTTACTTGGATTCACGTTTATTTTGTACAAACTTCTCATCCCGATGATAAAATGTTGCATGTTTTTATTTTTACTCATATTTTTACTCATTGACATCTTGAAATCTCTGGACAAAAAAATGAATCCGGAAAACTGTAGAGCATTGCATTGTGATATTTATTTTATTGTTGTTTTGTTTCAATTCATTTGATTGATGAATATATCATCATTATTTTGAATACAACATGAATACTCATAGTCATGAACATGAATATCAATCAACATCAAGTTCTATTAAAATTATATATATGAACTTCATTGAGGCCCTGCTTACAATAGAGTTGCCTGCCCGAAAACACAGAATAACAGCAATATAAAAACATTTGATAAAACTATAAATATATACGAATGTGCTTATGAATGATTGATCAAATCGAATAAATTATGAATAAATACAAAACAAATGAAAGAACACGGGTGAAGTATTATATAAAAAGCAGAATGAAAATAAAATGGAAGTAAAATTCTAAAAATAGTTGTCAAAATTGAATTGATTAATTTGGCAGCACATCAAATCTCAGAAAAATCAAATCTCAGAAATTCCATGTGTGCGACACACCAAATGTCTCACAGTTTGAACATGTGGTTGGTCGAAGTTTCGTTTTTTCAATAAATGAGATTTCGATAAAATGATATGTAGCCGTTAATTTGACATATTCCTCCGTCTGCGGTACATATTGGTTCGGTAATGAATTGAGTTGAAAGGAAATAATATCGAAATTGATGAAATGGACTTGGGGCAGGAATAACAATCGTGGGAGTAGCATTAACTGTCAGTCTAAAGTTGTTATCACCATGTTCACCCATGGTATTTATTTTCATAAATTGTCAGATAGAGGATAACTGGGCTTAATAAGCGGGCCTTAGATGAAAGTTATATTCATCTAGAATATGTTCAATTGGGATCATGCATTTTATAACAAAGAACTGTACGACTTCCCACTAAAATGTTCGTTCAACATCTATTTTTTTTTTTTTTAATAACATCAAAACTTGATACAACATCATTGTTTCCCAATTGAGGCTATGGATGAAAGGTAGGATCGTTTGGACGGGGCACTAGAAGAACTATCTTTGCCGAGTTCATATGGAATATTTCTGTATCCGTGGTTCGTTGATGGTTCTAGTCTCACGTCTCTTGAAGCATTGTCTTCTTCCAATAACCTTTATTTGATATTCACAATAAGTAATGTCTGAATTATGTGAATCATTCATACAACATTGTTGCTTCAGGAGAAAAACTTCACTTGTTTCACTGGGAAATTCCATTTTTATAAGAAGTCTGAACAATTACAGGATCACTATTATTCGTTTATTGAATGCTGAGATAGGATCCTCCGAATGATTATTCATGATTGTATGAAATCAAATGCTTTGAGAGGTTTGAAAAGTAAACGCAATTTTGATGGTTCAAATGATTATGATGGAACAAGAATATGACTTGATGAGAAATAGCACGTGTTGAAAAACACAACAATACTCATTGCTCGACTCTCCAATATATAAATACTTTATTAGTGTAAAATGAATTCTCTGTCTTAGAAAAGGTTGCCCATTATACACAAAATAAAATAAAAATTAATTAAAATCCTAATTAGATACTTAAAACTCCACATATGTTAGATCAAGCCTTATATTAGGCATTTGTATTTCATATTTAGTTATTTTAATTTTCGACTCGTTTGCTACCCTAATTTTTCATTTTTTCTACCGATCTAATTTATGATTTAAAATTTATATTATCATACAGGTAGTGAGGCACATGTTGTTACGTGGCTCCTTCTCTATTCTCACCACCTGTATATACAGTATATAACACTGTATAAAGCAATAATAAATAAATAATAAATAATAAAATGAAAATAACAGATTAATGAATGAAGCAGAATGACATACAATAGTGTGATGAAAAAATTATTAATAATATCAGGCCATAGTGTAGAGAATTGAATATCATAATTGATTAATTATTCAGAAAAATAAGAGACAAAAATGAAATATAAAAAAAATAGGAAAAAATATTTGAAAAAGTTATTAAGAAAAAAAAATTGAAATGCATATAATATACAAGCGATAAATTCAGGCCTACACACACGATTCATTCAAACTCACTTCTCAGCATGACAGTTCCATTTGTTCTTTCAATAAACAATTTATCCTCTCTTGGATCATTGCGATCAATTGTCGAAGTCACATGTACACTGATCAAATTCGCATTCCAACATTTCATTTCATATTTATATTTCAGCAGAATGAGCACGCCTCACGTACTAAGGTAAACATCTAAGTTCTTTACGACTTCGGTATTCGAACTCACGTACCTTACATTTAGGTCAAACCTGATTGTCAAAGAACACCCGACCACCCTGACCTATATCATTGATATCAAAAGAATATTCCTACAAGTTTTAAATGCATTTAAAAGGATATTGATAAGTTTCTTCTTGACCAAATGTTATTATTCAATTAAATAATTACTTGAATGACAAAATAGAAAGTTTTAATCCGAATACAATAGAAACTAGACGTGAAAGCAAAATGGATTTTCGTAAACAATTTGAAAATAAATCAGATTGGACTTTTTAGAACTTCATTATATCATTACTGAGATTTTAGTTTTCAATTCTTGTCTGTAAATCCTATCAAACTTGTGTAATTTACGTTATACTTTTGTAACATGGATTTTTTTATGACAAATACATAAATGTGAAATAAATAAAAATGAATGAATGTAAATAATTACTTTTAGGTCAAACCTGATTGTGAAAGAACACCCGACCACCCTGACCTATATCATTGACATCAAAAGAATATTCCTACAAGTCTTAAATGCATTTCTTAACATTAATCAATTCATTTAAATACGTTGCAATCACGCTGCAATCACAAATGAAGTCTAATTGTATAATACTAATCAAGATCATAAATTAGCTGGCAAAAAATGGCGTGAATATAGTGTGAACATCATTCCAGTTCAATTTCATATCTACAGTCATTGAGCAATTGCATTCAGACGTTCGTGAATTCATTGAATAATTCATGATGATGCGATCGAGAAGATATATATATATATATATATATATATATATATATATATATATATATATATATATACATATATATATATATATATATATATATATATATATATATATATATATATATATATATATATATCGAGAGAGAGAGAGAGAGAGAGAGAGAGAGAGAGATAGAGAGAGATATAGAGAGAGAGATAGAGAGATAGAGAGAGAAAGAGAGAGAGAGAGAGAGAGAGAGAAAGAGAGAGAGAGAGAAGAGAGAGAGAGGAAGAGAGAAAGAGAGAAAGAGAGAGAGAGAGTGTGAATGGGAGAGATAGAGTGAGAGAAAGAGAGAGAGAGAGTATGAATGAGAGAGATAGAGTGAGAGCAAGAGATAGATGGGGATACGTACTTGAATAAAACATCATCGTGACATTGACATTGGAGTTGATCATCATGTGGCACGGAGCTGTTGCGCATCCTTCGATCTCCACCTGGCGCAGGTCATAGCGTGACCCTGTCAACACGTCACACGTCACACGTCATTCACGTGTGCATTCGTTCATCTCTCATTCACATCGACTTTAAAGGACATCACAACCCGGACACTGGATTCTGATGAATAATGACGACATTCGTTTCCCAAATGCCAGAGAAAACTAGAAATCATCATCTCAATTGACAACTCGAAATAGGCGTGGCTTCACCAGTCGGCCAGTTGGATCATATCATTTGTGGTCATTTGAAGATACCCTGATTGCATATTTGAATTTCATTACATTTCTTTTTTATATTGGGTTTTAACGACGCACTATACTGATGGCTACGATCTATTGGCGTCGGTGGATGATGAATGAGATGATTGGATGATGATATGAAAGGTTATTTTATCAGGTGTTTTGGATGGTGGGAAGAAGTCGGTCGTGGCCTGTTGTTAAGGAACCATCCCAGTATCAACCTGAATGACAGAGGGAAACCACGACAAACCCCTGTCAGGTTGGTCGACCATGGCGGGAATCGAACACCGGTATCCCGAATGACGGTTCAGTGTGTTACCACTCGGCCACGCGTCTCGGTATTATAGTTCTAACAGCCCTGTTGATTGGACAGTATGATTTGTGACGTCATGAGGGCGGAGACTGCGAGTCGTCAATATATACATTTTTGGTTCCCTGGAGACTATGAGTCATGACGTGGGCAACACCGATTCTGTATGGAAACATGATCAGGAACGAGATTGTGTACGTCACGACTCGTAAAAAGGTCCTGAGGATGAATGAATTAATTGTAATTTCTGAAATTGAGATGATGATTTCTAGTTTTCTCTGAAATAAGGAAAATAAATATAGTATTTATTCGTTCAAATATAATTTCAGGGTTGTCATGTTCTTAAACGACGCACTGTAATGATGCCCAAGAACCATTCTACGTGACTGCGAGTGTGTTCATTCAGGTATTATTGGAATCAGATATGCACATATTTCCCTCAGTAAAACACTGCCACAACACTGAAGGCACACAAATACGATCGAATAGTAAACTATTCACTATTACTCCAGAATTCATCACATAAATGGCTTCTGAATGAATTTATATCAACCCTATGAACGAACATGTTGACAAATTGTTTTTATTCAATTGATATACTTCCAAATCAGTTCTGTTGTTTTAATTGATAATGTAGTCCTATATCGTATAGTATGAGATAAATTGCTAAATTGAAAGTCTCTTCCTATAAATTAAGCTTCCGATAAGCTTGCTAGGAAAGTCAATTCTGAAAAGATATGAAAATACAATTGTACTTCTAATTTTGTTCAAAACCTGTATGTTTGTACTAAAAGTTGCTTTTTACCGGTTGAATCAAACTTTTATTCACAGGTTAATTTGAAATCTGAGTTTGAAATAATTGATCAACTTGGATACCAATGTTGTTTTACTAATCCCAGGGTTATCGCTATTCTTCAGATTAAAACGCTGGCGAAACAGGAACTAGATACAATAAGATGATTTGAATATGCTGACAAGAATGATGCATCAAAAAGTGATACTCAAAAAAGTAAACGCTCCGCGAGATTTCTGGCTGTATATATTTAACTTTTAATCATTGTAATTTGTAACTACTAACATTTAAACGATTTCCTCGAAAGAGAGTTATGAAGGAAATAAATAAAAATACAAACACACTGCCATTTGGAAGCAAGGTCGACATTAATGCGGAATAGTTGTTTTTATACCAATCAATACAAAAAAAACACGATGTAGTGATACCAACCTACTTTATCGTAATATAAAGAAGGTGATTCAACTCGGGTTTTGAAAGTGACATATTTCCGGGGACAGTTCCCGAGTCCAGGGTCCCGATTGTCTGTAGCGCAACCATCGCTTTTATATCGAACTATTTAAAACGACAATGCTCAACAATGCTATAAACGGCTCAGTAGAACTTTAATGTTAGTAGTTGCATTTGTTCTTTACAAAAAAAGATTTTGTGAGTTCAACAATGCCACCAGTACCGTAGCCACGCTTATCCACATCTAGTTCACAAGGAAATCCGCTAAATCATGACAGGCAATCGGGACCTTTGGCTCTGAACTGACCGCAAGAAACCACAAATGCCTTCCATGTTATTAGTATGTGAGTTTGGTCACCCTCTTTATATATTGTGATAAAATAGGTTGGTATCAATACATCATGCAAAAAATGTATATACTGTTGATATTTCATTCAATTCATCTGAAAAAATGTGACATTAATACAATATAATTGATGAAAATTCACTTTTTTCACGTCAAAAAATATTCTCATGATTGCTTCATGAAGTATGATATCAGTGATGGAATATGAATGAACACAAACTTCGTAACCTTGGATATAGAATACACGATTGTATATTAGATCAAAACGTCGACTGAATTGAGTGCAATAATTATCACCAGCATAAAATGTTATGACTACACTTGGCTTAGATATTCTGTTTCAGAAAAAATGTACATTCCATTCTCATACACATTAACATAATGTAACCAGCAGAAACAAGCAAGATATACCTGTAATGAATGTTGTTGCATTCAAATGGTTTGCTGCAGTACAACTGGTATCAAAATTCTACTTTCAAATCAATTTAAATCAAACTTCAAAGAGCACCTGATAATTAAAAGTTTGTATTCTGTGCAAGAGTTTGTTGATGCTGGATTTCAGTAAATTCATATTACCTAATAATTTCACTTGTCAGTGTCGGACATGTTCGGTAATTCGTTATTTGTTGTTATTCAACTGATTATCTATATTATCTAGCTACCTATATATCTATGTATCAAAGTGTCTATATTGTAGCAAAAGTAATCAAAATAATTCAAATTATATTGATGTATCTCAATTCCATATCAATCAATCTGAAATCTTTTGATGTATCATTATTTTTTTGTATTATTTGTTTTATATACAATAATTACTAATTCGTTGATAAATCATAAGAAATGATGGCTTACTGCCATACTCAATTGTGATGCTATTCATATGTTTCCATAAGTTATATTGTGAAGTATGTCAATTGTGTACCGATTTCCTCGAAAGGGGGTTAAAGGAATAAATACTACTACTACTACTGATACTACTACTACTACTACCACTCAAATAACTTAATTAGCTATGTAATTCCCCGCTATAATAATAAGCATGGTAAAAGGCGGTTGATGTACGCCATTCCATTCATTTTTAATTCTGTTCCTCAACATCTATTGAAACTTCAAAACTTAAGTTCTGTCAAAAAATAAATCAAGTACTGGCTTTTAGACTCCTCGAGTGGTACTCTGTAATTATTTGCAAATTGATTTTTTTGTCACTTAATGTGTAATTCGTATCCACCATTATCCTATTTTTTTCCATTATTCTATCTTTCTAATTTAATTAAGCGCAATGTTATTTTTTATATACAAATGTAGTGTTTTCTTTCTTCGTTTTATTATTCTCTGTATAATCCACAGATAAGCCTTGTGCTAGGCTTTGTGGACAAGTGAACCTAATGTTTTATGTAAATGAATGATGATAATAATAAACAATCTATCACTACTACAACTACTACTACTACTACTACTACTACTACTACTACTACTACTACTACTACTACTACAGCTTGAAACATAAGTAAAATTATCTTTGCCAATTGGTCGACCAAGCTGTATTGCGTGGATTCAACAGGTATTAAAAGACAGAAACAGACTTTCACTTATATACTTCAAGCTGTACATATAGCCCCTATGATAACCACTGTTATCACACATGTATCAGAGTCAAATTACAATATCAATTATTATTCCATACTTATTCTCTAGATTTGTATTACTTACCACAGTCTTCGAAAGGAATTGCATCAATAGACGCCACCAATAGCGCTAAAAAAATCACAATTTTCCACATTTCAAAAAACATTACTATCTATTCGATTATTGCTGTGTGACCTAACTGGCGCTAGACAAATGTAAATCTAAACAATACATAATTTGTCACAAATGATTATAGCCGTGGATGAGATTGGCTCGATCGTAGGCCACCAATTAGCGCTGATAATAATTATACGTCTTGAAAGCGGATCAGTTATTTTTATCGACCGTGATTGACAGGTGGCCTCGTGACGTCACGAAGATAAGCCGATAAGGCAGTTCCCTGCATTTCACTCGACAATGTTTCAAACGTAGATAAAAATCAGCGTAGAGCTAAGTGAAGATGATAATAACAGATTGGAATAATAATAACAATAAAATCTATAATTAGATTACTTATAATTCGTTGTAGACTGGAAATATCTCAAAGTGTAGTATTATTTTACCAACGCGAGGAACCCGTCACGAAAAACGTGACCAAAGATAAATTAAAAGGTAGTTATCGTTGCAGAGTGTGCGTCATCAAGATCAAGGTCAGCCCAAAACTAGATTTAGGGCTGTCCGCCGAGCTTATGTGAGTGCGCGTGCTGGCGTTCCGGACACACGTACCGAACTGGGTGACTATAAGTATAATGTCAAATTGATTATGTTTATATATCATACAATATATAGTATAACGTTATAGTATCATATGATACATTGAACTACTGAATATCATTATACCAGTACTAGAACAAATTATGGAAGGCTACGTCCCGACTGATGGAAACCCCGATTCGTCAAAATCCCGATTCGCTGAAATACCGCTTCTTCTACTTTGATCGATTCACTCAGCTATCCGATTCATATACTAGTTTAATTAATCGAAATCCCAATTCGATTAAATCCCGATTCATTGAAATCCCGATCCATCGGGTTCCCAATTCGTCGACTTGCTTATCAAGATATTCATGGAGACGACGAATCGGAATTTCATTGAATTGGTCCATTACCATGATGAAGATACCGAGCGACCATCGCCCCCCCTCCCTCCGCCCCACCCCCTCCCCCCCCATCTCATCGTCTTTGTACCAATTATCAGTGAACTTGAGAGTGAAGACAAATATCTTATATTTTTGAGAGGTGTATAAATTTCTATATTAGAAAGTAAACAGGGAAATAAAGTTGGTGGTTTTCGGAAGGATAAGTTCGGCCTCCTCTGGATCAGGAAATACTTCAGACTCGAGAACTGTTTCCAAATAGTTTATTCACCAATAAGACCTTAATTGGCGGACTATACAGTGAAGGCTAGAGTTGAATCCCGTTATGCGAGAGATAAAAAATGTTAATTGGGCCAATTATCAATAATATAGGATATGAATATATTATATCTTTATTCAAGACTCTGTCTTACATTATAAGATTGCAAAAACACGGAATAAAAATCAATTAATCAAAATATAAAAAATTCTCGATAGTAACATTTCAGAGAATAACAAAATAAATATAATTTGACTAGAAAAAAAATATAAGATAATTTGATCTGATAATGGTGGTGATCGAAATGAGATGTTTCAATGATGAAAAACTTGGAAAAAAATTTAGAAAAAACGGAAATCAATAAATCAATGTAGCTCAGGCCTATAATGTTTGAATAAGGAAATGTAGAAAAAAAGAAATAATGGAATGATGATATTATATCTTCATTCAAGATTCTGTCTTACAATATAAGATGACTTGAATCACAGAATGAAAATAAAATGACTAAAATACAAAAATTAGCAGTAATAACATTTCAGAGAGAATAATAGATTGGGAATAGGACGAGAAACAAACCATCAGGTAATTGAATCGAGGAATAGTTGTAAGCGAGATGAAATTATGATTATTATGATTTTGAAAAAGAAAAGAGATTAAGGCCCAGTATTACCACGGCCAGTTAGTATTTATCTGAGAGTTGGTGAAAACAAATAGCACAAATAACCATGGTGATAACAAGTTTGAACTGTCAGATAAAGGCTAACTGGACTTGGTAATAGTGGGACTAAGTGAATCAATACAGCTCATAATGTTCGAAGAAGGCCCAGTTACGTGGGAGTAGCTCCAACTGGCAGATGAAAGTTGTTATCACCATGGTTACCTGTGATATTTGTTTTGACCAACTCTCAGATAACTGCTAACTGGACTTGGTCATACCGGACCTAAGAAAATGAAGAAACATGGGAATTAAGAATTGATAATAACGAAATCAGAGAAAAAAATAGTAAGCAATGAAAATATAATTCAAATTCAAAGCTAAAGGCTGTGAAGATATCTAAGAATTAGTGAAGATCCTCGAAGGGCGAGTGAAACAATGCTATATTTATATTCCTAATGGTAACCATGGGTGGAACCGGCACATGTTGCTCAGTTGCTAATGAGCTCGCTTCTTGTGTGATGCGGGAGGAAGAGGGCATATCTGATCTTGGTTCGATCCTCGCCACCGTTCATCTTTACACAATGGTTCCTTGTGGTTTCCTTGAAGTCTAGGCTGATGCCGGGATAGTTCCTCTATTATAAGCCAGGACCGATTGCTTATCACTATTCTTTCCATTACCTACGAAACCATCATCCCACAATCTCATTAAATTCAATTTCAATTTCAATATATTCATTTCATAATTGTGAATTAAAAATCACTCATGTGCACATTTTTAAAGCATAATCTGTACGAGTGTTGAAATACGTCAGTTGTGGTTATTCTAAAATCAGTCAAATCAGTTAACAAGTCAATAACATATATGATTCAAAGCATCATAATTTGAACTAAAATTTAAAAGTTCAAATGAAAAAAAAAAATTAACCAACAAACTAAAATACATGGAAAACTAAATAGCGTTTGAATCTGCCTTCATGAAAGTTACACAAATGAAAATAGAAGTCTAGAAGAAGATGAATCTCAAACTGTTGTCAAATATATAAATCATTCAAGGTGACATGCTGATAAAAGAAAGACAGCAGTTACAATTGCAATACTTGCAATTATTAATAATATTCAATAATATTGCAATGATAGCTTGAATAAATTCGTCTAAATTATAAATGTAGCTGAGTGGTTAACGCACTTGCTTCATGTGACCCGGGAGGTGAAGGGACATATCGGACTCAGTTCGATCCCCGCCACCGTCCATCTTCACAGTTTTTTTTTGTGATTTCGCTATGTAGTCTAGACTAATACCGGGATGGTTCTCACAATATAGGCCACTACCGTTTCCTTTCCACTATCCTTCCTATACTCATAATGCCTGCATCTCATTATCCCATCATCTCATTATTAATTCATCCGACGCCAATAGATCTCAGTCATCATTACAGTGCGTCGTTAAAACCCGATTATATATTATAAAAATATAATAATAAAATGCATGGGGTATTACAAATCTTTGTATGCTTCATTCATAAATCGTTCTTGTTTCAAGTACTGTTTCAGAATGGTTGATGAGTTCGAGTTGAATATTGAAATGAGTACGGTTATAAATATAAATAATCATCGATGTTTAAATTTGAAAAATAAAATGCAAAGACAAAGTCATGGTCTTGTACATTCGACAACAACATCTGATTATCATATTTTGTTTATCAGTTGTTTTTAATTTGTTATTCGTTCGTATGTAGAGTTCTTAACCTAATCTTCCCAAAGTTCATGAATGTGTAGACTATGTTTGAGTTCCAATCCCAGCTTTTTTGTATCTTATATCACCCTCAAGTTCTTCCTCAGTTGCATTCTACAGTTTGGAGGAATTCTTCGTCATTTGATATTTTGTTTTGTTTTCATATATGATATTGATTTTTCTGATTTTTCATCTCTTGACCTTGTGGTTGGTTTATCCATATTTTCTTATGATAACAAACCATGAAATAAAAAAATAAAATGAAAATAAATTGTTGAAAAACATACTCCTATATGAGCTGATATAATTTCCGTATGTCTTTGAATCTAATTTTACTCGGCCTCGTTTTCTAAACAAAAGAAAGGTGAACTTAATTATGTTCCAATCAGTCGTAGATAGTTTTTCTCTGTTGTTGTTTTCTCTATTCAAGTGAGATTGATGGCTCGTGATTGGGCCAAAGTGTCATACGAATCATTCAAAACTTGTGTGACAGTATAATGTGTGATTCCAACGGGACATCATCTAGAACAGGCTGAAGCTGGCCTTACATGCACAGTTTTTCATGCGAAATCGCTCCCGCATGCGGGTACGGGACGGTGCGACGCGATTAAACAAAAGTGCTGCTGCCTGGTAGCAGTTCAAGCAAGTTTGTCAAAGAGATGGGCGTGTCTATCGTGTCCCGCGCTTTTCGTAGCATGACTCAAGTACGTTGACTGTTTGTTGTAATTTTGTTGACATCGCTGTTCTCTTCTCAATAATAATAATAACTATATGAAAACAAAATATGATAAAATAAGTCGTATGCACGTGGGCACATTGATCAATTATGAGATTATTTTAAAACAATTAATGCTAAAATCGACACAGCTGTTCTGGGGGAAGCAGTCGACGGCGACCTCAAGCGGATTTTACCTGAACCCAAGCTACATCCAGCTATTCCGCATGACGTTTGCTGCGGTGTGAGCAAAAAAATTGAGTTGAGCTGAACTTGTGCGACAAAACCACGCACCATCACGCAGTCTTCGCTGATTGGACAATAATTCAAAATGGTCGATATTTCTCCCGCATGCGGTTGCGATATCGCATCGAAAATGTAAGGCCAGCTCAACTGAGTCAGTAGCTTGTTGAGAGAACCAGTGGTGTTATGATGTGTACACTCAAGTTCACTTGAAATGGTTCAATCCTATTTTTTTTTTTTAATTGAACAAAATAATACTATGCGTCATATGGAAATATATGGAAAGATATGGAAAAGTGGAAATATTGCGATGGTATGGATGTATGCGTGAAATGGAACCAGTACAAATACCCAGGAGAGAATTCGAAAGAGTATCAGACTGCAGAAGAAAAGTTGGTAGACCAAGAGGAAGATGGAGGTACAAGATAAGTGGAAGCGTGAGGACTGAGGAGGAGAGGATGTTTATTTAATAGGAAGACGTGTGAGCAAGGAAATATTGTTGGAAGAACGGAAAGCATGAAGAATATTAGTGGCGATGGAAGAAGAAAGTGAAGAAGGGGATGAAGACAAGGAAGATGATGCGATAGGATTGGCCAGCCGGTATTAATAATTGAGAGGCCCTAGATGAATGATGTGAAGGTTTGGTCTGTTTATGGTTAGATTAAAAGGTCAACCCGTCGAGCTTGTGTGAGTGCGCGCTCTGGCGTTCCGGACACACCCACATAACTGGGTAACTAGAAGTATAATTATCCATATGGATAGTTAAAATCACTGGGAGAAATGCTGGGAATATGCTATGTGAAATGAGCGTAATTTCATAGGAATCGAATGAAAAAGTACAAATATATACTTTCAATTCAAATCTACTAAACTCACTGCTCTCCTGCTCCACCTATTGATCGCTATTCAATCGTTTCCCGATCCTATAATTTCAACGAGGTGATCATACTAATTGCTCCAATTGATTTGAAAAATGTTATATAATAATATGTTTCTCTCAAGACTGCTCATCCGAACCATGTGAAAGTCAGGGTCAAGGTGAATCATTCTTTGATTGTGTGCTTGAATCTAGGAATTTGACTCAGTTCGGAGATTTTTTACCCCCGTTCTTCCCATGTGGGTTATTCTTATGAGTTTTTTTTCAAAATTTCGAAATGTGTTACTTAAAACTGGTTCACCTCATTGCACCCCAAAACTATATCGTATGGAGTTAGACGAGCTAGGGCATATATGTATTGCGAATTCCATAAAAAAAATTGATTTGACCAGTGAAGTATGAAAAAATTTCAAGTGCGGTGAAATGAGATCTTCACTTCGCTTATCTAAAACAAGAGTTTTGACCTGTGGATGCATTCCTGTACCATTTGAGACAGTTCTAAAAGATGATACCGAAATTAAATAGCAGAAAAGCGGTACTAAAATATAGGCTTCTGTCACGTAACTAATGGCAAACAATCGTTACCATAGCAACACATCGAACTGATGGACTATACTGAAGATTCTGATTGGTTATTTCCAACTGGTGGACATTGTTGTGTGTCTCTTTCAACAATGAGTGACGTCACTTGACACGAGCCTATAGTTACCATAGCAATACATCGAACTGGTGGACTACCAAAGATTCTGATTGGTAAATTCCAACTGGTGGACATTGTTGTGTGTCTCTTTCAACAATGAGTGACGTCACTTGACACGAGCCTATAGTTACCATAGCAATATATCGAACTGGTGGACTACCAAACATTCTGATTGGTTAATTCCAACTGGTGGACATTGTTGTCTGTCTCTTTCAACAATGAGTGACGTCACTTGACAGAAGCCCTTACCAACAACTAGTACACAGCCACCTTGAATATTGGGTCCAAGTTTTAAGACCGGGTTCATCTCGTACAAGAATGGGCCCATATAGGACTGCTCTGTCTATGACCACTCTTCTCCGCCGCAGATAAAAGTCGCTCAATTTCCAAAAACTACGGAACACATCAATTATGAACTGTTTTTGTTAAATATCAACAAACTATGAGGAATGCTAGACATAACATTCGTGTTGATCTTCAAAAAAATAAACTCTCTCTCGTAAGACAGTTCCTTGAATTGCTAGCTTGATAACTTGACTTGTAAGTTGTACGGTACATATACGAGCCCCACTTGAATTACTCACACATTGAATTACAAGATATGAAGCTTTGTGTATTTCCGACCATCATGTTATGTTACTTTTCCATGTAATTCTGGTTGATTACGTAATTGATTTGAAAGAGAGATAGATTCGAGATTTGAGAACTTTGCTACACGATCTTGACTTTTGCTCTATTAGTGTATTTAATTGGGAAATTACTCATTATGCGTCATGAGAATATCTGAATGGTATACAAACAACCATGATTCGCCAATATATTTTTTGTATACACGTTTCTGTGAATTATTATGTGATTTTTTTGGGAGGACATTACTCGTGCATTATATAATGAGTCACTGTCTGTGAAAGAGTTGCTATTGAGAGGATCGATTGTCATTTTAAGAAATCATTCATACGGCCAAAATCTCATTTAATTTTCTATTCTTACTTTAGTATCATTTATATTCGCGTTTGTTCTTTTGTTTCACCATCTAACCTTTTTTACCATTCCATTTTTTTTTCTCAAATACATTTCTGTATATAACTCTTGATACTCAATTTTTTCATTTCGAAAAAGTTTTCTAAAATAATACCTCTATTTTATTTATTTTACATTCAATTCCATTATTTAAAAAGAAATAATGCATTGTTTTCATAAATTCTGTTATACTGTGTCAGTGTGGCAACCGTTTTGGCGACAGTGTTTTTAATAAACTTCTCTCTCTAATGCATTAAAACATTCACATTTCCCAATATAGACCTTATAGACCTAATAAACCTGTTAGGTCCAAACTGATGCTCAAATATGCGATTTAAATATCAATATATTCCATTAGAGCTCGATGATACATATTTTCACAAATTAGATTTGATAATTCTTAGATGAATGTTCAAAACAATATCGGAAAGTTTTGACAGTTACAATTTTGTTTAGCATGACATAATGATGGAATTACACTAATTGGAGAAATTAACTGTTGAATTATGGTTATTTTAATCATAGTGGCTATTTTACTCAGGAACTAACAAAAGGATGCGCTGCTGAATGCAATATGTCTGACGATACGTTCCATAATGAGATGAGCGATAGCGAAGACCTTCATGCCACTCTTATGGAGCTTCTTCTGTTTTTTGTTTGTTTGTTTGTACTGCAAACAAACTGCACAGGTCGCACAGTTTGATTGATCGACATCAATTTTTTTCTGAATATACTTGGACTTTTCCAACTCAGAACTGCATAACTGTTGAATCAAATCGGTTGGACCATTTCTGAGAAATTTCTTCCTACATTTTCTAAAAACTTCATAAGATTCGCCCAGGCGGAAAAAAGAAGAAGGGCCCAAAAAATCTCTCTCCAATAATTGAAATATTCTCTGAAAGCGAACACATTGATGATACAATCATGTATGCAATTCAAACAAGACGTTTGGAAGAAAATGATTCAATAAATGTTTTTCATTCAAAAAATAGATCAAAATAATAACAGAATCATTGCTGAGATTCACGGCTTTCTAGATCCAATAGTTAATGAATCGAGAATATTTCATATGAGTCAAGGTGAGTAGAGTTTTCGGTTACACTTGATATACATATATATATCTCACTCATCTTACAACTCATATGCTGCGTTTGCGCAGTACTGTCCATAATGTAACGATTCGAATGCCATTGTTGAGTTATGTATGCGCCTTATTCTGTAATTTTCATAAGAATCACAGTTCACCACTGACCTGCGACTTCGTCTGTCGAATAGGCACGACATTTTGTATTTCGTGAATTCCGGGTAAAGAGAATGAACAGAGGAATTTTCTTGGAAAGTAGGTTGGGTTTGTTAGGTCGATAAAATTGCCAGATTTTTTTCTCATATATATATATATATATATATATATATATATATATATATATATATATATATATATATATATATATATATGTATATATATTCATATATATATATATATATATATATATATATATATATATATATATATATATATATATATATATATATATATATATATAAATATATATACATACATATTCTTCATAGATTTTCAGAACCAATTTGATTGATAGAGATTGATGAATAAAATGACCACTTGATAAATCTCAACATATTCTTGTTTGACAACAATGTGCAGAGAAATTTTCAAGTCGATTGTTTCTTCCTGACCTGTATGCCCTCGTTCAAAACTACAAAAAAAACAACATGAAAACAAAGCCTGAATCTTTTGGTGAGTGAAATGGAAATCTCTACCACGCTCAACCGAAAATTATTTCTTATATTGAAAAAATGAATAACACTGTTGATTATTGTCTCTCAATGAAAATCTACATGTGACAAGGCCATGAATTGAAAGGATGAAATTATAATTGACGAATTGGAATAGGCGTGGCCTTACCAGTCAGCCAATTGGATCTATATCATTTGTAGTCATTTGAAGATACCCCGATTGGATATTTGAATTTGACTACAGTTCTATGGCCATGTTGATTAGAAGGTATGATTTCTGACGTCATGGGGGCGGAGACAGCGAGTCGTCAATTGATGAACGCATGAATAAGGAAGGTTTTTGATAATTTGGGAATCAAGGTACGTGTCTATAACTTTGGGTACATTCTATATATAAATACATCGCTTATCTTACAAGGTATACAATACGTTATCCTAGTCATGTAGCGAAGGCTTCCATTATACACTCACTGAAAAAAAATCGAATTTCGTTTTCTTTTTTCAACCTATTCTGTTGTTTGTAATTTTGTACGCGGCATACAAGTGGGACAAAGTAATCAATGGATTTGAAACTCAATTGGCACTATGACACCGGGACTTTTACAATAATTGTACACTTGCGGCTACATAAAACATTTTTTCCGAAATTATAATTAAAATTAAAATTTAATCTACGCTCATCAAACAGCTGATTGTCTGATGGAGTATAATGCGTGGAATGCGTCGGCACATTGTCTTTTAGTTGTGGTGCGTAATATCAGTACATTCAGGATGAATCTAAACGTAACTTGATTAATCACTTTATGTGACCGCAAGTGTACTTACAAGTGTGAGTAAAAGTAACTCATCATGACCTTAATGAATGAAGAAACGTTCTGTTCACTTCAGCTAGCTCAAATGATTGGAACTAATCACTGTGCTTAAAGGTTGGATATAAATAAATAAAGGTGCGAAGTAAATTATACAATTATTTCTAAAATATCTCTATTTATTTCATCATTAAAAACAATACAATGTCAACTGTCTAATGATAATTATAAACACACACACTTTCACAATTCTTACCCTGAAGCCTCACACAGAGTACAGTCAATGTTCACAAGTGAAAATGAATTGAAAATAATCAGTATTTTATGCACCATTCGAATATTGTCTGTATCTGAAATGCCAGATTCAACTTATCAACTGTTTTAAGAGCTCACGGGAGTTGATTTAGCGAAATATCAGTTTCTTGGTGATGACTTTTGAACGGTATGAGATATCAGAATTCTGATATGCGAGAAACACAGATAATTATAATAGCTCCAAGATGATATAAGTTATGACTATAAGTCACGTTGCAAAATTGTGAAGCGTCGACAGCAAAAAAACACATTTTTTAGCAGTCGACGCTTGATAGTAATGCGACATGACTTAAATAATTGAAACTTATACTATCCTAAAGCTATTATAATTATGTGTATTTCTCGCTTATCAGAATTCTGATATCTCATACCGTTCAAAAGTTATCACCAAGAAACTGATATTTCGATGAATCGACTCCCGTGGACTCTTAATTCAAATTCCATACACATATCTTACTCATTTTGATTTCGAGTACATCTGAATTCTTTCTCAAGATTCAAAAAATGTAATTTTCTATCGACTATATTCAAAGAATTCAAAATTTAATAATACTCTATAGTTTAAGAAAATCATTCCCAGTGATGAGTATAAAACCGAATGTGTCACTTTTCCACCCTGACGTGTCATGTCATGCATATCAACAGGTTACTATTCTAGTTCGGAGACGTTCCCATTGGCTGTCGGGTGTGTTCACGAAGTGATCCTGACCTTGACGTCGAAACATAACGCCTCGCTGTTGTTGTCGGCGGGGTCAGTCAGCGCCCAATGGACCACAGTCTTCAGCTGTGCATGCAACAAAAACATACATTCAAAATGCAATTTAAGCTTGCCTTACATGAACATTAATGATGCGATATCGCAACCGCATGCGGGTGCGGGACGGTGCGTCGCGATTAAACAAAAGTGCTGCTGCCTAGTAGCAATTCGAGCAAGTTTGTCAAAGAGATGGGCGTGTCTTCAGTGTCCCGCGATTTTCGAGCATGACTCAAGTACGTTGACTGTTTGTTGTAATTTTGTTGACATCGCTGGCGTCTTCTCAATAATGATAATAACTATATAAAAACAAAATCTCATAAAATAAGTCGTATGCACGTGGGCAAATTGATCAATCATGGAATTATTTTGAGACAATTCATGCTAAAATCGACACAGCTGTTCGTGGGGAAACAGTACGACGGCGACCTCAAGCGAATTTTACCTGAACCCAAGCTACATCCGGCCATTCCGCATGCGATTCGCTGCGTCGCGAGCCAAAAGTTGAGTCGGGCCGAACTTGTACGACAAAACCACGCACCATCACGCAGTCTTCGCTGATTGGTCAATATTTCAGAATGGCCGATGTCGCTCCCGCATGCGGTTGCGATATCGCATCGAAAATGTTCATGTAAATATTCTGTTTTCCAATAACATCGAAACAAAATTATTGTTCTCCAAATGAACCCAATCTGACTAATTTGATGAACTCGACCTATCCAAACTGTTTGTGATATCGCCCCTGTGATGCCCCATTCGCTCCAAACGATTCTACACCTTGTCATCTTTGACCTCGGATGGAAAACGAAGAATCGATGTCATTTTTTTATTCAACCCGTTTTCAATTGACGACTCGAGATGGGCGTGGTTTTACCAGCCAGCCAGTTGGATTTTTCTTTATATTGGGATGATTATTGTTTGCTTAACGACCCCACCAACAGCTAGGTTATACGGGGGTACGAATGAGCAGGTGATTATGAATTTATGAAGTGATGATATTGGGTATCAACGATGCAATGTAATGATGACTTAGATCTATTGGCGTCGATTGAGATGATGGGATGATGAGATGAAGGTTTTATGGGTGATGGGAAAAATAGTGGGAAGGAAGCGGTTGTGGCCTATATTGTGGAAACCATCCCGCCATTAGCTCAGACTACAGAGGGCAACAACAAAAATCCCTGTAAAGAAGGACGGTGGCGAGGATCGAACCAAGTCCAATATGCCTTTCCACCTCCCGGATCACATGAAGCGAGTGCGTTAACCACTCAGCTACATGTGCCGGTGTGATGAATAATTTGTGAGTGATCTCATTACATACAATAAATATGCCTGTATATCAATTGCTTATCCAACAACGCATGATATGTTGCGTTCTCCAAAATAGGAAAACGTGGCGATTTTGAAAATCAGAAATTTTGAAGTTTTTGAAAATTTTCCACATTCCAAGTATTTTCCATATGTGTTATTCTTATGAGGATTTCTGAAACTTTCCGATTTTTTTCCGGAAAGACCTTCCGACCGATTTTTCTATTCTGGTATGACAGAAATATGTATAGAAAGAGTTTCAAGTCGATGAGTATTTTTTCCTGACCTGTATGCCACGCATAAAATTACAAAAAAAAAGAAAAAAAACATAAAAACGAAGCCCATTCTTCTTCGGTATGTGAAATGGAATCTTCGCTATGCTCATCTAATGATTTACATGGGAAAAAAGCCGTAGTAGGCCCTATATTTTCACTTCGTTTCATATTGTTGTTGGTTTGACCAAGAGCTGTCCATCTCCGTAAACCACGTGCGTTTGTTAATAGCCTATTTTAATTGCCAACTAGTTGAAGGTCTAGTTTAAGACTGAAGCCTATTAGAGAAGACCGAGCTGGATTCCATTCGAATGAGATGTATTTCAATAATGTGATTAACATAAGTGGATGGATACCGGACAAGAATTCAAGGATAATCCGACCTTTAATCTGATTTAATAATATATTACTAAAGCAGAGCTACTACTATAACTATAGAACTATATATTACCATAGAATTATAGTTTATAATTTATACCAAAAACTACGAGTTAGAAACTGCTCCATTGTCATTCTGATATATCATTATTCCATAATGTCGATATGCTATATTACTTCATCTTATATTCTCTGTTCGTCTATTTCCTATTCATTTTTATCATCTATTTGTTCTCCATTTATTCATGCTCATCATATGTATATTATATTCCATATTTATATCACTTTACATTACGTCACGACTCGGAAAAAGAGTCGAGTCCCAGAGGACAAATAAATAAAGTTTCATTTCTGAAATCGAGATCGTGATTCTAGCCTTCTCGTATATTGTGTGTATTATGTTTGTGAATATCTAGTTTCAGGTTTGTTATGTCCTTTGAATTTCGATCATTTTCCTGCGGGGCAAAATGGGAGACTTCCCATGATTGTGCACGTCATTGTCATTTTTCCCTTCAGGGGTGTAACCATGCATATTATGGAGATCAATATTATTATCTTATCTTATTAATATTACTATCAATAATATTACAACGACTTTTCAATTTTTAAAATATACTAGGCTTTGTGTCATTTAGCCGGAACACTTTTCTAATCAAAAGTGCTGGTTCTCGACCCCATATGTGAATATTTGATTTCTTTTCTAACCCAGACATTATGACCTAAATATTTATTGTTTGTAATAATTCATTCTACTTATAATTATTCTAAGGGTGGTTGAGATCGCTCTCGTGGTGCCCCGTCTAAGCGATCCTATCCTTCATTCATTGCCTTAATCTAGCCTTAATTGACCATTGTAGATCGTCCGCCCTCGTGATGTCACAAAATATAAAAACCAATCAAGTGGACAGTGAAGCAGGGGAAAATAGAGAAATAACCAATCAAGGTATCTAAAATTTCCCCTGCTTCGTATAAGTCACGCCCATCTACAATGGTCAATGAGGAACAATAATTTTGTATCAAGTTTCGATGTTATTAATGAAAAAGTGAAATGACGTTACCTTTGGGTAGATCTCGAGTACTTTGAATGAGTTCTTGTAGACGTAATCGGTGTCGGACTTGAGAGGGCAGCCCGCCTTCTCGCCGTCGGTCGTGAAGATGTTGGGACAGGCGCTGGTGCCGTCGACGCCGATGAAGGGGAACGGAATACCCAGGATTCTGGCGTTTACTGTGTTTCTCAAACTTTTGATCTCTCGCGCTGGAAAAGAAACAGTATGTTTGGAATCTGCATTCTTTTCTGGATAGAACTCTTTGGTGAAATTGGAAAATTTCTCGTGGGAGGGTGGTAACTTGAATCACTGAAGAAAATGTACAGACAGTTAGGGGTGAATACCACTATGAGGACAATTTGGGAATCAAGTTTTTGAATTTCAAGATGTGTCTACATGTGCAGACCCAAAATACAAGGCTCGTGATTGAACAAGTGTCAACTTCACTATATTTCAAGTATAGTAGTATACTGCGCTTGCGGTTTGTGGTCACATTAAATGTTTCTCCGGGTGAATCTGCAAATGAAATGAAATATATGGATATTTCGTCCTTTTTTTATACGCAAGACATGGAGTTGCGGTCATATAAAATGGTTCAATTCGAAATTCAAATTCGAATAAAACTTCGTCTATGTAATCTCTATTTTTTCAAAAAACTATGTGCGGAGCCTCCACTTATGAATATTGTCTTCTAGTTTCATCATTTTTTTTCTAGTATTTGTGCGTGTAATCTGTATGTAGTCATTCAGATCGCTGGATTATTTGCAGTGGAAATAACTCCTAACGGATTACGATCGTGTCTTATACACGCTTCATTTAACAAGATAGCATTTTGAAACGGTTCCAATAATAATGCTAATTGATAAAAATCTTTTCCAAAGGTAATAATAAATGAATTTTATCGTCAAACAAATATATAAAGTTACACACATATGTATGAGAACAGTACCGGTACATAGGGAGATATAATATATGAGTGTAAATTAAATTTGAGATGAAATTATACTTTTTGTATGAAAGAGAAAGAGAAGAGGATATACAAATTATCGGCATTTTGTGAGAATTCGAACTACATTTCCATTTCTCAAGGTACGATGATTTACTGATTTGCTATTTTTGTTGTATGGTGTATTTTCTTCCCAGAGGGATGGGATGACACTCCCCCTCTCTCTACATAAGGAACTGATTTGACCCCGATAATTTGTCGTGAACGTTTGTATGTGATGAGAAACTGTTCGTGACGATGACGTTTGCCATATATTTTCATATGTATCATTTAATCTAGTATTGCATCTATATTATTAGATGAGCGTAGCGAAGATTCCATTCCACATGCCGAAAAAAAATGGGCTTCGTTTTTATGTTTTATTCATTTTTATTTTTCTTGTGATTTTGTGCGCGGCATACAGGTCAGGAAAAAATACCTATCGACTTGTAACTTTTTCCAAAATATTTCTGTTATCCTAGAATAGGCTGGAATTGTTTTTCAGAAAAATCGGTCGGAAGGTTTTTCTGGAAAAAAATCGAAAATTTGAAAAATCCTCATATGAATAACCCGAAGGAAAAATACTTGAAAAACAAGAATTTTTCAAAACCTTTCAAATTTTCACCGAATATGAACAATACACCTTTTCAGAGATTTTTTTTAACAGTCGGATGAGAAATATTGCAGCAAACGCATTAAAAGTGTACATTCTATTCGGTATTTGGATCAATTGGTTTTGCAAAGTGTATGTGCGACAGGTTGCAGCACTATAAATATCAACAAGTTGCAGGTGAGGTTTTTGAACGTTTGAAGTGATTCAAGGACCGTAGATGTGGATTGAGCTGATAAGTTATTTTGCATTCCACATTTTTGTAGAATTTGTACATTTTTCTACATTTTCAGTGTGTTTTGTTTACCAATGCTGGTAATGTCCGGATATATCACATAAACGGTTTCTACTTATATGGTGTTCCGGACTTTCGGAAACTGAAAGACTTTTATCTGCAGCGGAAAGTTATGGTCACCAGCAGCGCAGTCCTGGTGTTGAAGTTCATTAGTTTCAAATAATCAAAATGGGGTGGTAAAATCGCCCTTGTGGTGCCCCGTCCAAACGATCCTACTTCTTCATCCATAGCTTTAATTGGAAACAATGATTTTGTATCAAGTTTCGATGTTGAAGAAAAAAAACATTTCCATACTTCTAAGCTCATCTCACAACGCGAATCCCGCGTTTTCCTAATTATTAGATGAATCGTTACAAAATCGTGCCCATGAAATGTCGTTCCAGACTGAATAACATTCCATCGAAATGGCGATATCCATATTGCGATCATGTTTCTATTTCAACGATATATTCCGTGATAAATATAGCATGAATAGGAAACCATGAAGGTCTGTGCTCACGCATTCGTTTGTTCTAGTGACATATCTGAATATATGACTGAGGATACATATACTCTATATTATGTCAAATAACTTCATATTGTAGGATTGTAGGAATAGTCATATATTCTATAGACATATATACTCTATTATATTCATACATTTCATGTATTATTTATATATTTTCAAGATATTTAAAGAGTGATGAATGAATTAATTCAGAGATTAAATTAAATAATTGTTTCGATGTTATTAAAAAAAATATATATTGTAGGATTTGTCATATTTTCCATGGAGTACTAGTTCCATACTGGCGAATTATATTAGATGAGCGTAGCGAAGTCTCCATCCCACTCTTATAGAGCTTTGTATGTGTTTTTTTTGTTGTAAGCACTCCACAGGTCGCATGGTTCAACTGATCAATATGAAAATTTTTTGTACGGGCACATTTTTACAACTTAGAACTATATAGTTTTTGGAATGAATCGGGTTTACTGATTTTGGGAAATATCTTCATGTCACTATACAGTTCTTCACTATAGAGCCCCTAAGAGTCGATTCACCGAAATATGATTTTTTTTTATAATAGCTTTTGAATGGTATGAGGTATCAAAATGAAAATACCCAGAAACAAAGATACCTTTGATACCGTCTAATACCATCGAAATGACGTGAAATAAAATCATCAAGTTTGATTTTCAACACTTTCAGAGGTATACAGCTAAAAAAACTTAATTTTTCAGCTGTGGGCTTATACCTTTGACAACTTCTGATATTTATTTTGTATCAAGTTTCGATGTTATTTAAAAAAAAAATTTGATATTAGTTGAGCAGATTTTACTCGGATCATCTTGAAATTATTGGAAACATTCGTATTTCTCCGTTATTCGAAATTCGATTCACCTTTCAAAAGCGTGATAAAAAAACTGATATTTCGCTGAATCGACTCACACAAATTCCCAATAGGGAATGAAAATAGAGTGAGAAAGACAATTGCTTACTTGTTTTGAAAAGGGCTTCGACCACAACGTCATGTTTGCGCCTGAGCCGGCACGCAGGAGCCTCGCAATCACTTATCTTCACCAGGTTGGAATCAGTGTAGTTAGCACCTAGAACAGAAAACCAGATTCAGGGGACATTAGTTTGTTGTTGTTGTTGTTGTTGTTGTTGTTGTTTTTATTGACATTTTCATGGAGAGGTATTACATGTTTTCTTCACAAGCGCCCACAAAGCCTATTCGGCTCGTCTGATATGAGCATAACCGAAATGTACAATGAAATAATAAAATCTGCTGTATAATTATCAATTTAGAATCTCAATAATTCAATTTTAATATTAATTTTGAAATTGTCAACTTGCTGTATAATCTTGCTATATACCCATTTTACGATTGAAACTGGCGGCCACTGGAATTATAACTCACTCTGAGTGATTCCTGAGCTGTGATTAAATAAATAAATAAATAATAATAATAATAATAATAATAATAATAATGATAAATCATAAAACAAACATGATCACAAAATGAAATATCAATTCATAGTCAGAACAATATCGCATGAGAATTGGAACAGACCTGAAACTGAACAGTTCATACAACATATTGATGGATCCCTTGAATTGCCAACCGTATTCCATTCAGAAACTCATTTTGCTATTGCGTTTATCCAGGAGTTATATTAGTGCGCAGTTGACCCTAATATGCGCAATTCTAAACTTCAAAAATGCAGCTCCCAATTTCAATTTGCACAGTTGTGAAATTTAGTTCATGTATGATAATGCACTAATATATATATAAACCTTTATTGGCCCCTGACCCCAAAGTGCACAGGATAACAATCAATATAAAATACATGAGAAAATATAATAGAAAAGTTATGTAACTGAATATTGAAATTATATGAAAATGGAATAAAAATTGAAAAAATTAACGATAAAATACAAAATTATGACACTAATGATAATTGAAAGGATAAAATAAATGTAAACGTTGATGGATGATGGTTGGTTATATAGATGGTTCCTGAATATAATACGTAATAACACTAATAGATCATTAGTAATAATGCACTAAGAAGCAACAGCCTTAGGCACACATATTCCCAAATACCGTAGTAACAATGATACTCTAAAATACGAAGTTTTTCAAAACATTCACTGTGGGGCTGTGGTGGGGGGCCCTCCCCTCACACCCCCCCAGCATCCGCGCGGAACCAATCCCTCTTTATAAATCTTGATTTTTTCAATTTGCGCAGTTCTAAATTTTCACTAATATAACCACTGCGTTTATCTCTGGTTCATAGCTATCGTACCGATGCATAGGTATAACAGCGTTAAAGAGTTGTGCTACCAACTGTACCATATACATAGAAATGTACTCTCACATCAGTTTCTTATTAAAGCGTGAAGCCGATTGGTTAACACACTGAACCGTAATTCAGGAGACTGAGATTCGATTCCCGCCATGGTCGACCATCCTGACAAGGTTTTTTCGTGGCTCCCCTCTGTCGTTCAGGTTGATACTGGGATGGTTCCTTAACAACAGGCCACGACCGACTCCTTCCCACTATCCGAAATCACATAATGAAATAGCCTTTCATCTCGTCATCCAATCACCTCAGATAGCATTCACCGACGCCAATAGATCGTAGTCATCAGTATAGTGCGTCGGGAAACCTAATATATAAAGACAAAAGTTTGATTGATTGAATACTTGGTGATCAGGGTTCCCATCGGAAAATAAAGAGCAGTAATCTTTTATTACCAACCAAACTGAAGCTTCATTGACTAGATGGCAGAATGCACTTCCATTAGCTGTATATCGGTGCCTGAAAATATATTCCTTCATATTTTGTCTAACGACGAATCGTACTGATAAGATCTATTTGCATCGATGAATGATCAATATGATTTTGAGAGAAAAGGTTATTTTATCAGCTGTTTTTCTGGTGGTGCAAAGAAGTTAGTCGTGGCGTGCTGTTAAGGAACCATCCTAGTATGAACCTAAACGACAGAGGTATAAACAAAAAAAAACTCTATCGGGATGATCGACTATAGTGGGAATCGAACCCGGGTCTCCTGAATTACAGTTCTGTGTGCAAATGAGATACTTCCAAAGTAGAACTATAATAAGCGGACGTCCGTGTTTCCTGAGGATCTGTGAGCCGGACCTAGAGATCCAATCATGAAAACATGTTCATGTTCATAACTCACTCATCGTGTATACAGTCCGAATATATAACACGATTCAATATGATTACGATATTTATCTCAATAATAGTAGTAGGCACATATACATGACTATGATCATGTCCGGCTGTAGAAACACTCAAGTAATTATCCTAATTGTTTCAAAATAACAAGCTTTCATCCATTTTAAATTGGTTATTATATTGTTGTACCAATACAAACAGGATCAACTGAAATAGTCACGAGTTTTTATCAACCATTTTTTGAAGAAAAAACAACGTACCCTGCAATTACAATTCCTAGCTATGTCGAATGACCATGTGTTGACGTATGTTTGAAGAGATTCTCAAAGCTGATTATCTCAGTTGATAGAACATGAGACACTTTCTCTCAAAGTTTTCAGTTCGAGCCCCTCGATGCGGGCCCCTTTTTGACCCTCAGAAGGTTTTCAATTGCAAAGAATGTCAAGTCATATTTGATAAGGACTCTCTGTAACGCACTCTGACGCTTTTCACGTATACTCGCGCTCACATTAAATGGTATAACCGGAAATAAATATTCTAACTCAAATTAGATCTACTCTAACTTAGCTGATAGTTTATTTTTAACAGACTATACGTGAAGTGTGTCTTCTAGTTTGATCATTGTTGGCTTAACGACCCCACCAACAGCTAGGTTATACGGGAGTACGAATGAGCAGGTGATTATATGAAAGTATGGAATTATGGTGAGTGAAAGGACGTTCACAAAAACCCATGCCTCACGCGGGAGTCGAACCCACGCCCAACGGTGACTTCAGTTTCCAAAGCGGTGCCTCAGCTGACCGAGCTACTGAGGGCGGCATTTCTTCTAGCTTTAGTGCGTATAATATCTGCCTATTTTCTTCAGGATGCTTTCAGGATGATTTTCATCTACCATCGACCTCTTCGATATAGATTATGTGACCTCAACTGTTGATTCATATTTTTCGTTTGTGGTATTATTATTATTATTATTATCAGTATTTATTCATTGTCAACAGGATACAAGTATTCCACAAGTGCAATGTGATAGAAAATAACATATAGGACATAATACATAACATATAGTAATACAAAAAAAAAAGAGGACGACAAATCAACGAGACAATCCATAAGAATAGAATTACAATAGATAAAGAAAACAAAAGAATTATGAAAACTACACAAAAGGCTATACATTTGGAGATGAATTACAATGAAAGCTACGTTTCAGTTTTGTGAGTGAATCGGAGTTTGGGTCATAATTTGAAAAAGGAATAATACATGACTCTGTTCATGATTGAGTGTGTGTACAGGTTAACGCGACTTTTGAATGTTTGAAACAGTTGTTGTTTGCGATAATCAATCAAATATAATTGAATAATGAGACAAATTATTAAAAAAAAACACCATGTTGTCTGATCTATCTTCGAAAGGGTATGTAACGTATATATTGCCTTTGAAAAAGACATTGATTGTACTTTTAAATTGTCACTTGGAAAAAAATGTGTCATCCGTCAAGGCAATATAAAGTCTTTACAGACAATCGCCATGATTGAATATGAAGTGTTGATCAAATGAACCATTTTCAACCAGTTATTACAACTTTGTTTGTCTGAGTAGAAAATGATGTAATACGTTTGACATCTTTGTATTTCATCAAATGTCACACGAATGTGCTGTGAATCTTATACACAAGAGTTTTTTATTACATTGTTTATCATCCAATCAAATGAAAATGGTGCTGAACAAACTGATGTAAAAAACTTATGTATATAATGTATTATGTATCAAAATGAATAATATTAATAATAATAATGAAGTATATTAATTAGATGATTTTTAGTCAAGGTACGAAAATACATGGTAACCAAGAGGGATCACGATTCGCTAGTTATTACTTAGTTCTCTAATCATCAGTTAGTATACAATTGGCACTCACTAGTTTATTAAATCCTACACTATGAGCGTTATAAACCTACGCAAGGTTACATGAAATGTATAGGAATACTTTTGTTCGCTCTTGAACTTGGAACGAAAAAAATTAAATATCCGTCAATAATCCAAATAATTATCCAAATAATGATCCAAATGATGATCCAAATGTTGATCATACATACAAATTAATTGATCGGTATCGCTATAATATTTATTTCAATCGAGTCGACCTCGACTAGAATGAAAACAAATTGTTGCCTATAATAATATCGACCGAACTAATTTCTGAGTTCACTGACAGATTGCTCGAGCCTTGTGTATCGAAGGAATCAAGTCAGATAAGACCACCGATTACCAAGATCTATTGGCGTCGTTGAATGATGGATGGGATGACGGGAAAATAAGATGAAAGGTATATTCATCAGGTGTTTTTGGATTGGGGGGAGGAGTCGGTCGTGACCTGTTAAGAGCGCATGGGAGTAGATTATTAACAGAATATCAGTTTTTTCATGATATCTTTTGAACAATATGAGATATCAAAATCCTATTGCGGGAGAAACACAGATAATGTTATACTCACACGGTGGTGAGAAATGAAATATTCTCACACTGCCACAGGTTCACAGTATAATTATGTTTGTTTTTTTGCTGTAAACATTTAAAAATTTTCGATATTACGTGAATAATTTCACTCATACTGCCTTGCAGGTGATAAAGAATTTCTATGTTCCCCCCGTATTAGAATTATGATATGTCGTACCTTTCCAATCTTATCACTCAAACACTGATATTCTGCACATTCTTTTTTATTCTCACATTGCATTTGTGAATTGATGGACATTTTAATATTCAATGAACCTTCGTGAACTTCTTTTTTTTCTCTGCCCGGAACTTTTTGTCTCGCAACAAGTCCAGTAGCCGTTAATATTTTATGTAATAATTATTGTATGCGATAGTATGGTATATTGGGTTTAAATCATTATGAACTGTTGTAATGGTATAAATTGTTTTCTCATAGATTTCATACAGTAGGCCTTCTCTATTTTCAGACAGCCCGCACACAAGAAATTGTCTTACGCGGGTTTCTTGAATCTTATATATACACAAAAATTTGGAATTGTATTCGAAATATTTGGAATATAGTTGCAAAATTTATATAATTGATGCATATAAAAAAATATTGATATTATTTCCTCAAACTTCATACTATTTCTAACATTGTTATATATCAATAAATTGATTCTTTATTACTGTATATTATCATTGACTATTTGACTTTTTATCAGAGTTGCATCACTATGTAGGCCCTATAAATAAGTGAGAAACAATATGATTGAAAATTGAATTGCATTTGAACCGGTTCACGTAACTTACGGCAGCCTAAAAACCGTTAAACCGTTTCAATTTGAATCCGGATCTGGTAAAAGTTGATTCAAATTAAGTTTTAATCCTCAAACTTTACAATTTGACGTTTAAACTTCATAAACTTGCCACTCAATTTATCAATCATATTCACATTTTTTTAATCGCCTACTTGTATAAATCAATATAAAGATTGAAGATTAAAAATATACGAAACCTAATATTCGTTTTTTCTCACATTCAAGTTTTTCTTGGAGTCTTTGTGGATTTTTTGTACTGCCAAGTGTATATTTTATTATCTATATGGAAAAATGATAATAATGAGGAAAAATCCGAGACCACCGTAGAATGATCAGGGATGTTGAAATTATATAATAATTGTTTTTCAATATGTATAATTTGTCAAGCTAATATCCATGAATTCCCCCCCCTTGGAAACAGTCACAATACTCGACATAAAAATCTTATTAAATTAGATAAACACTTTAAAACTATTCATCAGAAAGGCTTGCATCATTGTGGATCAAAATTGTTCAATAAATTACCAACAATCTTCAAAGAAATGTCTTTCAAAGAATTCGAATCAACAATTAAAATGCATCTTCTGAAAAGCACTTTCTACTCCGTAGAGGATTTCATAGACACTAGCTTTATTTGAAAAATTGGAATCAATATTTGAAATAACTTAAAATTAGAATTTAATTGAAACTGGAATTATTTCAAAACTCTATAGCCTACCTATCTTAAAAAATGAAATTGATTGTAAAAATCTGAACTATTTGATATTCCAAGTTGGAATTGATTTTTAATGGAATGGATTTCCAAATTGAACTTCAGTGTTGATGGAAAAGCTGAAATCTTCTGAAAGTTGGAGTTTGAAATTATTCGAACCCATTTTCATTTTGTATCATCATTTTGAATATCATTATTATTATCATCATTATTGTTATATATTGATAGATTTACCTAATATCATATAATGTTATGAGTCACATTCATAAGTTAGTGAGTTAGTAATTGTAAACTGCTAACCATTCCGATTTCCTCGGAAGAGGGTTAAAGGAATAATTGAATGAATAAATAAATAAATAAATCACCCGTTAGTGTTGATTTTGTGATTGTGTGTTTTCATGTGTATGACATGGTAGGCCTACAATAATCTTCTCAAGGTTGATGTTGAAAAATACCAGCTCCCAAGCTATTTAATGAATGAATATTATGAATTTCACATGAAAAGTATGCTGTCTGTTCTCAAAATATTATACAAAATACAAGAAATCGTTGTCTATATCTACTGGTTTGGATTATAATATTCAATGAACCTTTGTTAACTTAGGATCTTCGGTGACATTCACCTGTCACCTTGATCTTTTGTCTATTATTCTGTCCTTGAAATTATATTTCAAAATACATATCACGTAATTGAAAAAAATGTCTCGTCTCTTTTTGTCAACTGATGGCATCCGTGTCAACAGAAGACACTCTAGCCCAATCTAAACAATAGTCACGTCTGAAAATAATCATCTTTACTTATTTGATTATGATGATGATTATTGTTTGCTAAACGACACCACCAACAGCTAGGTTATACGGGGGTATATGAATAAATAGATGCTAATGAAACTATGAAGGAATTATAAGTAAAATAACGTTTACAGAAAACATGCTTTATGTGGGATTCGAACCCAAACCCAACGGTGACTCCAGTTTTTGAAGCGGTGCCTCAGCTGACTGAGCGACCAAGAGAGACTAGTTATTTTTACATCCATTTTTATTACTAAGCAAAAGCTGTAAGATGATTGAGCTATAGGCTCGTCAAGTAACAAACTAGCAATTGTTACCGTAGCAACAAAGCGACCTGGTGGACTATCAAAGATTGTGATTGGTTAATATCAGTTGGAAGAGATCGTTGTTGTCTTTTATCAACAATGAGTGAAGTCTTCTCACACAAGTCTGTGACATCAAACACATTTTTTTCGACCAGTTTCGGACAAGAAATTAAAAAAATGTGATGACTTTTTCAAAAATTTCTGTCGAGTTGTTTCTTCCATTATTTTACAGCAGAACGTAATCAAGTATAGATTGTCTCGAGTTTACAAAGCTGTGTTATTTAAACTTGAACGTAGACATGAATATTTTGTATTCAATTTATTTATTTTCATCTCATAGAAGTCTAGACCAGAGATTATTTCTTTACTCCCTAGTGAAAACTCACATCTTTTATCTTTGTTCTGGAGCCAAGGTTCAGTTCTGAAAGTCTAAGTTGAATACTATTCTTCTGGTGAGTAGAACAAGAATTAACTGAGACGTGTGGCCGAGTGGTTGATACACTGAACCGTCATTCAGGAGATCAGGGTTCGATTCCCAGCACGGTCGACCAGCCTAACAGTTTTTTTTGTGTGGTTTCTCTCTGTCGTTCAGGTGGACATATGGTTTTTGTGTATGTCAGTGACTGATCCAAGGGACCGGTAACTTGTCACGGGCGTGATCAAATTAGCCGTGACTCACAGCTTGTTGTCACGATGTAGTGATACCAACCTGTTTCACCCTAATATAGAGAAGGTGACTCAACTCCCATACTGGAAGGTATTTGTGGTTTCTTGCGGTCAGTTCAGAGCCAAAGGTCCCAATTGCCTGTCACAATTTAGCGGATTCCGTTGTGAACCAGATGTAGATAAGATTGGCTACGGTATACCGGTGGCATTGTTGAACTAACAAAATCAATAATTTTCGTAAAAAAACAAATGCACAACTGCTAACATCATAATTCTACTGAGCCATGTATAGCATTGTTGTTTTGAATAGTTCGATATGAAAGCGATAGTTGCGCTACAGGCAATCGGGACCCTGAACTTGTCAACTTACCCCGGAAATATTTCACTTTCAAGACCCAAGTTGAGTCACCTCCTTTATATTATGATAAAATAGGTTGGTATCACTACATCGTTTTGTTGTGAAATTTGGAGCAACTTTCGGATATTTCGAGCATTGCTCTCACGGTTCATTCCTTGTTGATCGCGTTTTGTTGTGAATGGGAAATATCACTGAGCAACCTAAAGCTTATTCTTCTTGGGCTTCAATTAACACACAAGCTGTTTGCTTATTTATTCTTACTAACGCAACTAATTGACAGGCTATCATAATTGCATACACTGAAGAGGAAGGTCGTTCATCAATATATCAAACACAAATATCACCAATTTATTCGTACAGAAGAGATAGATTTTCATTCTCAGGGTACGAGTTAAGATGAAACGCTAACCTTCATTTATATTAAAACATTGATTCAGAAATGAATTAGATTCAGCTATAAAATTAACATGAATGGAAATGTAGCTCCACAAAGTTCAAAATTTTGTTGAATGTTTTCCATTCAATCATATGTAAGCAAGATTAACATGAATGAAATATATTATTAAAATGTGAAAGAAATGCTCGAAAGCAATTGAAGATTTATGAGCCTCAAAAAATCTCCGATATTGCACAAAATTAACAAAATAAAATATTGAAATATTAAAAAAATAAAAAAATACATAAAAATAAAAAATAAAATATTGCACAAAATATTGAATATTGTACAATTAACATATTTGCTACAATTATAAAGTACCACAATCTTCGTCGTGTATCACTGTGATCGAGATTTTATCGAACCTATGGTGATCATAGAAAGTCATTCATAACATACTGTAACTAATTTATACTAAACTTACTTCGTAAAGATCAGACTGAACAATGATCTGCCGTCAATTTTTTCAATAACATTTTTTGTCAGAGCTTTTATGGATACAAATCTGTTAAGAGTTCATTGAGCGTCGATTCAGCAAAAAATCAGTTTTTTGGTGATATCATTTTAATGGTACGGTACATGAAATATCGAAATTCTAATAAGCGAGAAACACAGATTAGCTCCAAGATGTATGAGTTATAACCATATAAATCATGTCGCATAACTGTCAAGCGTATACAGCTAAAAAACACATTTTTTCACCTGTATACGTTTGACAGTTATACGACATGACTTGAATAGTTATGAATTTTATGATGATATAAGGTAATTTTACTGTCTAACGTACCATGGCCAATTTTTGTTCGATGTTTGCGTTTTTGGTGTTTTCTAATATATCTTGTTTATATATATGGTGTGTAGTTCGGAAATTTCGTATTTTGTTTGTTTTGATATGCTTTTTACTCCCTTGAATTATTAATGATAATAATAATAAATATTATAATAATAATTTCTTCATTTTGATCATAGATCTTTTGAAAGAGATATCAGTCACGACAAGACACATATATAACATACAGACAGAAAAAAAATCATTAATTATCAATATCATCTTGAAGTCAATATAATTATTTGTGTTTCTTGCGTATTAGAATTTAGAATTTCGATATCTCATACCGCTCAAAAGTTATCATCAAAAACCTGACATTTCGCTAAATCGACTCCCATGGAATCTTAAAATCAAAATTCAATATAATTATATGTGTTTCTTGCGTATTAGAATTTAGAATTTCGATATCTCATACCGCTCAAAAGTTATCATCAAAAACCTGACATTTCGCTAAATCGACTCCCGTGGACTCTTAAAATCTAGACCCACATATAATGTTCAGCTTACCTGTTTTACAGTCTTGTACAATAGTCGCATCGACAGCGATGAATGCCGCAGCAATCACAAACAAAAGAATTACACTCTTCATTGTTGTCAAAATGTGATACTGTGCCGTGTATTGGTGAGAGGCTGTCTGTCGTATACGAAGTGCACCGCAGACAGCGATGTTGATCGGAGAAAGTTGATGCTGTGACTGCTTTGAGTTTAGATTTTCACCTGTAATAATGTAGACTGTTACCCCTACTTCTCCCTTCCTATACCCCCTCCATTGTCGTGTCATGATCCCCCCTTGCGTCACCCGCTTCCGCATTACCTATACGCGACGGTAATGGCCCATTGCACATAGACATAACAAAATGCATCGGTGATCGGTGAATACTGTGAAGAGTATCAAATATATTGTTGATAGTGAATTGTTGAGTTTGGTTGATGAGTACAGTGACCATGTTTGACCATCAGATGACCGTCAAAATCAGATTTTTTCAGAGAGGTTAACAACTCTTGAAATCTGGTGTACACTTGTGATGTAATCTTTCTGAAATAACTTGAAATCTTCTTGAAAACCCTTGAAATTTTCTTGAAATCCCTTGAAATCTCTCTGGAATCCTTTGAAATCTGATAACAGGTGTACACCGAATTTACTAGTTGTTCACCCCTCGATTTTTTCAATATAAAATAAACTATTTTTTTGAATTAGATAACAGAATGCGTATATGAGAAATGTCATCACCGATGAAAAGCAATAATGATTATTGTTTGCTTAACGACCCCATCAACAGCTAGGTTATACGGGGGTACGAATGAGCAGGTGATTATGAAATTATGAAGGGATGTGAGTGAGAGAACGGTTACACAAACCCATGACTTATGCAGGACTTGAATCCATGCCCAAAGGTGACTTCAGTTTCCGAAGCGGTGCCTCAGCTGACCGAGCTACAGAGGGCGGCTATGAGGTTGTAATATATTCAGTCATTGACTGAGGTCACAGGTTAACTTTTTGTTAGTGTAAACGAGATTGTCATGTTGAGAGTGGGCTTACATAAAAATAGGTTGGACGAAATATCAGTTTCTGGTCGTAGCCATCAAACTGTTTAAGATATCAAAATTCTAAATGACCTCGCTGTCGATGCGCCTTAAAACCCCAATATTCAATTCAATTCCAATACGAGAAAAGCACAAATATTTAAATAATAATAGTCCAGTGTGGCAAGTCCGAAGCATTCCCCCTTGTTCTGACCGGCCTCATCCGGCTTAGCTCAGGCGATGGTAAGAGGCAGAGTGGGTGGGTTCACACGGTCGGGGGTTTCGGGTAGGTAGATGGTAACAGTTACGTCAAGGAAGTCAAAAAGTCCAGATAGGTTATAAATGATTGATTGGGCGCCACGTAGTTTGGGGAGCTAGTGAAATTAGAACCGAAACTACGAACAGTTCTAACAGCTTGATTAGGTTGGTTGCAATAAATTCTGATTACATTCTCCTTTTTTTGAGAAAGTACTATATTGAAAGATAATAAACAAGGTTTTACATACTCTTTGGTAATAATGAAACGCAGAAAACATACACCGGTAACACGTTCGGGGGTTATCAAGTATTAATAGTTAATTACATTGAGTAATCATACATACAATTGTGAAAACAAGTATAGGCTAAGGTATGGCAACAAGTATAGGCAAAAATAAGACTACGTCACTAGACGTATAGGCAATACCACATATACACATGTGGTATATGACCGCAAGTATAGACAAAAAATAAGGCTACGTCACTAGACGTATAGGCAAAAATATGACCACAAGTATAGACAAAAATATGACTACGTCACTAGACGTTTAGGCAAAAATATGACCACAAGTATAGACAAAAATATGACTACGTCACTAGACGTTTAGGCAAAAATATGACCACAAGTATAGACAAAAATATGACTACGTCACTAGGCCTGGCCTCAGTATAACATACATGCGTAGTATGTACCATACGTATAATAACAAGCCTATACAGTGACAAAGTATGTACATTACAGGCAAACAGTCTGGTACAATAAATGACGACCTGATTATTTAATTCTAAGTTAGGGCCCCCCCGCGTGTCAATTGCACACACCGGGACTTGGGGTAAATTCCACTCTAGCCTAGGCGGGTAGGCAGTGACTCATCACTGTCCGCATACCGATCCTCGTCGGGCGAAAGACACAATGTTTAATGTGTTTTTTTTTGAATTATTATATAGTTATTTAAATCGATGGGAGTATGAAATTGGTATGTAACAAATGCACGAGGCAAACTTATCGTCACGGCTCACGGGCGTCGGCGGCGGCGTCTCTTCGGGTATCTTCGAGGGCAAGATAGGGGGGGGGGGTAATGCACTTGCGAAATATACGGGAATGTTCACAAAAAGTAAGCCGGTTCATTCCGGTACGGAGGCACAATCCCACACTTACACTCTACACTTTGGCTCTTAAACGACAACTCAAAAACCTTTCGACCCGCGAGGTCGCAAAACTACCTCCCCTACACACGTCAGAAAATTAAAGCAACCACCCTTGGGCTTGACTCTCTCGCAACTGTCCCGAGATCTCGCTCCGCGTGACCGACCTGTCCCAATCACTCGTTTTCCCTCCCTCTCGCCCCTCATCTGGCCATGATCCTATCCATACTTTCACGTGAGGATGGGGTAGGAAATTGAATACCTTACATCCCCCCCTTTCTTGGAAGAGGGAAACGTCCAACTAATCCTCTGTTGACTCATCTTGAACTTGTTTCAAATCTTTAATATGCCAATTCCCAATGGACTTTCCCTGGTTGTTCATCAGTTGGTATACCAGCGGCGACAGTTTTTTGGCGATACGAAAGGGCCCAATGTATTTCGGAGCTAGCTTCGACGAGAAATTCTTAGTTGCATCAGATTGTGCAAAGTTTCTCTTCCATACGGTCTGCCCTTCTTCAAATTCAAATGGTCGTCGTCGCAAGTCGTACGTCTTCTTGTTGGCTTCATAAGCTTTTGCTAGACGCGCACTCACGTCCCTGAACACGTTTTGTAATTCTTGATTACTTTCAGATAGGGTATTACGGGGAGCTATCTCTATGTCCGGGCTCATTGTGTCGTTGATATGGTCTCCATAGTTCCTACCGGATAGATATACTTCGCGACCAAAATTCAAGTAATTTGGCGAATGTCCAGTCACTTGATGCACCGCAGATCTAACCGCAAATCCCAGTTTTGGTATGTCTTTATCCCAATATCGTTGGTTTGACTTTACATAGCTGGAAATCATAGTTTTTATGACCCGGTTCACTCGTTCAGTGGGGTTAACTTGCGGGTGGTAGTTTGGATTGTATAGGATCTTGGTCTCATATCTCTCCATTAGTTCTTTGTACGCGGTACTGATATATTGTGAGCCGTTATCACAACGCATATACTGAGGTGCGCCGTAAACTAAAAATACGTCCTCCTCGGTGTGCTTTATTATTGATTTTGCGGTAGCTTCACGCAAGGGAAAAAACAATGAGAATTTAGTGAAAAAGTCAGATATAACGAGAAGGTATTTGTTCTGTTTCGTGGATCTCGGGAACGGTCCCATCAGATCCGACGAGACCATTTGCCAAGGTCTAGATACAACTCTTCTTGATCCCATCAATCCTGCTGGCTTCTGGGGGTCGACTTTATACTGCGCGCAGACCGTACATCTTCGGACGTATTTATGTATGTCACTCTTCATACCCGGCCAATAATACACTTGAGTGATCCTCTTCCATGTTTTAAAAAACCCGAGGTGACCCGCCGTTTCACAATCATGATTCTCTTGTAGCACTCGGCGCCTTAGGTCCTTTGGTATCACCAACTTCCATGATGAATTACTATCTTCATTCAGCGGGGTGTTGCCGGATACATGTTTATACAACTGTTCATTCTCTGTCCTCCACGAGGGATACTTTTGTGGTTGATCCGATACAAGCTTCTTCATTTTATTCCACCATTTGTCCGTCACCTCTTCTGCTACGGTAACTAAATCCAATATTGGCGGCACGGCACGTGATAGGGCGTCCGGAACGACGTGTTCCTTTCCTTTACGGTGCAATATATCGAAGTCATACTGTTGCAAACGAATGGCCCAGCGAGCCAGTCGTCCTGTCGGATCCTTTAAATTGTTCAGCCATAGCAGGGAGTGGTGGTCAGTCACCACAGTGAACTTGCTTCCCTCCAAGTATGGACGCATCTTTTCAATTGCCCACAATACGGCGAGGCACTCCTTCTCGGTCACAGTGTAATTTCTCTCTGCCTTGTTCATCGAGCGGCTGAAGTAGGCTATAACCTTTTCTCCATCCTCGGTCTCTTGCGATAAGACACTACCGATCCCATAGTCCGAGGCATCCGTCTGAACTACGAAAGGTTTGGTGAAGTCCGGACATGTTAGAAGTGGTGCGGACACTAACATCTCTTTCACTCGGCGGAAGGCTTCTTCTGCCTCACTGGTCCATTCCCACTTGACAGACTTCCTGGTGAGTTTATGCAATGGCGTCATGATCGTAGCAAACTCGGGTATGAAACGCTTATACCATGAAGTCATGCCAACGAATCGCTTTATCTCTTTCGTGTTTCTTGGTGCTTGATATTCTAGAATTGCCTTCACTTTCTCGGGGTCCACGTGTAATCCATTCTCGTTGACCACGTATCCCAAGTATCGCAGTTCCTTCCGGCCAAACTCACACTTCTCCTTGTTCACATACAGGTTGGCTGCTAATAATCGTTCGAAAATCTTTTCCAACACCTCCACATGTTTGTCGTAAGTTGGCGTCACAATAATTATATCATCCAAGTAAACAAATACATGAGGTTCCAGATCGTGGCCTATTATCCTATCTATGAGTCGTTGCCAAGTTGCTGGGCTATTATGTAAACCGAATGGCATGCGTGTGAACTGATATAACCCCCTTCCAGGTACCGTGAACGCCGTCTTTTCCTTGCTCGAAGCCTCCATTGGCACTTGCCAGTAAGCACTTTTGAGGTCTATCGACGAAAGATATTTGGCTCCTCGCAGGCGATCTAATATGGCTGTGACGTAGGGCAAGGGGTAGGCGTCTTTGACAGTAACCTTGTTGACTTGACGGTAATCTACTACGAATCGATAAGTCCCATCTTTCTTCTTAACTAAAAGTATTGGTGAAGACCACGGGCTGTCAGACTTCTCGACCACTCCTAACCTAATCATTTCGTCCAGCTCCTTATGAATCGTTCGTAACACCACTGGCGACACGGGGTAATACCTTTGTTTTATTGGCATCGCTTCTTTGGTTGTTATCCGGTGTTCTACGTCTTTGCAACATCCCAGTGTCCCAACCATTTTGGAGAAATAGGTTTCTATCAAACTCATCAACCGATTTCTCTGCTCAGTATTCAGCGAGCTTAACTCACAAGTTTGCATCGAACTAACATCTTGATATCTCGTGTCCTGAGTTGAGAAAGTCCATGTCCCTGTTGAGACATCGGGCACAATTTCCATTCCCTTCCAAAAGTCAATGCCCAAGATAAAACTGTTGGGCACGGCTAAGACTACAAGTGACGGAATCATTCGAATGCGTCCCTCCAATTCGAAAGGAACTTCCACTTCAAAATCTACAGGACAACACTGTCCGCTCGCCACTCTAATGAATTTGGGTGTACTCTTCGAACACTTCCTTAATCCTAGTTTTGAAAGAAACTCCCATCCTTTCCTACCAATCACCGTTCGATTAGCTCCACTGTCCAGTAACCCTTGGACAGGTAGGCCTAGAATGTTTACGGTCAAATAAGTCCTGTCGTCTCCTCCGATTAACAGGATATGGTCCAGGCGAATTCCCGTAGTTCTTTCGGACACTACTTTCAGCCACTTCTCCCAACTTGAGGCTTCTAGTTTCTTTTGGAGATCAAGGGCCTCGTCTCCTACTGACCTCCTTCGGCGTTTCCCATTTGTTCCTGACAATTAACACATTGTCTCCTAATGACTCCCTGTTCACCGCAACCATAGCAAAAGACCCGTCCCCTTGGGTTAGGGCAACGACTAAAAGAGTGTCCAGATCCTTGGCAATTCCAGCAGCCACGTCTAGCTTGGTAGCGTTGGGCTACTTGGGCATTCGCGTTCCGACCTTCCCTTTCTCCTTGCACTTCATTGACAGCATCCAGTCTGAGGTCTGACCGTCGAGGACGATTACCTTTATACGCCAGATCGGGTTCCAATATTTCACGTGAGCCGCTTGTAGGTTGACGATGTTGTTCCGACCAGGTCTTACTTTGCTCTAATCGTCGGCATACTCGCAGTAACTCGGCTATAGTCGAAATTTCGATAAGACTCAAACGGTCTATATAATACGGTAAGATGTTCTTGCGTAAAACGCGCAACTGTTCCTGTTCGGAAACTTGATGTGGTAGCCTGGCGAACATATTAGCCATTGTGGCTAAGTAGAGTCCGATTCGTTCTTCGTTACCCTGCGTGCGGTTCTTGATTTCTTCTCTGAGCCTTTCTTCATAATCAGCTGGTTGGAATTCATCCTTCAAACAGATTACTAACTCCGCCCACGATCTTGTTTGACGCCGCACGGCCCGGTACCAAATAAGGGCCGGTCCCTCAAAGAGATCAATCGCTGAGTCCCAGAGCTCTTCAAGGCTTACATTCCTCGATAATCTGAGTTCCTCCACTCTCTCAATGAACTCATTAACACTTCGTCCTCGGATATCTCCGGAAAACGATACATTCCATTGGCACACCGGTATTTGCTTCCGATGAATGGCTGGGGTATGTTTGGATTTATCAGAATTTCCGACCCGATCTTCATCACAATGTGCAGGCATATTGGCAAATACACGGTATAAGTCGCGTCTCCTGGCTTCATCGTCTTCTAATTCGTCCTTATTCTCATATTCGGTACCTGGGCCAGGTAAATCTCCTGACACCTTGATCTCTAGTCTGTCATAGTAATCTAGAATATACTTCAGGAGCTCCGATCGTTCTTTGATCTCTAACGGCACAACCGACTCAATACGCTCCACACGGGCTAAAATATGCGTGAGCTTAGTGTCCAACTGCCGATACTTTGGATCATTGCGATCCCCCTTGAAATCTTCAAGTAGTGACTCTATTTCCAGTAACTTAACTTTTACAATCTCAATTTCATCGCTTGCATTCAATCCCACATGGATCTTGACCGACTTTCCTTCGCGTTCTAGCTTCAAAAATTGTCTCAATACTTTCCTCATCTCCTCCACGGTAGGAATATCCGTCACACCTCGTATTTGCAGCTCATACGAGATCTCATCTCTGGTGAGCCTATTTATATCCATGTTATTAAGGGAAATTGTTAATCCAGAATTTGGTTCAATTCAAAGCGACGTTCAATTCGTGCCCCACGTTGGGCGCCACTTTTGTGGCAAGTCCGAAGCATTCCCCCTTGTTCTGACCGGCCTCATCCGGCTTAGCTCAGGCGATGGTAAGAGGCAGAGTGGGTGGGTTCACACGGTCGGGGGTTTCGGGTAGGTAGATGGTAACAGTTACGTCAAGGAAGTCAAAAAGTCCAGATAGGTTATAAATGATTGATTGGGCGCCACGTAGTTTGGGGAGCTAGTGAAATTAGAACCGAAACTACGAACAGTTCTAACAGCTTGATTAGGTTGGTTGCAATAAATTCTGATTACATTCTCCTTTTTTTGAGAAAGTACTATATTGAAAGATAATAAACAAGGTTTTACATACTCTTTG
>OZ023326.1:9004345-9151845 GCA_964007535.1 Brachyptera risi
CCATTTTGAGTCATCAATTAGGGCATAAGTACCACGTGAGCTATTGTGCACAATATCAATTATGGATCGATATTTTTCTTCAAGAAATGACTTGAAGCAGTTTCTTTATCTTCCAGTTTCACCAACTAGTTTAATTCATTCAAGCCACTTCCAACTTTTATATGTTCATTTTTTATCTTTATCACATTTTAGTTCATAATATAATACAATGTGATACAATTCAAACTCTTGTCCACCAAGCCATATCTGGCTTATTTGTAGTTTGAATAGATGGGAACGAAAACATTTGGGTCTACATATACACAATGATTGAAAATGCTAGTGATGAACTTATATTATTAACATAATTCAAATCATTAGGTTGAATGTAATGAACAAGCGAATGAAAATGAGTTGACACTTCGTGGGTAGGTCCTCCTGACTTCTTACTATAGACCATTCTACAATATCAAAAATACTACTAATGGACAGCTTCCCCCCCTCCCCCTTCCCATTGTACTAGACATGGGATCGTTCTCTACTAATTGGTCCGGTTTAATTGCGGCGACTGAAGTGGCCCTCCCAGGTATATTTTGTAGAAAAATCACACACCAAGTGCCAGCAATTTATTTCGTAAAGTTAAAAAATCATGATAATACAAGGTCGGGCAGACATGCGTGATGCGTTCAACATTACGGGGATGTTGTCTTTGATGTTTATAACGTTCATCTTTCACTCCACCCCTTTTTTCTCTTCCTCCCCCCCTTAAATCCCCCCGCGGCATTTCGCCAGGAACTCAAATTATAGTCATTTCACATGACGTCCAGAACAGTACAAATTATCCGGTACTTATAATTCTTAAACACATTCATAACTGGACCTGGGTGTGTAACGAAATATTGTGGATTAAATTTCAATATCATCCACCAACCAAGAATGGATACACGAATGTATACAATAATTATCAAATCCAATAACAAATGAAATTTGATTTTTTTTTTTGAAATTTCATTATGAATTTTTTGGAAGGTAACGGTTACAACTTCATTCAATGTCATGGCAGCAAATCTTCGCAGTCTAACACGTGACAGATATTAAATTGAATGCGAAAAATTAGATCATCACTCTAGAATGAATCAGTAAATTGTATATACCTAATTAATATTGAATTCATTCGATGGTGTATAATCCTTTCTTTCTTTTATTTTCATTTTCTCAGATGCTTGAATAGGATTGTGTTGTTTGCTGTTTGTATATGTTGTTCTTATTGTCTCATATATAGCCATTTGGAAGAAGCAGCTCTGAAACAAGACGCATGAGTAATAATCAAGTGCAATGTTTATTATTTTGTCCAGCATAATCTCTGCTGACAAGTTGCGAGAGCAGCTTAGCGGAGTTTTATACAGAATTTGTAAACTGTTTCTGATTATCAATATAAAAAAAAAAAAAAAAAAAAAAATATATATATATATATATATATATATATATATATATATATATATATATATATATATATATATAGATGAATTATTATCAAAATCGAATGATGAATGCACAGCCTTCTTTATTCGAATCATTTATTTCTCATCAGAGCAGAATGATCTGAATGAAGAAGGGTGTGGATAAATGATTAAAATTGATCATTCGAAATTTTTTTCGAGATATCTGATAATAACTTGCAGCATATCAAACTCATATGAATTTTTATGGAATATATTAGTAACAAGAGTACTATATATGGTATTGAATTATAATTATATGTCGTGAAGTCAAACACAGAACAGGTAACAACGAAAAGTCCCCTGGATAGGCTGAGCAAGCTCTGGTAGCAAGCTTGCGAAATCCATCCAGGAGGCATTGTAACGATACTGTAGAATATACTGTAGCCATATGTATATACATATATATATATATATATATATATATATATATATATATATATATATATATATATATATATATATATATATATATATATAATAATGATAATAATAATAATGGTTTCATTTCCTTTTGGATCATTACATGATATAATGGAAAGTCATAAAAAAAAGTTATATAACAAAAATTCAAAATATTCAATATAAAAATCCCAATATGAACACACTTTAACAAGACTCATCTAATCTATAAAAGCATTTTTCAATCAGATAACTGAATATATTTAATATCTATATATATATATATATATATATATATATATATATATATATATATATATATATATATATATATATAGATATATATATGTGTATATATATATATATAAATATATATATATATATATATATATATATATATATATATATATATATATATATATATATATATATATATATATATGTATATACATATAGCTTTCGAATACATTCCATATTCAAGGCATACGCTGCCCCCACCTTATGATATAATTACACAAAAAATGAAGAAGCTGCTAAATGACCTCGCTGTCGATGCGCCTCAAAACCCTAATATTCATTCATTCATGAAGAAGCTGGTTCCATTTTAGTTCTGCTGCATGCATATATGTATACAACGTAGCTCTACCCAAGCTGCAGTCAAGCACGGCAATTATTTGATACTTTTTATAGTCAATTAAGAAAATTATTACTAGTCAACTTGAATACTTGCAACCCTGCACACGTGCTAAAATGAAATCATTATTTCATATATTTGATGACTCAATTTGACCCGAGATCATTATAACTTCATTATGTCCATAATAATGATAATGGTGATCATTAAAATCATTCAGTAATGACGAGGCATTGGTGCTATTTCCATTGTTATACTTGGTACGCTGTAATACGATGATAGGGTTTGAAGCATAAGTAAAAGTCTATTTCTGTCCTTTGATACCCCGTTAATTCCTATGGAATATAACATGCTTGACTGGTTTGACCAGGTGACAACAAGACTTTTACTTATGCTTCAAGCTGTAAGCCAACTTGATCAGAATCAACAATATATATATATATATATATATATATATATATATATATATATATATATATGCATATATATATATATATATATATATATATATATATATATATATATATATATATATATATATACCCATAAATATATTTATATACATATATATACATATATATATATATATATATATATGTATATATATATATATATATATATATATATATATATATATATATATATATATATACCCATAAATATATATATATATATATATATATATATATATACATATATATATATATTATATATATATATATATATATATATATATATATATATATATATATAATATATATATATATATATATATTTATATATATATATTTATATATATATATATATATATATATATATATACATATATTTATATATATATATATATATATATATATATATATATATATTTATATATATATATATATATATATATATATAAATATATATATATATATATATATATATATATATATATATATATATATATATATATATATATATATATATATATATATAAGATGTATACAGATAATACGAAGTGGCTAATCGACGGACCGGAAGTAGATTCTAGATCGGTTTTAGTTCAGATTAAATCAGCTCAGGATGTTTGTTCGGAAATGGCATTTAGTTTGCGTTAGTTTGTGTCGAATTAGCTTGGTTGGATCAGGTTGATTTGATTCAGTTTAGGATGCACACAAGAACAACAACAACAATGTCAGTGGTGACGTAGACCGCTGACCGACGGTCAGTTTCTGACTAATCGCTCCTTGATACATTCTAGGACTCTGAGGGGTTTCAAGACTTTGTGAACTTATATTTTCTCTGTTTTTTTTCCATATTTCTCTATTTGTTTTGTTCACTCTCCATCTTTTCTCCTCAATTTTTTTCCACCATCCGTCATTATATTATTATTATTCTCTATTATTTCATTATTATATCTATTAACCATCCTGCCAACCAGCGTTTTGGAACGATTCAGAAATCGACGGGTACATGCATGCAGTGCAATTTGAATAGCAGTATAATATACTATTCTGTATTTTATGCTATTTGAACATTTGTATTTCAGAGCTAGTCAATAGACTTTCAGCGGAACTTACCCACAGCGTAACATTTTAAGTGTCAACATAACATATCAACGATAACAGTGATTTTCCTGTTGAACATATTGTATAGTGAAACTTCTTCATTCCCACCGTATATAACTCAAAATAACCAAAATAACTCCTGATATAATGTCGATTCATAATGAACATTCATATTTGGTTGAAAGTTATTTGTGAATAACAGTGTTCGTTATGAGTTAAAAATGGATGACAAAATATCGAGTATTGTTACATACATATGTGATCTTTCCTCCTTTGTCATTATAAATTTTGACTCATTAGCATTTGCGATAAAATTAATATCACAATATGATGTATTTTGTTGATTATTATCTTGCACAAGTTCAAGTTCATCATTGTGAAATCACTCTGGCGGGAACTTTTTGCCCTATGGAGACTTGGAACACACTATTGTATATGATACAAATTTATTGTTCACCATTTTTTTTTCTTTTTTTTCCTCTTTTTTTTCATTTTGTATTATGATAGACTTTACATCTGCTGTCTGTTTATGGAAAGAAGTGATCATTGCCCGAGAGACTTATCTCAAAGTGAAAGATATCAACATTCATGTGTTTTTTACTCTTAATACCAATGCTGGTAATGTCCGGATATATATATATATATATATATATATATATATATATATATATATATATATATATATATATATATATATATATATATATATATATATATTTATATATATGTATATATATAACCCACAGAAACGGTTTTTACTTATATAATGTGTTCCGGACTTTCGGAAACTGAAAGACTGTTATCTGCGGCGGAAATTTATGGTCACCGACAGCACAGTCCTGGTGGTGTTGAAGTCTAGGAGGATTTAAATATATTTATAGTTAAATCCTCCTAGGTTGAAGTTCATTGGTTATAAATATTCAAAATGGGGTGGTAAGATCACTCTTGTGGTGCCCCGTTCAAACGATCCAATCTTTCATCCACAGCCTTAATTGGTGAACAATGATTTTGTGTGTTTCGATATTATTAAAACAAAAAAAAATGTTCACTGTGACAGTATGTTGAAAAGTAAACAAGGAAAAGTGTATCTATTCAGTTTCAAAATTACCAGTAGCGTATAAGGTTAATTGTTGAAAGCTTAATTGTTCTTACGATGGAAGGTTCTTAGAGTTATTATTGTTTAGTTCACGGACTCCTTCTTCCATAGATACAAGTATCTGCCTTCTTGACCTTCGTGTTCATCTTAGATACGAGCTACTATGCATATTCCAATTAATATCATTAGCAGAATGATAGTAAAATAGCTGATTAATGCAATCACACTTTTGTCATGGATAATTATATGTTAATGGCATAATCAAAACAAACATACTGTAGTCTACATGCTGAAGAAAAATTAATCGCCTCACCGACAATAATAACATGGAAAATTATCACGCAGTCGATGGTGAATGTCAGCTTTCAGCAATTACTGCTGCTAGAATAAAGTGGAGAAAATGCCATAGTGAGCGTGTAAGTTGAAGGAATGCTGATTAGCGATTGCTTTAGCAAAGTTATTTCGATAATTAGCATGTATAGAAATGGATGAAAAAGTGTTATTTTCAATTAAGTAAGTCCCTTCCAAGGTTTATCTGAATTCATTTCAGTTACTTTTCATCGATCCTATCTTTCATCCATGGCCTTGATTGGGGAACAATGATTTTGTATCAAGTTTCGATGTTATTGGAAAAAAAATTTACTTTTCATGTAAAAGATAACGGTCTCCTATCAACATAACAAACACAAATATCAACATCTTTTCAATATTATTCATTATTTATCATTCATTATTCATCACTCGTTCATTATTATTCATTATTCATTCTGCATGATTATAATTGTAACATGGTTTTTCAAGACGAGATTTACGACAAGAAATACAACTACATATTTCAGAAGAGTTGAATATGCAGCGACTTCATGTAATTACACCAAAGATTTTATATTTATTCAGTTGGTATAGGCATCCTTCTAATTTCGTCGTACGATGATTATCCTTTCATAATTTGGTGACAAGACCGTCTCGAAGTCTTGAAACAACCCTAAAGCATGTCATAAAACATTGTCTTAAAACACGAAACGTGCCATTGAGTCAACGAAGAATTAAATATTACTGGTGCGTGCTTTCTGGTATATGGTTGTTTGTTAAACTGGTGGTCCCGACAACAAATTACTGAACTTTTCCCATGTAATATACTTTTTTATTATCAATTTTTGAATTAATCGGTAAGATCACTCTGTGATGCCCCGTCCGAACGATCCTACATTTTCAACATCAGTTTGGATTGGGAAACAATTAACGTTTATATCAATTGATCGGTGACAAAAGAGTCACAAGACTGCCTCAAGAAGTTTCAAAACCACCAAAATATCCTGCTTCAAATCGGTTCAATACTAATTCATCCTCAGCCTTAATTGGGATCAAATTATTCTGAATCAAGATTTTGATGTAAATAAAATGAAAAATGACTACACTGTTCTTGCGCATTCCATACTATCATGGGTTTAGATCAAATTCAGAATACCAGCAATAAAAATGTATGAATACGATTGAAAAAACAAGTTATAAAATATAATCAGCCGCTATTCACCCGACTACCGGTCTATATGTCTCCACATGCGGATGTTGTTGTTGTTGTTGTTGTTGTTGTTGTTGTCGTGGAGCTCAGCTTTAACTAACCTAAATAATCCAATCTCACTAATTTGATGAACTTGACCTATCAAAACTAACCTAAACTAACTGAGGTCCGGTATTACCAAGTCCAGTTAGCAGTTACCTGAGAGTTGATGAAAACAAATATCCCAGGTAACCATGGTGATAACAACTTTTATCTGCTAGTTGGAGCTACTCCCACGTCGGTAATACCGGGCCCAAGCTGAGCAAACAAACATCCTGAAAATATTTGATCCAAACCAAAATTAATCAAAGATTGGAACAAACCAAAATTTGGGTGGTAAGATCGCCCTTGTGGTGCCCCGTCCAAACGATTCTATCTTTCATCCTTAGCCTTAATTGGGGAACAATGATTTTGTATCAAGTTTCGATGTTATTAAAAAAAAAAAAATCAATCTATAACCTACTACTCAAGAAAATGAAGAAGGCACTCAAGAAGGTATTCCGACAAATAGCTACTTCGAATGAAATAATATGGAACCTGCTCAAGATGAGGTTGAGATTGCTTCATATGCAACCAAATCACGACCTTAATTTATTCCTACCGATCATTTTTCACAAACTCACATTGAACTTGAATGAATTGCGCTCAGTGCTATTAATAATGACCAAGGACACAGCAATACGGAACCGTTCAATACAAATGTCACACTTCCGTTTCCTGTCCTTGTCTGTATGAGCGAGGGCTTGAATCGACGACAACAATTAATGTGATTCATCACACATTCTTATCACGATGCACTTTAGGAGTGATGACGTGGGCACTCGGATCAAATAACATACTATTGGTTGAAGACAATACACGAGCATGGTGCTAGCAGTGCATATATTAGACTCAGGTGTAGGATCAGAATGTAGAAATATGTTGATAGGCTTCTGTCACGTAACAAATGACAAACTGTAGTTACCATAGCAACACAGCGAACTGGTGGACTACCAAATATTCTGATTGGTCAATTCTAATTGGTGGACATTGTTGTGTCTCTTTCAACAATGAGTGGCGTCAATTGACAGAAGCCTATTGGTTGAAGTGCGTATTTATAAAGATAAATGCCACTCCATGTTTTCATTGCATTAGCTACAATTTGAGAGGACAACAGAATCTTTAAAAGGACGAGGGCAAAATTTAAAAAATTTAGAATTCTCGTTTTGGATTATACTATGGGCATGGCAAACGCAATATATATGCGTTTCTAACAGCGAATCTCGCTTAAATACTATAATGTTAACTATTAGTTAAGGTACGAAAACAATTTATGTACTAAGGGTGATAACAAGTTGAACCGCTAACCATTGAATAATCCACTGTTGAAATTGAATTGAAAAAAAAAATTAAACAAAGGGCTCAAATGAAATGTTTTACCATTGACGAAATATATAATACCAAGACAGAGCACGCATTGTGAAATAAAACTTACCCCAATTTTCACCCCCAATTTTTCATCACAACTACATTATTGCCTCTTCACCTGTTACACCTGTAGTACCGGCGCAGCTTGCTTAGAAAGCGCTACAGGGATTGTGCTGCTGCCCGAGCTTTCTTCAGTGGCAAGCATATGTACTGAATGTAGATGTAGGCGAGAAACAAATGATGGAGTATTCATTCTTGTTCAGTCGTAAGACTGGAACTGTCTTGGTAGTATATCTCTCATATTTGATTACACTTATATTAATAATGAGTTTAATAACAGTGTAAGTTTCTCCAGGTAGGCGGGCTTTGGAGGGGGATAGAGTAGGACTCCTTGTTGTCCATTAGGCCTGGATGGGGAATCTTGTCATTTCTAACCAGGAAAATAATGATATCTGTCAAATGATTTGTTGCTTCATTTTCATTTCTTGATTATCTCTTATATTCTTTTATATTTCCATTATTTTTTGAATTTATTATTTATGAACAATGGAACCAAGGTCCCATAAGTGCCATGTAATAATGGGAATGATAGAAGGAAGGAAGCAGTCATGGCTGACTTATTGTAAGAATCATCCCAGCATTAGCCTAGATTACAGAGGGAAATCATGGAGAATCCCTGTAAAGATGGCAGATATGACGGACGGTGAGGGATGGACGGTGGCAGATATCAAACCGAGTCCAATATTCCCTGCATCTTCCGGATCACATGAAGCGTGCACATTAACCACTGTGCTGCATGTGCCGGTATTGGATCGAGACAATTGTTTGTCTAGGTGACCATTTCCGGGATGTCGACATGCCCAGGACGATCCCAGCTAATATGGCATGAATCGTCACCACACTGTACACAGACTCTCACCTACAATCACCAGGAAGTATCACACCCGATGATACCGACTTTCAACGTTTGATGATTTTCTCGAAAGTCTTATGAATATGAGATTACATTCAAGAAACATACATACTGTTTTGTTTGATTTTTTTTGTAGGACAATGCCTTATCATTTCGTGAAATGTTCAAGAGCGTTCCGCAACTTTTTAATTTTCTCAACAAAAATTGTAAGTATGGAAGTGAAGAGTGATCATTTTCAACAATGCAATTATGAAACTAATAATTGTGAATTTTCATTGTTCGATGTTAATTCAACGTTGAGCCTACCAAAGTGACGTGAGGTGTGCACAAGGTGGATAGGATGGAATCACTCAGGCTGTACTCAATACATCACAAAAATAGATACACAGTACACTTCACTGAATGTTTCATCATGCATGAGAGAATAATATCAACGTAATTCTGACAATGCAATAAAATCACTATCAATTCTTTCAAACTTCGAAATTTTCAATGGGATCACTTTCCATTTTCGGCTAGTGATTGTGTATGTTTTAGTCTCATATGGATTCATTTCCGTTAGAAGCTTAGCCAGATTATTATGCAGACCAACTATTTCCATCATGCCTGTTAGTATAATATACCAGTGTGTACTAATATTACTAATGTATCACTTAAATATTAACAATATTGTTAGTAATCAAACGTGACTATATCAATATAATTATACAGTATTTATGTTCTGAACTCACAGTTGTATCCATGTTCTCACCAATGGAGTGAGCATATTGGGATACCAGTGGGATAACTTATACTTACCCATGTATGTTCTGCATAATTGCTTGACTAAGATATATATCATCAATTTTTCGTGATGCGTGAATTTTTCGTGATTTTTCGTCCATATTGAAATTACATACAGTCGCCTATGAAGTCATATTTCAGTTTGTTTTCTTTCCATTGGCCTCTATTCAGTATTTACAAATTCAATACCACACATGAATAGAGAAATAATCTATGGGTGCTCAACGATTGACCGCAATGAAAGTGCAACCAGTGCCATCAAGCAGCAAGATCACCCTAAAGTGGTTCTCTACATTGTTTAAACATATCCTGTAATAACAGAACAGTGATTGATAAAATTTTTCGGGATTTCAGTGATATTAAGAATTACCGGGAGTGATGTAATTCAATCTGGAAGTTGTGGTTTCAACCGGCGCGATATAACCAAGCCGTTGACGTGCCGTAAAACAATGGTATTCATTCGTACATTGTGTATACAAAATGAATGTATATGATTTTAGTTGATGCCAGGCTGATTCGAGTCATATCCAAGTGCGCTCCAATTTGCTTTCTATTATTAACATACTTTGGGTAGTAACATCACTTTTCTCCCATCCAATCTCATCCAAACAATCATTCTTAGTTTCATTCTTAGCCATTATTGGGGAACAATGATTTTGTATCAAGTTTCAATGTTGATGAGGGGAAAAATCATACCGGACATGAATATGAACATAATCTACTGTTGCTTACAAGTCAGTATTTCTTCTGCATGAAGATCAAAAATGGAATGCATTTGTAAGACCAAGCAATCTTCGACATAAAACGCTTGCAGTCGTTGCAGTTTGGTTCAGATCAACTATGACATTGGTTTGAAAATATAAGTTGAGTTGGTGCGAGCTCGAGACCTGGATAAGAAATGGGTTTTCAACTTTTCGTAAATAGCATTCATTTATCATTCGTTCATTCGTAATTTCAAATCACCTAGCTGTCGGCTAGGTCGTTGAAGCTGAAATTGATTATTGATGATAATCTTGATTATCTTGATTGGACTTCTCTGACACGAGACTAACTATGGTCTAGAGAGAATGAATCGAGGTGACAACAGCTCTTCCAGTAAGTTGTACATCTCTATCTACACAATTACAAATTTCAGGAAATCACCAAGCAGCTTACCTTGAAAAATATTTTATTTTCAATTCATAAAAAATCTATTCCTATCAACATTGGAATCTTGTTAAACATGGAATGTTCCCAATCAAAGCTGAGGATGAGTAAGTGATACCGTTTCGACACGCTTCCTTCTGGTTGTATCAAGACTTCGAGGTGGTTTTGTCACCAATATATATTTATAGACCAAGACGAGTGGTTTGAGTGGCAAGCATACTGAACACTCACTCCTCAGAGATGGGTGTTTGATCATGATTGATCATCCATGGTTTGGTGGTTTTCCTCTGTCGTTCAGCTCAATACTGGGATGATTCGTTAACAAAGGCCACAACTGAATTCTTCTCAATATCCAAAAACACATTTTATCTAACTGCCCTATTACCGTATATTTCAAAATATATTCAATGGAATGTAGTGGACAACATACCACACATCTTTCCTATAATTTCAAAGATGGGCCCAAATCTATCAGTCTGAATTGTTATTCTCAGTTTTCTTAGGCCCAGTATTACCACGGCCAGTTAGTATTTATCTGAGAGTTGGTGAAAACAAATAGCATAGGTAACCATGGTGATGACAAGTTTGAACTGTCAGATAAAGGCTAACTGGACTTGGTAATACCAGGCCTTAGTAACATACATATTCTCCAATTACTTCTCTCTTATCATGATCATTCACAATTATTTTCATGGCTACCGTCAATACTCAATTATTAGAGCGATGAGCAATCATCAGAAATTATATCACTAACAATCTCTATTACTTGGTTCCTGATTGAATCTGATTTGAGAAGGTTATTCAATTACGTATTCATCAATATTTTGAAACTCTGTCCAAAAATGTGCGCCGTGCACAGTGGCGGACTGGCTCTCACAACCGGCTCGTGCAAAAAGTGGCCAAAGGGGAAGGAGGTGGGGGGAGGGGGGGGGGGCAATCTGGTGGTTGTGAATAATGTTTTCGTAATCGAGGTATATTCTCGCACTTTTGGTTTCAAGCGATCTTTGCTCAAGATTGGTATAAGCCCATAAATTTTATTATTCTAGATAGTTCTTCAAATGTACTGATGCTGATTGTAGGATGTAAGTACAATTGGTAAAATAGAAATACGAGTGTCTCAATTCATAATGAAATAATGAAAATTTCAAATTGAAATCTATATAATATAATATCTATATCATACATTTCTAATCACCAAACGACTGAATATTGGGCACAAAGAAAATTGGTGTACTCCTCGGTGAATTTGCTGAAATTAATCATCTTTTAGATAAAACTTTGGAAGAAAGTGGAGAATTGAAGTGAAACAACAGTATGAATGCATCAAAACATATTCGCGGGTGACCGGCCCATTTTGATATTCATTTCGCCAGCAGCCCAAAGAACTTTGCCTGGTTAGCCATTGATCCAGTCCGGTACTGGCCATGCAATATGACAACCTTCGCACAATAAAACAGTAGATTGAATTTTGAGGTATCGCAGTTGATTTGATATGTCACGCATGCACTGTGAGGATCGTGTTTCGTTCAACAAATTGTCTCTTCAAACTCCTATATATAGAATTTTCTGTACTGCCACATGTTCTTACACTAATATAATTCACGACTGTGTATGATATTCGCATGATGGTTCTCATGTTGTTATTTTTGCCAATTATTTCTTCGAATAACTGAATAGACCTGATTTATTATTGATTGATTATTTTTCTTGGATTTTCAGCCATGAAATAATCAATAGAGTATATATTCATCGAACTATATTGCTTTTTGATGTTCAACGGCATTTATAGTTTCCATAAAATGTTTTTTTTTGAAAAGTTGGGACTGTTAAGTGCACGAAGACATGAATCATGGATGTTGAAAATGATCAACTTGAATTAATTACATTTGATGTACCGTTATTTAAATTTGAATGCAGTTTTGATTCAGTATGCTCAATTTCAACATATTCAATAATCCTTTACTTGTAATAAACTGTATTCTTATCTTATTTTATATTCTATACTTTGTAATTTTATTCTATATATTGTTTTGTTGAAGGAATTACGTGGAAGCCACTTGCGGTAGCTCAGTCAGATGAGACTCCACTTCAGAAACTGAAGTTACCGTTGACCGTGAGTTCGAGTCCTGCATAAGGTATGGGTTTTTGTGAACGTTCTTTCTATTTCAATCAGATCACAGCTTCATATACCTGCTCATTTGTACCCCCGTATAACCCAGCTGTTGGTGAGGTCGTTAAGCAAACAATAATAAATTGAGTGAACATTAGTTAGGAGACTTGGTGATTATGATTATTGTTTGCTTAACAATCCCACCAACAGCTAGGTTATATGGGGGTGAAAGAGACTTAGTTTGAAAGAGGAAGATATCAATATTCTTGTTTTCAGTTCTCTCAATACCAATGTTGGTAATGTCCAGATATATCACAAGAACGGTTCATATGTATAATGTAATCGGAATATTTCAGAAACTGAAAGACTTTCATCTGCGGTCAAGAATTATGGTCCCAGACAGCGCAGTCTTGGTGTCAAAGTTGATCATTTTCATTCGAAATAGTCTGTATATAATTATTATACTATTCAATATTTAGTGACAAGACTGAAATGAATTGATGATTATTGAATATCCATCAAAATTCTGAATATTTTTAACGTAGAAATCTGGAGTCCCATAGAAATTTTCCACTCGCCATCTGTCGACATATCGGTTATCGGATGACGCCAAATTTCAACCAATCACACAGGAGAGTAAATATTGTGAAAGAGAAAGATCTATTACTCCCAAGTAGAAGATGTTATGGGACGTTTCGCAGAAGTCGTGTAAGAATACGATCATTTGAATGTTGTTCGATTGTCACATTTCCGTTTTATTACAATATTAGTTCAATGATCAATCAATTCCATTATCTAAATTTGTTCGATCATTTATCAGTGGGCCGATGTTGAAAATTGATATCAGTATCATCATTTGACTCATCATTTTGACTTGCATTGGAGTAGAATCATTAGTCAATAATGGAATAATTTGTACTGTTCTAGTTCTGATTTTTGTCAATATATTGCATAACTTGAGTGACATGAAAAAAAACGTTTTGGGTACGCATAACAACGCTGACGTCTATTATTCTGAAAGACAGAGTGTGTGGAAAATCTCAAGAGTAGCAATTGCTTGAATAATGTCTTTTCAGCTAGCTTCCGGGAATTAGTTCATGACGCGCACGTCTTGACTCGCGCCGTAATTCGCCTATGTCTTGACACACGCACTTCAAGCACCAACAAACGATAGATGACCTGACCTGAGACTGGAATGTGTAAAAAATGGACACCATGATGTTTGTTAGGAAAGTTCACAACTGTTTGTTCATTCTATATCAAATTCATTTCCAATATTGGAAAATATCGAAACCGAAAGGGTTGATTTCAATATCGAATTGAATGATGGTATTGAATATTGATCAAAAATTAAACAAAAATCCTAATTATTGTAATACAGTGAGTATATTATTTAACAATTGTGAGAATAGAGCGAGAGCCCCATAACCACATGTGCCTCACTACCGGCATTAAAATAATCCACGATAATGAAATATGATACAAAATTACAATAATAAAAATTTGGAATAAATATAATTTTTGCATAAACATCAAAAACTGTACATAAGATCATTGCTTCTTGATGAAACCAGGCAGGCAATGAAAAATTGAGATCATTCGAATGAGACACCACAAGGACGATCTTTCTATCTCAAAGAAATGGTTAAATATGGTACAGCTCATATAATTTTCACAATATTTACGATTTTGATGTGAAAAGTATTAAATACTCAAAGTATTGTACACAGAGATGATGACTCTAATGTGACGGATTTGTTACACACTTTACAACTTCTCGAAACACAATTACAACTATATAGGAATTTAATTATTAAAAAAAGGTAAATTTTTTTCATGGTGTTTCATGACGCTATGAACAGATGAATTATGAATGGTTATATCAGGGATCGAATGAGCGGGTGATGATGGAATGATGGAGTGATTATGGATCATAATATTTTCGCATGGAGCCATGCCTACTGCAGGACTAAAACTGGCTACTGTGTGTCATCAGATTCAAAAGGTCAACTCGGCAATGGAAATGTCACTTTACGTCATCTACAATCACAGTGACCATATTCCATAATATCTAATGAAAATGGACAATACTTCTCTGTGTGCCGATGTATTTGTATCTAGAAAAATGACGTTATTTCGTTTCTAAGCAACTTCATGAAAAAAAGCAGCAGCTTACCTTGAGAAAATCATTGATTGATGCTTTGCCAATATAAATGTATTAGTCTCAACAATAGGTTATGCTTTCATTTATAATATTCAGTATTAAATTGCTTCTGTGAGTATATTCAATACAATCATATCACTTACCAGTCACTGGCTGAGTTATTGTTATAGTGACATTGAAACCTCTATGCATCGTTCCCGGATCCATCGTTTTCCTGCTTGCATCATTAATTTTTTTAACCCCTCTCCCATATAATCGATACCAAATTTTCCTGGATGGATCATTTTCCTGCATGGATGTTTCATTTTCCTGGTCCCTTGAAAAACGATGGATCGAGGTTTCACTGTATACCGTACCTTTAGTTAATTCTCAGGTATATTGACCATCTCATCACTCTGTAGTGTTTAGCAGTTCTTGCATATCTTCCGGATCATTCTTACCAAGCAAAGGGGGTTATTCATCAATGCAAGTGGCCATCGCAGTCTGAATAAATTTCCCGAACAGGTGAACATGTCGAATATAACTTGACAGTAACGAAGGAACACTTCTTTCAGGCGTTTGGAAGACTTGTTTGTAATGAGGTAATGATTGTGGTTTGACAATATTATTCATTGTTTAACTCAAAGTCTTGAAAAAGATTCTGGATAACTTTGAGTACATTTTAAAGAAGATGTGATGGTTTAATAGTTTAGTGGAGTCTGTAGAATTGATTGATCAATATTTTCATTTGCACACACTGTTTTCTCACAATTTTATCCATTTACATATTTCCATACTTGTATGGCTATGAATTATAATTAATTGTTATCTCTATGGTTGTTACTCATAATGTATAAAACGAGAGTTAACTGAACCAAACTGAAGTAAACTAGACTAAACCTTCTTGTCAAATAGAGACGAGCTACAGGCAAAGATTTACGACGATCACTGAAGAGTGTTGAGACAGACTGCAGGTGTGGTGTTGAAGGTTCGAATCCTCACAAGTCATAATGGTATTCAAAAGAAATCTCACATACGTTTTGAAACTGTTCATCATTTTCAATCACTATTCATATTCAAATAAGTTGGTAAAACATTAATAATTACTGAAGCTGTTTTCAATTCTGTATGCAAAGTTGATGTACAACAGGGATGCCTGTGTGTCACGGTCCACTGTTTTCCAGGTATGTATGAACTTTATTACAAGTCGCAGGAGAAAACTTGAGCCAACTTGTCATTCAATATATACCGGCACTCGACGCTCAACATATTGTCACCAGGTATCGAAGTAATGGCTTTGAAAGAATTCTTATAATCATCAAATCACATTCATCTACATTTTTCTTTCGGTCATATCATCAGTACCAGTATATGATTAGATTCGAGTGAACCAATATTTTCGAACATTTTTCTCATGTGAAGTATGAAAATGAAATTATTCAAGTTCCTGATATGATTTGCATTGCATTGTAATTATTTCTCAAGAATAATCAACTAGTAAATCTGTATGCTGAAGAGTTCAGTGTACCAATTCCATCGGATGAAAGTCGAAGGTTGAAATGAATAAATGTATGAATATCATTCTTGAGCATCGTAGGAAGAACCTCCCGGAACAATCAGGTCGTTATCTACATAATTGAGTAAATATCAAATCTAGATTTTCTGTGCATAATTTGATACCTGTTACTTCTGAAAATAAATATTCACTTTCATCAGAATAGAATGAAGAGTCAGGGAAGAATATAATTTGATAACTCATGTTGAATTCTCCTAGCTTGATTTCTAAAGTCAGTGGCATACTTGAACATCTGATCGCTGTATCGCTGGAGCCGCCACACATCCAAGTCCGTCCGACAACAAATTTTGCGCAAACAATTGAAATTCTCATTTTACACAATCATTTTACAAAACAATCATTTCATTTGTTGTATTATTTGTTTGATACACTTCAATTACTAATTCGTTGATAAATCATGAATGATGACTTACTGCCATACTCAATTGTGATGCTATTTGTAAGTTATACTGTAAAATATGTCGATTGTTTACCGATTTCCTCGAGAGAAGGTTAAAGGAATGAAAACTACTACCACTACTTCTACTGATGATTGATTGGTGGCTTTTGAATGCACTCAACGGCTGCATTATTAGCGCCAAATGCTCATAGTGACGTACTTACAGTGGACAGATGACAGTGAGAGAGCAAAAGAAATCAGATTTTTGCTCCATAACACTGCGTCCATATTAGATGGTTGCACTGCCACTACAACTTATTGAGATATGCCAGTCATTTAATTTGTGCAGCACTTGAGCCATACTTTCTTTCACCATGCACAGGGCCAGTTCTAGGCGTAAGCGACGTAAGCGGCTGCTTAGGGCGGCACTTTTCTAGGGGCAGCATACATTTTCTTCTTGAAATGTATACCATTTTTTTTTCATTTATCTATCATGATTACATTCTATACACAATTTCTTTCAAAGACCTAGATCTTGTGTGTTAATTCTCGTTGACAAATAAAATATGTTCTACAAGAATAAAAGTTAGTGACAATATTACTAGATGGCGATTAATACAATATGAATGGACGTGTATGCATTAAATCCCCCGGAAATTGAATCTCAAGAATATCGGAAGGATAAATCTTGCTTACGCACAAAAAATCACCAGAACCAGGCCTGACTATCCATTCTGTGCTCAGGAGAAGAAATTTGTACAGTGCAGGTCATATGAGAAAAACACATAACATTCTATCCCTCATGCCAATAAGTGAAGTTGATTGAAATCAAATACAGTACTTTGTTAGTAAGCCTTGGTAACCTTGTTAGTAAGTTATGAGGATGAGACAAAATAAATATTATTGTGAGAAAAATATCATCGGAACTGTTCTAATGGGGACAGTATAAGTGGAATGAAATAATGGAACTTATTTTGAATGTAGTGAATGCGTGAACAGGATACGTCTTATCAATAAGATACAGTAATATCGTTCTTAAGAAATAACAAAAATACATTTATTTGTTGATTACAAATTATGTTGAAAGTCTTGATCAATTTTCAAAGGTGATTATTGACACACATCATCATTCTACTCTAGCAGAACTAAAACATTGTTTTGTATAGGAAAATAGTCTGAGGATATATATATGGATTGGGTAGGAAGAGAAAGAGAGACCAGCAGCTTACCTTGAGAGACAAGTCGAACATTCTATTTGTTCTGTTTGCAGCACATCTCTGTGAAGGGCGAGCACATTTCGGTGCCTGTGGGAGGAATTCGAATTTCGAATGTGAAGGGGAGGGGGGGGGGGGCGTTAGTATACATCCTGCCAGGCTCAATAGAACTTTGACAGTTTGGCACGATGGATGCCTGGTTTCCATGGCTGCATCATCACTGATGAAAATTTGTATTATTGAGTCTTGGACTCCAGTCTTAGTCTGTATCTAATTCTTAGTTTTTCATTATTCCAGTAATGTTCAGTATTGTTCTAGAATGTTCACCAGGCTAAATCTCGCCAATTGAAGTCGTTATTTAATGATTGGATGAGCAAAGTAAAAACTCAATTTCACCATACTCGAAAAAATGTGGTATTTTTTTATTGCTGTTGTTTGCGCTCCACAGGTCAAACAAATAATCAAAATTCAGTTGAAACTTATACACAAGTGTCCTTATCTAATTCGATACCATATATTTTTGAGGCGTAATCGGTTGCACCACTTTTGAAAAAACCAATTTCGAAGTTTTAAAACGCCCGTAAAAAATAACCTAAGGAGAAAAATCGTGGAAAATATTTCCATCAGAGAAGTTTAAATTTTCAAATAATTTCAATTCAATTATAATACACGTATTCCGAGCTTTCTCTCGGATTGGTTCAGCCGTTTCGATCTAACAAAATATGTAGTGTAATCTGTCTACATCGCTCAAAGGTATCAAGATACCAATTCAATTCAAGCAACGAGTGTCATGAATTAATTGAAAACGTTTAGAATAAGGTCTTGTAGTAGTAGTAGTAGTAGTAGTAGTAGTAGTAGTAGTAGATATGTATTTAGCATCAATCGGCACAAGTAGCTGAGTGGTTAAAGCACTTGCTCCATGTGACTCGGGAGGTAGTGGGCATGTCGGACCCAATTCGACCCCCGCTACCGTCCATCTTTACAGGGCTTTTTCATGGTTTCCCTCTGTAGTCTAGGCTAATGCCGGGATGGTTCCCACAATATAGGCCACGGCCGCTTCCTTCCCACTATGCTTCCCATTACCCATAAAAACCTTCATCTCATCATTCCATCATCTCATTAATCATCCTTCCGACGGCAATAGATCTTAGTCATCATTACAGTGCGTTGTTAAAACCCAATATGAAAAAATAAATAATTTAGCAATAAATGCTATTTCACATAAAGTTACATTTTTTTCATTGAATAATACAAAGTGATAAAGGTACAATAACAATCAAATTTGCAATGAAAGAATGAAACACATGAAGTGTTATAATTTATATGAGGTAAATTTTAATCTTAAAATAATTAGTCATCAAGCACGTCCCAAAACTGCATCCTCTTGTTGGGATTCGCCACCAACTTCCCTTGCTTTAATAATTTACAACAATCCCTCCTAAAGTTATACACATTATTGTAATTTCTTATATCTATTGGTATTCTATTATTTAATCTCATACCTTCAATGAATATACCATTTTCTTGACACTTATTTGTGGTTCTTTCAATAACTATACGTTATTTTTATTTCTTAAATTATATTTTTGTGTTTCACTACTATACTTTGAATTTTTACATAGGTAATTAGGAGCCAAGTTATGTGAGTTCTTATGAATAAAATAGAGGGTATTGAGTGTAATTCTTTGCTTAACTGTTAACCAAGATGAAGTTTTACACATCTTATTCATTGAGGTAAATCTACCTACTTTTAGAATGCTAAGCATGGCTTCATTTTGAAGTTTTTGATAAGTAATAATTTGATTTTTGTTTAATAAGAACAGCACAGAACTACAATAGTCTATATGGGGGGCTATTATTGACTAATATGAATTCATTTTCGACTCTAGAGGTAGACATCCATTGACTCGTCTAAATAATCCCACTTTCCTAGTCATCTTCTTGAACATAATCCCCATGACTCTTAAAATTGAGGTTTTCATCTATAATTACTCCTAAATATTTCATTTCTTCAACAATTTCAATTTCAACTGATTCTATTTTAAGCTCAATATTATCTAAACTAAGTTTATTCTTATATCTTAATTATCTGGAACAGAAAACCATTGCATTGGTTTTCCTCATTATTATACATTATTTCAAATTAATCAGAATGAGTGATGAACAAAACAGGAGGGCAGTGACGTAATGTTTGGATCTCAAGGTAGATAACCAACCAAATACGTTCCAGCTCATCCATCAACGCGGAAATCAAAAAGCGTTTTCCTGGCTCAGAATATTATGTAGATCTTAAAATGTTAGTTTGCCCTAAAGTGTGATGCATGCAGTCTGCCCTGTAGATGAAGAGGCACTAAACTTACCGTTAATAATAGGTATGCAAAAGCTTAACTGATAGATAGCAATTTGAGATCCACTTTTGCTTGTCTAGACAGCGCGATGATTACAATAGTCTAGTGACATGATGACGTTGAAAACTTTGGTAATTACTCCCGGGTTCTATTCTAGTTTGTGACCAATACTTGTGCTTCATACTTGCGAGAAGACGCTCGAGCTTTGAAGTGGTGTTGCGTCGAACTAGATGATTATATGGTAATTGTTATTGAAATTTGAGGGGATCCCTCCCCAGCGTCACATTTTCAGTGTCAATGTAACATATATTCCATCCTGACTTGGTTTTTCATGGTTTCCCACAGTCCTCGAAGCAAATGCTTGGACTAAGTATCAATTGGCCACGACCTTAAATTAGTAGAGTGGTGGGTCTAATTATAACGTTATAGGCCTATCACTGATTTTTTCTCTGTCCATTTTGTATAATAATGAACTTTGCATCTGCTGTTATTAGAAAGATGTGATCATTGCCCAAGAGACTTACTTCAAAGTGGAAGATATCAACATTCGTGTGTTTATACATATTACAGATACAGTCATAATGTGTTCCGGACGTTCGGAAACTGAAATACTTCCATCTAATCAAAATGGGGTGGTAAGATCGTCCTTGTGGTGCCGCGTCCAAACGATCCCATTTTTCATCCATAGCCCTAATTGGGGAACAAAAATTGTGTATCAAGTTTCGATGTTTCAGTTGACTAGTTGGCGAGCAAGTGAACGGTACCTCTCTGCAGTGTTTACCTTCAGCTTAATTGAAAATATGTTCATACTATCTTCGCGCTTATAATGCCTAAAATCAAGTCTACTGCAAAAGTAAGCGGGAGATTGAATAGTGGAAATGGTGATTCAGACAGTCCACTTTTTGAGAAGGATTCTACGATTTCTGAAGATATACTGGAGAAAATAAAGATGATCGGCGATGTTCTTTTGGAATTTTGGAATTTTTCGTTAATAATGTGTGTTCAATGTTTGCTTTCCATCAGTGTTTTGGTGGTTCATATAACTAAATTTTAATTTCACTTGGTATTTGCTATTGCTTAAAAAATATCTCAAGCGATGCATTTTCTTCTTCTTCTTCTTCTTCTTATTATTATCGTCATTATCATTATCATAAGTGTTTATTTTTCAATCACGAGTAATTTTGCAAATATTTATTCTAGTTGTTTCAAAATTTGTTTCTGTCTTCTTCGTTAACAAATTAGATGTACTCATTTTACTTATTTTATTATTTGCTTCATAGCCAACTTCTGTTAAATAATCATGAGTTATGTTGCCCGCACACAAGAATTCGTTCTTATGCAGGCTTCTTATTAATAATCAACTTATTTCGCACAAATGGTAGTTCTTCTTTATTCTTCTCATTTTACCGTTATATTCGTATTGAATTTATTTGTTACTATCTCCATGTGTTGTTATTCTATTTCATATTTGTCATGTAATTGTTTAATGGGAATGAAAAACATGCTGAAATTGAAATTGAAATTGAAAATCAAAATTGATATTAGTAAAAAGAAGATATTTATATATATATATACATATACATATATATATATATATATATATATATATATATATATATATATATATATATATATATATGTATATATATATATATATATATATATATATATATATATATATATATATATATATATATGTATATATATATATATATATATATATATATATATATATATATATATATATATATATATATATATATATATATATATATGTATATATATATATATATATATATATATATATATATATATATATATTTAGACGATCGTATCAACTGTCCGTTTGAATATATTGTAGTAAAACTACTCCACATTATTCAGAGGAATCTTCCAGAATACTGTCGATCAACATCCACATTGGATTACGTGTTATTTGTATTGTATACGGTACGCTGTGAGGCGACAAATCGATGGCGAAAATATCGAGTGTTGCTGTTTCATACAAGTGATCTTTCCAATTTTGTTATCATAAAATTTGATAGCATATCTAATAATAGATAATGATAGATAATTTAATAGCATTTTCGACAAAATTGTCTGCATCTTGCGATGTATTTTTAAAAATTCAAAGGTCATTACAACCCTGAGACTGTATATGAACAAATTATGATAAAATTTATCTCTTCAATATCATAGAAAACTAAAAAAAAAACTAATCTCAATTTTAGAAATTACAATCAGTTCATTTTTGTCCTCTGTGATCCGGCTCTTTTTTTTTAACGACGCACTGTAATGATCGCTAAGATCTATTGGCGTCGGATAAATGATTAATGAGATGATGTGATGATGAGATGAAGGTTTTTATGGGTAGTGGGAAGGATAGTGGGAAGGAAGCGGTCGTGGCCTATATTGTGGGAACCATCCCGGCATTAGCCTAGACTACAGAGGGAAACCACGAAAAACCCCTGTAGAGATGGACGGTGGCGGGGATCGAACCGGGTCCGATATGTCCCTTCACCTCCCGGATCACACGAAGCAAGTGAGCTAATCACTCAGCTACTGTGCCGGTAATCCAGCTCTTTTTTGCGAGTCGTGACGTAGACATTACTCGATTCCATTCTTGTTTCTATACAGAATCGGTAATGAGTACGTCATGACTCATAATCTCTGGAGGACCAGAATTGTATCATAATTACTAAAATTGAGATCATGATTTATGGTTTTCTCTGGAATTTGGAGAACGGAACGCAAAACGGAAGAAACTAATCTCAATTTTAGAAATTACAAATCGAAAAATCGAAATCGAAATCGAAATCGAAAATCGAAAAAAAATCGAAATTTTTCAAATCGAATTCAGAATCGAGTAAACGTTGAAGATCAGAATAATCCGATTTGCAATATAATTTGATCTTGAATTACCATGCAAAACTGAAATATCGAACATTTCTTCTTGTTTTCTTTGCTCTGAGGAGAGTCTGCATCTGGAATAGTCATGACTTGCTCATCCTCGTAGCTTTAATACAAGATTGAAGGCTTTGCTGGGTCAATATTAACTTGTTTGTCACGTTCTTTGTTAATGGTTCCGTATTAAAAGTTGAACCAGCAATGGGATCGTGAGCTCTAACAACTTACAATCGACTTTTATTATAGAATGACGCTTTTCAACTCTGAGATGAAAGGATGATGAACAATTTTTTAACAATTAAGTTGTACAAAATATGTCGAAACATCTTTACATTTTTTTTGTTTCATCAAAATCGGGAATTTTATGAAAAAAAAAGAAAGTTTTAAAAACTTAGAAAGTTTAGAAAGTTTTATAGAAGTGTACTTTTGATCATGGGTTTCATTCATATGCTCCCAATTTTAGAATGTCCACCTAGTGTTATTTGAGTGTGATTTTACACTTCGATGTATCTTTTAGATGTGTTGCCTGTTTGCACGTTTTATCTTTTAACGTGTTAAATCATTGCAGAATGTAGTGAGCATCATGTCGTTTTTTATGAAAACATTTTGTCTCAACCAAGTATTATTCCGGCGCAATATAACCTAGCCGTTGACGCGCCGTAAAACAACAATATTCATTCATTCATTCATTCATTCATATATGGAGCCATTGTTTTCTCATGGAAGGAAATGATGGGAGGTGGGATTGTTTGAACTGGGCACTACAAAGGCAATCTTACCACTCCAAATTTGTGATTGTAGAATATATTTGATTGTTACATTATTGACAATGATAGGGATTGCACTTTTCCCCAAAATATCAACAGATTGAAATAAATCGAATCTTGTTTAGAATGTTTACTGTTATGAAAATCTCGAGGAATTTTTGCCAGCGTTTTGAGGAAAGTTCAGAAATGATTTTTGAAAAATACTCACAACTTTTTCTGAGAGTTTTTTAATGTTGAATTGATTATTGTTATTTGAGTTCCATAAATTATTCGATTATTTTTTTGAAAGTGAGATTTGTTGTATTTTTGATGAGAACAGTTTAAAAACTCTTCATCTTCATGTTTGGATTATGAATACGTTCAAGTAAATGAGTATCAAGAGTAATGAAAAATTCTTCCATCACCAAAAGTTGAAGTGTTCAAATTGAATATTATTATTTTTTTTGCATTGTTGAAAAAATCGATATTTTAATTACGTTTTCTTCTCATCAACAGCACAGAAGTTGGAAGAATTAACTAACGGTTCGAAACGCTTTCTAGACATTGGTTCAAACCAGAATGAAGTTACATAATTTTTTATTCAGCCAAATCGGTTCGGAACTTATCCCATGGAATAAAATTGATAATTCAGAAATTTTAAAATGAAATTTCATAAAATTTTCAATTTTGAGGTGTCACAGGATTGGGATGGAATTTCAACTCAATGTTCATATTTCTCTAATGCATACGATTCTACTAAATTTAGAGAAATTGGGTTATATTGTTAACGAATGAAAAATAAAATAATTCAGCTGATTATTGAATTGAGTTTAGGCCTATAGAAATGGAATTAGTAACAGGGTGATAACATTATACCATCTGGTAATTTCCGCTGAATATATTCTTTCAATGTTCGTAAAATCGCACTCAGGCACACATTTTTCAATAAATCTTCTCAAAAATAATCTATTCCACAAAGATAATGGTTTATGATAATTTTCCCGACAATTTAGAGGTCACCACTATCGACGTGTGATACATGAGGCGTAGCATTGTTTACACATTGTAAACATTACACTTACACACTGGAACGTACTCGAATGTTTTACTCTTTACGAGGTGAATAAACTATCCCCATTCCCACCCCTCCCATCCCCACCCCCACCACCCACGTCATGAGATACGACCGACGCCAGGGCTGTTATGGGTATATCTACCTTCTTGACTTATATAACTATAAGTCATCATTCATGTTCCGTAAAGTTCTTTCACTTTATGTAAAACATTGTAGAGCTGCCTGCACGCGAGACTTGGGTCTGATTGGACTACCTCTCGACTAAGTACAGTTACGGTCACATCAAGTTTCCGATCGAGCTGCATTCATTCATTCATCAATGCTGACATTATTTTTTCACGGAGATTATTATATTTCATCCTCTTTTTTTTTTTTTTATTGGTCACATACACTGATACAGAAAGAAAAACACAATTACAGCAAAAAAAAAAACATCCACAAAGCCCCTCAAAAAGGCTTAACTGTGGGTTAAAATAGTGAATTATGAGTACAATTCAAATTCGGCCGTATTTCTCAAACATTAAAAATAATAAGGTAGTTGAAGTAAAAAGAAAAAAAAGAAAAACATTGAGTGATTTGTTACATTCTACTTACGAAGTGTAAGGTTTCTTTGATTACTATTGATTTTAAGCAATCAAGTTACATCAAGTAACGAAAAAAGTAGACAGTTGTACAAGATTGTAAGAACAAAATAATTACATAAAAACCAGTATCAAGACACTTTGATTAGAGAAGTATTTTGACTAAAAGACACATAATACACAATATTTTTCAAATTTATAAGTGATAATAATATTGATAGTATAAATGATAATCATCAAATCATTGATCATTGATCAAATCAATGATTGATAATTATCGATCAAAAAATTTTTTTTTTTTTTATTTTTTACCTGTTGATAATACAATCAAAAACACAAGGATCAATGTGAAATATATGAAAAGTCAACTGCATCCTGAAATGCATCCTGAAAATGTACTGATATTAAACACAATGAAACTGTAAGACATTGCACATGCGCTTTACATGCACAAATTAGGGGAAATCATTCGTCAAATGGATGTATATTGTTTTCAAATTGAAAGTGTAATTCTGGATTGAACATTTTTATGAGACCGCGAATGTACTTTTAATTTTTTTTTCAATTGCTGATTTTTTTTCTATCTTTTATCAACCCGCTTCGACGTCACTTTCCTATATCTTGATTTCCCATACAATTAATCAACTTGAATTCGCGAAAGTAGAAGGTGGTTTACCAGAATAACAAACACAAACATAGACCTCACTGTTTTCTTTGTTAGCTGTGGTATTTTCAGGGTCACATCATTTTCCTGGACGAGATTGAAATGAGCATCACGACAGCTTTCCCGAAAAACATTTAATACTCAAAGTTGCAGTGATATTACGCAATTAAAAATAATATTCTACAATCATATTGTTGGTGGACGACCTTTACCTTCAGTGTATAAGAGTATAGGATCCTTCAAATATAAGTGATTTGATGAATCGAAAAGTCACATTCAATAACTTCGATTATAATGAAGAATTGATACGATTTTGAAGATATGCGAGGTGATCCCAGTCTCTATTGGGAAAACAAATTCCCTCCAGGGTGGTTTTACAGATATGAATGGATATAGAATTCACACAGCACAAAATCAACAATTCCATCGTAAGATGCAGACAATATTTGTGGAAAATAATGATGAGCCAAATTTTATAATAGCGAAGGTGAGAAGATCAGTTGTATGTAACAGTAACACTTGATATTTCTGCTATCAATTTTCACCTCACAGTGTGAACCGGCCGGTACATACATTTAACTAACATGTAACTTATTGCGAATATTCATTTTTAGCTTCTTTGTGGTCTTTTGTGAATTGATGATGACTGTTTATCTTGACTCTTACCTAATAAATCGTTCGAAATTTCGTGCTAGTGCTAGCTAGCTCTAAGAGGCAAGGACTTTAATTGGTTAATGTTCACTAAAAAATGCTACCAACAATGACAATATATTATAATAACAAACGCACGGTCTCTTGGATACTGAATAATTCATCACATTTTGTTTCCCACCTCAAGAGCAGTACTAGGATTTTGTGCTAACAATGGAAATACACAGAGACCAGACACGTTGCCATGACAAGTAGCTCTCTTGGTGTACAATAACCAATCAAAGTCCTAGCCTCTTGGAGCTAGCTGGCACCAGTACGGCATTTATTAGGTAAGGGTCCTTGACGATGGATGATCAAGACATCCCAGCTTACCATGAATTTCATCTCGTTTCATTTTATTTCAGTCCAATGAAGGATTTACAAGTTTATCATTGAAAAACAACAATTTCGGAATACTAGGAAAACGCGGGATGCGCGTTGTTAGACGAGCTTAGGGGTATAGAAATCTAGAATGAAAAATAATTTGTCAACCCAATCTACATCTACAGACCTTGGATCACTCCAAACGTTCAAAAACCTTACGAGAATCAGTTATGTCACGGCCTTCCTCTTCATTCATTTCAATCGTTTTGAATTAATTGGTGACACTTGTTGCTATAGATTTAATTGGTTCCCGTAATAGCCTAAATTGATGGGAAAATGCTTTATAAATGCGTTTTCTTCGTTATTTCTCATCCGATTGATGCGAAAAATCTCTCAAAATGTGCTTAATAGTTTCCTTTATATTCGGCGAAAATTTGAGAGGTCTTGAAAAATTTTGATTTTTCAAGTATTTTCCTCCGGGTTATTCTGATGGGGATTTTTGAAATTTCTAAAATTCATAAAAAAAAACGTTACCACCCGATAATGCCACAAAACTATACAGATCTAAGTTAGATGAGGAACCATGACGAAAAAAAGTTTGAAGTTGATAGCTGTAGCCGTTTGACCTGTGGAGAACCGACAAAAAAACATAAAAACAAAAAAAAAAAAAAACATAAAAACGAACACCAATTTTTTTCAGTATGTCAAATTGAATCCTCGCTAAAGCTCGTCTAAATAATTGCTGAAAGTGAAGATGAGTGATACAAATATTTCAATGAAACCAAAATATAAAATACATATGTTTTGAAAATGTTAAGAAGAATGAATGATTCATTTCAGAAATCAAAATAAAATTCTCTTTCGCTTTTCAACGCGTTTCATCCGCATTTTTTTTTCACACACGTTCATTTGAGAACGCGGTTCACATATAGTGTTTTCCTAGTTGTTGAAATGTCAACTACCGCCTATATTTGGTGGATAAGTCTCTTCTTCCGTAGATACAAGTCTAGTCGGATGTAACATTCTCTCGGTGACTGTACTGAGAGTTCCCTCGCCCTGAGGCAAGGAAATGAGAACAATTAAATCACTTCTAATTACCCTGAAAAGGCCCCCAAAAGCTTCTATTTCATTGCAATAGTCGGGACAATCATTATAGTGTAAAGTTGAGGGCTGGTTTTGTGGGCGTTTGCAGATATTCGGAGGGATTGTTACATAAATCTTCATTCACTTGGTATTGGTATTTATGGATTTATGTACAATTTATTGATTAGATGAGCGATAGAGAAAACCGCTATCCCACTCTTATTGAGCTTTGTTTGTGTGTGTTTTTTGATTATATATATATATATATTTTTTTAGGCACTGCCCAGGTCACAGGATTTAACTGATCGACATGAAACTTTTGTACACGCACTCATTTAACTTAGAACTGCATGGTCAATAGTTTTAAAAGTTTTTGGGTTAAATCGGAATCGGTTGGACGATTTTTAAGGTACACCATCTCAAAGTTTCTGAAATCACGTAAGATGAGACTAGACAAGAAAATCTGGAATATAAGATATCTGAAAAAAAAATGTCTCCTGAATGTGAACACAAAAATGATGCACACTATCACACATTTGTATGCCATTCGAGCCAGCCGTTTTGAAGATGATGTAACTAGCCAAACGCAACATGGGCGTTGTAAGATGAGCGAGATATCTGAATAAGGTATAATAGTCGCTGAAGTAGTTCCACCCTTGCTACTTTATCGACTCTGGTATTCTACACACCTTGATGCATCTAAAGAAGACTTCATTGTTGGGTAAATATCACATCTAGAAAGCAGTGAATCTCGGCAACCTAAATCTGCTTTAATTTCTATGATAATATTTGATGAATAAAAACAGTTGATTAGTTTTTTTTCTTCAAAACGGCTGGTTCAAATTGCATACAAAATGGTGATAGTGTGTATCATTCATGTATACACATTCAAATAAAATTTCATCTTATTTGAAAAGATACCATTTTTCAGATTTTCTTGCTCAGCCTAATCTTACGGGGTTTTTAGAAATTTTGAGATGATATTTTTCAAAATCGGTCCAACCGATTCATTCCAGAAACCATACAGTTCTAAGTTGGATGAGTTTTCGTGTACACAAAAATTTCATGTCGATCATTTAAACCCTGCGACCTGTGGAGTGCACACAAAAAAAAAAAAAAAAAAAAAACAGACAAAGCCCCATAAGAGTGGAATGAAGTCTTCGCTCACGCTCATTTAACAAACGTTTATCATTCATGAAATAGATATATATTTATATAATATATTAAATACTATATATATCCTATATATTATATGATAGATTATATTTCCTATATTTGTACGATGTGCGAATCTTTGGATTAAATAAATGAATACTGAATACTCTCAAAATGATCGGAATGTGCCGCTCTTAGACGGTTTCATTGATTCTGCTTCAATTCCAAAACAATTACTTTATATGGATGGATTTCCTTGTTCATAGAAGAAAATGTAACTATTTTTCACTATACTACGTTTCTCAGAGTGAGACAAAATGATAATAGATAACACTCAATCAATGATAATTATCAGACTTCTTATTCATCATCAAAATAATATCACCCACACATCCACATATACACGTACCGTATGTGGAGTTTCGAGAACAATTATGGAAATTCACAATTAGGATTGAAGCCAAAATATCCCGTTTTGAAGTGTTACTATTGTCATAAAAATCTAGATTGACAAAGTTGTATTAGCAAATCGAAGACCCCATTCACCGCCTTGATTTTTTTCTTTTCGCGCTCCATAGGTAAAAATAAGGCACACATTCATCATCATCGAACTCGATACTGTATAGTTTCGAGATCCAATTTCGAGTTTTAAGAATTCTTGTTTTGAAGACACTACTTTTGAAAAACATACTCAAGTTTTCAAAACCCCACACAAATGAATCAAAAGAGAATTTTGTTTCTGAATGTTTTGTTATGAATTTTGTTTCTGAAGCGTCGTTTCATAAGAAAATGATGTATATTTTTTACATTGAGAAAAGCAACAGTTTTAACTAATTGACGACTAGTGATTGACCCGCCCACAAACGTCACAAAACAAAACATCCAATCAAATGGGCTGTTTGTTATGTGGGAAATTTGACATTAACCTATCAGAGGATCTCTGAATTCCCATATGAAGTATAGATCAAGGTGGCCCTGGCGATTAGTCACGCCTGTCACTAGTGGTCAATTATTAAAAAAAACGATTAAAATTAGCAATGATGAACAGGAGGGCAGTGACCTAATCGTTTCAAGCTCAAAGTGTGTAATATATAGACCTAGCTCATTACATTCCAAATAAATATGCCTATATCACTCATCCATCAACGCATTATGGTGCGTTTTTCCATTTCTATAAAATTTCTGTATTCACGGTAAACCTATCTCATCCTTAGAAAAAAAACAATAATTGATATTCCATCAAATTCGTTCGTGAAAGATCACGGCGTGAAAGACTTTACACGCCTCAAACACCTGATACCTCATAATTAAAATAAAATACAATTTATACGTGCCAACGCAAACGAGATTTCAGTTATAGGTCTATTAATAATGTGCTACATCATTCCAGGTTTATTTACTGCCAGATCGTAAATGGCATTCACCCTCATTTCTCGACTCCTCAAAAATAATATTACATTCTCGGATTTTATGTATTTTTCCTCGAACATTTTCCCTATAAAACATATCAATCTGAACATGGGGACCTCCTCTTTATATACACCTCAAACTTTAGTTATCTTCTATCTACATTTAATATACCATGAAAATACTTTTTAACACTCTCTTTACTTCTTTTACTTATAATTTATGTGCAATTTTTTGGCTCGTTTGCAACCTGAACAAGATTAGGGAAAGATAATACTTTTTCACGTAGCATCTTCATCGTCACGGCACCCCTTAGGCGATATCAGCCATTAAAGAATTAAGGAGGGTTGTTTATAATGAATAAAAATACTGAGAGAAAGAGGTTATTTATTAAACATAAGAACTGTAATTATTGCCGAGATAAACCTCGGTGACAGCTACGGTACATTAATAATGCATAATGAAATGGTTGAAACGTTTTAAATCTCGACAGGAAAATTCTTTTGATGTTCAGTTTCGTGTTGCTCACAGTTAGTTAGAGATGTGTGGACGGTTAACTTTGTAGTTAAGAGGTTTTAAAGGATGCATGTTGATCAAAAACTTCATTTGAAATATGGAACGTGAGTTTAATGACGTTACCGGATTGGTTGTCATGGAATTGGTAATTACTTCTTATATATTCTCATATCGCACGTGATAGGCCTATATCACAAAAATACCAATATTCAGCAAGAATTAAGTCGCTTAGAAATCCAATTCAATTTAATTTCTTCCACTCGAGAAGATAATTATTATTAACATTTTTCACGATTCTGAGTTGACTACATTTTTTCGATCTAATTCTATCTTAGGTTACCATTAGACTCCGTATCTCTACTTTAAGAGCTCACATCACAGCTGAGCATGTTTCTTTTCGAAATGCTCTACGCAAGTTCGATGTGCGTTTAAATTTTTGATTGTGGGTTGAAAAGTGAAAAAAGGATAATATTGGAAGAGTTTCAGTAACCACCGCTAGATGGGGGAGTTTTTCATCTCATGATTTTTACAAAATCCAGTTACATTACACATTTTGGCCAAGGAAATTGGGAAAACTGTAGAATTACAGGCAAATGAAAATATCAAATATTAATAAGCAGAAATGAACTTAAGGATGTGTGTTTGTAATTTATTCCTACTATTATTCGGTAACCGGAAATTAGGCAATGAAAACCATCAAATTAGGCACATTTTGATTCAATTATTGCTCCCTAATGAAATTATTCTTCTATTTTCGATCAGGCATATCTAATTGTGAGGGTATTGTTCATTTATTTCATTTTACCGCAAGTCCCTAGTGTTTGTAGTTCTTGAGATATATGTGGCGGAAGTGCACCTTGTAAATCTGTCCAAGATGCGGGCTCTTGAGAACCAGTTCTACTTATCTCAATCAGGTACTATAACAGTTGCACATTTAAAAAGTAAAAACAAATACAATCTTACTATTTCACATATATAATCATTCATACTGTTTCATATACACACACACACACATATACATGTACAATAATACATAGTCAGTTTAATATAAGCAGTATCAACTGATTGCATAATATAAATAAGGATAGATTCATCGAATATAATAATATTCATTCATGTCATGTATGCTCATCTTGTCGCTAGATAGATAATGAATGATGCATTCTGATAAAACTTTCAACTTTCAACTATCAAATGTAACCAAGGGTAATAACAAGTTGATCCGCTGACCATATTGCTTGATCCCATAACCATCAGTTTGTGAAACTGGGTCCAAGTTACCCAAATCATGAACAATACACCGTATATCCTGCAGGAGTAGACTCAACACATATGCAGCATGTGGCAATATTTATATGAAACAACATTATGTTATGGTCATGAATACCTATCATGTATTGATAAATATTGGTTGCGAATGTTGAAATTAACATCGTATAACAGATAATAAACGTATAATTGAGATAAAATCCCCTTGGACTCATTTCCCAGTCGTGTTGTCACTCTCGATAATGCCGATAACGCTTCAGTGATGATAGTGATAGCATGGAAAGTGATGATATGATACAACAGTGATAATATAAAAATATTACAATTTCTGAAATGTCGGGAGAATGTTATTTTGCTTTGATGGTATTTTATTCAATCCTTCAGAAGAGTCCTATACTGATCTATAATTCATCCAATTCATTCATCCAACAATACAATAGATTCGTTAAAAACAATACTTGCCATTTACATCATCATTCTATAGTCGTACTTTCAAAAAATGAATGGAAAACTCATAAAATGATGATGTTATTTTGATCCTGTTTGAAACCGTTATATAACCACAACTGTCTCTGTTTCAACGAAATGGCTATTCAAAAACAGTACTGTTGCTCACTCTTATATTGAATGAATGAATATTAGGGATTCAAGGCGCATCGACAGCGAGGTCATTTAGCGCCTGTACACTCTTATATTAAAACTGTTGATTCGAATTGATTTCTCATTTCTGGTGATTTTAGGTTGTGACAAATCAGTTCGGGTCAGGTTGGTTGGGTTGTGTTCGGTTAGGTTTGTTGAATCAGGCTATCTTTCTTCAATTTACGTTACTCGCAACAACAACAACAACAACAACAACAACAACAACCACAACAACAACAACAGCAACAACAACAACAACGGCCGTTGTTGCGCAGTTGCCCCCAAAGTGCCCAAGTGGCCGGAGTTGGACATAACCAACTCCAGCTGCATCTGTCTTGTATTGTTGAACCTCCAATAAGCCGTGAATCGTATCACAGGTAGTTACCGACGTTTTTGTGACCGTTCAACAGCGTTTCAACATACAGTAAATGTAGACAATTGATTAGGCAGAACCATGGTAAACGCAAGCAGCAATGAACAATCAGTGATAATCACGAGGGCGGGGGGGGGAGGGGGGGAGGGGGGGAGGGGTTGTGTGGGAGTATATATATATATATATTCTATAGTGGTACAACTTGCTCTTGATGCGGGCTTTATTTATCACCAACACCCCACCCCCAAAACCTACACTCCCTCCCCAAACAATGTCATTCCCCCATTCTCTAACATCTGACCTCCATCTAAAGCCAGACTTAATTATTACTGCCGCCCCTTCAGTAACGCTCCCCCCCTTCCCCCTCCCCCCCCTCCCCCCCAACAACTCAAACAGGTAATTGCTCTGTAACAATAGATGGTCTCAACAATACATCATGTGATGGCGTAGTTGGGTTAAAATTGACAATTACAATGCTATGTATATAACTTGTAGTTGAGAGCGTGTGTGAGTAGATTTTGTGAGGTGGTAGATTCTGGCGAGGGGTTAACAACTCTTGAAATCTGGTGTACACTTGTCATGCAATCTTCCTGAAATCTCTTGAAATTTTCTCAAAATCCTGTGAAATCTCCGTGAAATCCCTTGAAATCTGAAATCGGGTGTACTTCAAATTTACTAGTTGCTTATCCCTCGGATTCTGATGATAACTTTTGAGCGGTATGAAATATCAAAATTCTGATGTGCGAAAGTAATGGATGATTTCAATACGAGAGAAACAAAGAGGAAACAAAGAGGAAATAAAGAGGAAACAAAGAGGAAACAAAGAGGAAACAAAGAGGAAACAAAGAGGAAACAAAGAGGAAAGTGAAAACTATTTCATTCATCGCATAATCTTCACAGTTATGCTGGGCTTCCGTACCTGCGTTATTCAATTTGAATTTCAATTTCAACATGTTTCTTATTCTCATTGAACAATTACATGACAAATATGAAATAGAATAACAACACATGGAGATAAAAACAGAATGAATTCAATACGAATATAACGGTAAAATAATAAAAATAAAGAAGAACTGCCATTAGTGCGAAATAAGTTGATTAATAATAAGAAGCCCACATAAGAACGAATTCTTGTGAATTCTTAAGCCACCATGATGACAAAACGACCAATCAGTGACGAAAGTTACGTGATTTCTGATTGTTGAGCTCGCCTCAATTCCACCGCCTTGCGAAAGCGAAACGCAAATCGCGTTCATGGAAGGCCAGCATTATCCAGCATGAGAACACTCTTTTCAAGCTGTATTCGACACGACAAGTGACAATAGAATGTGCTTATAAATCTGAATATGGCCAACGAATAGTTACAAAAGTTCAGTCAACAATGTAATATCACAATCAATGTCATTGTTGAAAATATGAGCGCGCTCTATTTTGTTAATTTTTTTAGTTCCAATTTTCAGCACTAACAGCGTACCTGCAACTTTTTCCGAGCAATACATGTGAAAAGATTGGAATTCAAGGTCAATAATTTCATCTCATTTCATTTTGATGCAGAAATATCTGTGTTTCTTCTGTATTGGAATTTTGACATTTCAGAACGCGTTCAGAAGTTATCACCAGAAAATAATATTTCGCTAAATCGACTTCCATATAGTCTCAACTCGACTTGATGACACCGGATAACGATTTGATACATTTTCTGTGTATCTAAAGCACGATTCACAATTGAAATATGGAATAGTGATTATGAAATAACAATAGTGTTATAGTGTATAGTGACATAGGTGGGCCACAATAGCCTCTTATTTCAATGGTTCACCGCCAACCTGAATCATTATTTCACCTTGAACGGTTCAAATTTTACTGGCAGTGTCAAAAACCAAGGCCTTCCAGATTATTCTTTTATTATTCTATTATTCTTTCAAAATAATATATTAGGCCTTGCAGCAACTGTCAAGAGTCATTTTGACATTTAATTCTCGAGAATGTCTGATTTGAGTCTCAGAGAAAAATAAAATACGCGAAATACATAACGGTAAGTCACTTGACTACAGTAGTAACATCATCTGATTGGTCAGAATTCAGCTTGCCATGAAGGTTATAAGGAATAAGTCATAAGAAATGGATTTTTTTCATTTCTTATGACTTATGACCTAATCACTATAACCAGTTTCTTATTGTGAACGGTTAGGCCTACATGGAAACGCCAACATCCATTTCGCTTAAACACTATACCATATTCCATAATCACTATTTCAATTGTGAACTATGCTTAAGACACAGTGATATTGGCGATGTGGAAACGACCTGCTACAAGAGAGAGAGAGAGAGAGAGAGAGAGAGAGAGAGAGAGAGAGAGCGAGAGAGCGAGAAAGAGAGAGAGAGAGAAAGAGAGAGAGCGAGAGAGAGAGAGAGAGAGAGAGAGAGAGAGAGCGAGAGAGCGAGAAAGAGAGAGAGAGAGAAAGAGAGAGAGCGAGAGAGAGAGAGAGAGAGAGAGAGAGAGAGAGGATTACCCCGATCTGTAGAAGCATGGAATCATACAAAACATAACTATCACGAATAAAACGTAGATATCTGTGCTTGTAATGTTGGTAGAAGAACTTTTTTATTGTGAGTACAAGTATACGAATGTGAACTTGTAATCTGGTAGAGCGTTTTCTTCACTATCAAATACCATCTGCATGTAGCGCATACATAGTAACATACTACAATCATCAGGGCAGTGCTTTCGCAGTATCAAATATTGGGAACTGAGATTATATAAGATGGGATTTTTGAATGTTATGACCGAATATAACTAGTCAAACGCAACATAAGCGTTGTGAGATGAGCGAGATATCTGATTAGGTTAATAGTCGTTAAAGTAGTTCTACCCTTTACTTTATCAACTCTGGTATTCTATACACCTTGATGCATATACAGAAGACTTCATTGTTGGGAAAATATCGAGTCTAGAAAGCAGTGAATCTCGGAAACCTTAATCTGCTTTAATTTCTGTGATAATATTTGATCTATGACTATCAATAACGTTATTGATAGTCATGAATTTGATGAATGAAAACAGCTAATTTAATTATTTTCTCCAAAACGACTGGTTAGAATTGCATACAAAATCGTTATGAGGTGTACCTTTCATGTATACACATCCACAAGAAAAAAAAAATTAATTCCATTCGAAGAGATTTTATTTTTCATTTTTTTTTGGTCAGCCTAATCTCATGGGTTTTTAGAAATTTTGAGATGATATTTCTTAAAATCGGTCCGACCGATTGATCAACATGAAACTTTTTCTGTACACGCAAACTTATTCAAATTAGAACTTTGTAGTTTTACGGTTGAATCGGTTGAACCTTTCTGAGAAACAATATCCTAAAGTTTCTGAAATCCTCGTACGATTAGGTTGGGTAAGAAAATTTGAAAGATGAAATCCCAAAGTATCGAAATTCTCCTGAATGTGAACACATAAATCGTACACAATATCATGAATTTGTATGAAATTTGAACCAGCCGTTTTAAGAGAAAAAAATTAGAATGGTTGTTGGATGAGCGTATAGAGAAGATTTCATTTCACATACCGGAAAAAAATGGGCTTCGTTTTTGTTTGTTTGTAATTTTATGCGTGGCATACAAGTCAGGAAAAATTATCTACCTACTTGAAACTCTTTCCATATATTTCTGTCTCACCAGAATAGGTTGGGATTGTTTTTCAGAAAAGTCGGTCAGAAGGTTATTCAGGAAAAAATGCGGATAGTTTAAGATATTCTCATAAGAATGACACGAATGGAAAATACTTGAAATGTAGACAATTTTCAGAAACTTCAAAATTTCAGTGAATATGGAAAAAAAATTACGTCCATTTTCAGTGACTTTCACAACAATCAGATGACAAATAACAAAGAAAACGCAATAAAAGTATACATTTTATTGTAATATGGGAGCAATTGGTTTTGCAAAGTGCAGGCATATGCGTATAATGTATGTATATGTGTATTGCATGTGTAAGTGCATGCAGTATAAATATCAACAAGTTGCAGGTGACGTTTTTGAACGTCTGAATTTATCCAAGGTCCGTAGATGTGGATTGATCTGATGAACTATTTTTCATTCTGGATTTCCATACTTCTTAAGAGGCCGCAGGCGCTCGTATTTCACGCCGCAAACTCTCACGGCCGTAATTTTTGAGATATCAATATGATTGTTTTTGCATTCTGCTGATAATTGAAAGAGGGAGGTTATCGCATTTACAGAATTTTGAACAACAAATTTGTGATTTTTCAAATTCTTCAAATGGAAAATGAAAAAATTTCTAGTTTACGGAAACCTAGATATATATTTTTGAATACCAAAAAATAATATGGACTGTGAAATATATCAAAAGTGTGAGTAAGGGAATTAACGGCGTTCACGAGAATATCAGTATGGCGGGCTAGTCTATGGGCTGCGCCTAGTACACGATGCATGTTAAACTCGAGTCCGAAGCGAGCGAACAACGAGCGCGTGTAGCGCGCCTGCGGCCTCTTAAGCTCATCTCAAAACGCAAATCCCGCGTTTTCCTAGTCATTCATCAAACTGACATGAATAATACCGCAGAATCATGTGTCGCTGAGATTCACGGCTTTCTAGATTCGCTATTCACCGAATCAGGTGATTTCATGTGTGTCAAGGTGTGTAAAGTTTTCGATTATACTTCATAGAATTATCTCGCTCATCTCACAAATCATATACTGCGTTCGCTAACTTATACTGGCAAGTAAATCGTGTCACGTGCTCCATAAGTTCTAATTTATCCGTCATTAGAATCAGTTTTTGTTGATAAATGAAATCAACTACACAATATATTTATGGACGTGTTCCAAATTCAAATGATTTATTTGATATTTCAGTGTGAATATATTACGTTAATTGTGTTTTATATGCTGTACTTAAAAATGTTATGGGTCAACATGTGATTCGAGTTGTTTTACCTTTATCGTTACGAGCCTCGGAAACGATTGGCAATGTTTATTTCTTGTGCGTGACTCGAATAACAAAGCGATTCCGATTTTTGAGGGCCAAGTGAAGTGTATTGTACCAACATACTTGACACTCTTAGCGCCACTTGTCGTATACCGGAAGAAGAATGTCTTACACCAAACTAACAAATTGTAAATACTTCACTTTAATTACATAATCACGTCTACAGTTTAATGGAGAATTATATAATTTTCCATTTCGATACGATTTGGTGGAGGTGCCAAGTTAGAGGTTGCTGCGGAACGTTTGGCGGAGGCATCGAGACAGTCAGAGAAGTCAATATTGAAAGAAAAGACATAACAACACTAAAACTGGTTCCGGTTTTAGTTTCGATTTTAGTTCTTATTAATGATGAAGATATTTATTTCCTTAATTTCAGAGAAAACCAAGAATCCAAAACCCAAAAATCTATGGAAAATCTATCAAAGGACAGTCCTGCCCTTTGATAAAGACTGTTGCAATCCAGTTGAAACGTCAGGTTTTTTGAATGAATAAATTTATTCAAAATATATACGGTTTCACCCTGAAATAATCATCATTTTCATACATTTTGACCGTCGAATCAACATTCCGTTCTCAAATATATATATATATATATATATATATATATATATATATATATATATATATATATATATATATATATATATATATATATATATATATATATATATATATATATATATATATATATTTATATATACATATATAAATATATATTTATATATATATATATATATATATATATATATATATATATATATATATATATATATATATATATATATATATATCTATATATATATATATATATATATATATATATATATATATATATATATATTTCAATATATATATTTCAATACAGTCGATCATTACAGAAGGTGATTTCATGGTTGTGGGTCACAGTTGATCATCTTGATCATTAATGAACACTCACGATCAGAAGTCTCGTTTTTCTACCAATGTTGAACAAGAAAAAGTCCAAAGTGATTTGATCCAACATTTGAGTTTTCTAGTAGAAAAAAACGCTTCTAAAATAACGAATAGGTTCTTGTTTTGAATGTTCCATCTGACTACATTCATATGGAATCATTCGAGCGCACATGCTGACATCTTTCAAGTTTCCAAGAATGCCCTGTCATTATTTCGTTCATGAGTGCTCGGTTCAAACAAACAAGTATTGACTCGAGCGCAAACAAGAGTTGCTTTTCATATAACATATTTATTTGAAGAAGAGTCGTCTTTGTCCGAGCCCAATACCAATTCTCGTTCTACAAAAATGATAAAAACATATCTCAAACATATGTCGGTTTGATATTGACGTTGGGTATGATCAATCACGAACATGCATTCTATTTTGTTTACTCATTGGATGAGCGGAGTGGAGATTCTAATTTACTGTTCTTGATAAACGAAAGTGTTTCTTTTCTTTGTATTGCACAGTTCAAACGGAGGATTTTTTTTAGGTGAAATTTGGCATGCACATATACTAGAAATTAGGAAAACGCCATATATGCGTTGTTAGACGAGCGGATAGTAATAGTATGTCGACTTTTTTTGCCGAACTCTAGCCTACATTCGCCAATTGGGTGACATTCTAGTTATAAATGAGTAAAACCTGCTTCGAGTGGTACCAAAATGGCTTACCCAATCAAGCTGAGAAGTTTCAGAAATGTGTATCAGAATGTAATTCAACTTCACGCAAAATTTCATGTTTTTGTAAAATAAAAATATTTCCTTTCTCTTCCGCTGAGTTATTCTGATGGGTATTTTTGAAATTTCTAAAATTCATAAAAATAAAAGTTACCACCCGATAATGCCACAAAATTATACAGATCTAAGTTAGATGAGGAACCATAATGAAAAAATTATGAGGTTGATAGCTGTAGCCGTTTGACCTGTGGAGAACCGACAAAAAAATATGAAAAAAACACATAAAAACGAACACCAATTTTTTTCAGTATGTCAAATTGAATCCTTGCTGAAGCTCGTCTAATCATCATCTCACTCGTTACTGTATAGTTTCGAGACGCAATAAGTTGAACCATTTCTAAGATAAGTGAATATTCGTTTTTAAAAATCCCATTGATAAGAAACCTCTTAGGAAAATTCGGAAAAATATTCACCACACAAAAATTTGAAATACGGAATTCAAGCAAACCGATTGTACTCTTTATTACACAGTATCACATGATTCGGATACTTTTTTTTTGACATCAAGTAAATGAATATTTTTGGAGGATAGAGTTGCAGAGCCCTCATTGAACAGTCTACAGACCCTGGTAGTGGTACACCTGATAATCCTGCTAGGAGCGCTGTGATCACTAAGAAAATGTCATCTGCTAGAGTGATGTTGCTGGTGAATGCTGCTAGGAGCACTGTGATCAGCCAACTTTGTCATTGTTGAGTGAGCATCGGCTCTGTCATATGGCGTTGCCCATTCAGATACTATTCATCTATTGTTACGAGGCTACAAATTACTATATATTTTTCACATCGATCAAAGCTATCAAGGAGAATCTCAAGTCAAACCAATTGATTAATGAAACATCAATGGTAAATCAAAAGGAAAGTGAGTTGATTTAGATTCTAAGCCAAGGTGTGTGTGTGTTGAACTTTCTATTCCATTCCATATGAATAACGCCATTCCATAACTCATATGCTGCGTTTTCCTAGTTCGGTTATTGATGCTTCATGACCCCACCAACAGCCAGGCTATACGGGGATGCGAATAAGCGGTTATTGATGAAAAGGTAAAGTGATGAAGAGCGTAATGAAGTTCATGAGAACCCATATGCGGACTTCTGAACTCTCTCCTGACTTGACTTCATTCTACATAGTGCTCCGGGGGCGGGAGGGAGGCGGCAAAACATACATTTCAAAAGTGATGCCCACATTGTTGTAGGTATGAATAATATATTGATGAGTGGGTTATCTCGATCAGACACTTTATCCATTCGGAACACTCCGTCAAGTCTGAGAGTGTGTATAAAAGCCTGCGTTAAGTCAGCTGGGGTCTGGTATAGCGACAAAGTTTGTATTTGTACAAAGTTTCATTTGACTATAGACGTCATAGCTTCGTATTGTGGACTCTAACCTGACCATGACGCTTGAATGTTTTTATGTGTAAGAGAAACTCAAAGATATATATATTTATTACATTTTGATTCACGAATTATCTCCCACCAATTCAGCTCATTCATCAATTGTGAGTAAAACGGCTCATGAGAGTCATGTTTATATATAATATACAGTATATATATATATATATATATATATATATATATATATATATATATATATATATATATATATATATATATATATATATATATATATATATATATATACATATGCCCATGGATGTGATTAGGGAAAAAAGCTTCAATTATTCATCAACCCTGCAAAGTACTTCGAGGTTGTTGAGTAACTCTATCGAAATGAAAACCTTGGAGAAGGTGAGATGGTCCTTGTAATGCCCTGATCGAACGATCCTACCTTGTCATGCTTGAACTCCATCAAAAAACAGTGACTCTGTGACAAGTTTTTGGCACGAATCCAAAACAAATAAAATGGTTCAGATCACGATATGCAGTACTCCACATTTTTATCCACATTGGAATTATGTTCGAACAAGCCGTGATGATCGGTTCAGCCACACAAAACACATATGATCACATTATTATCTCGCACAATTCGACTATCCAGCTACATCCATAAACATGTAGCTCCAACCTGAATCATTTCTGTTCCACGTTCAGACTGTATAGAGCTCGCACTTTAGGCTTCGACCAACCCCGTATTAAATTCCCCATCACTTCCACATATCATATTGTAATACACGGTAAAGTTATTATGTAATGCACTTAACCCCACAGAATAAAGGGCCATGCACTTTACCTAAGTACATGTAAGCCAGCGGTTAAGTACTGCATTATATCTCATTAAATATTTACATCTTTATATATTAGTATATCGGTATATATACGATATTGTCATGTCGACTCCGCATCATTCGATACGTAGTGCGCATGATTTTCGCTTCTGCGCCAATCTCTGTGCCCACGAGGGGTGAGGGGGTGTCTATGGCGATAGTAGCGCTAAGGGCAGCTTGACTTGGGTGGTGAGGGGAAGGGGGGGAAGGGGGATTCAAAATACGAATGCACCGGGTTGGCGGGCAATCCTGTTCAGTCACTTCAGGAGGGTGAGACGCGCGCGTGGTCCTATTCTCGTCAACCGAGTCCCGTCGTTCGAATCACATCACGATCTTGTCTCGTAATATTCGTCAGATATATTGGCGACGTTTCGATTGGTTCTGTGATCTTGGTGGATAATGGATGGATTTGATTCGTGTTTTTTTCCCGATGAATTAGATCATAGCATGCTTGATTCTATGCTTTAATCACAGATAACTTGGTGTGCGTACGTCATTTGTCAATGTGTGTAGAGTGTAGAAAAGTGTTTTGGTATCACTGACACTGAACTTTGAACTATTTAAATTTAGAACTCTGAAATTTTATATTGGATAATTCAAAATTTGATATATCAACACTGAGAAATAACCGAATATATGATGAAATAAAAGGATCGCGTTTTTGTTGGTGTAAATTGGAAGTGAATTCAATTGTTAAGAAAAATTGATAAATTTTCCCACAATTAAAATAAGTGAAAACTGTTTTTCCAGTGTGATATAAAGTGTGCGGAGTGAAAATATTCAACATTCGAACTTGAAAAGTGATTTCAAAAAACTGAGCTCACATCATTATAGTGATTGTGACGAAGTAAATAAAATACCATACCAACGTTCAGATAAAAAGTACAATGCATGTATTTCGATGTGACGTATTATTGATGAATTGAAGAGATAAAGAAGTAGCGATGTCGATGCCAAGAAAAACGTCCGCTTGGAACGTTAACGTGCGGACTAGCCTCGTCTTGAGCTATGCGTTAGTGGTCACGTCGATGCTCGGCTCGTCCCATGGCAAGATTCTAGTCCCCAAGCAAGAAGGTAAGACCACATTCATCTTATACATAATTAACACGATTAATCACATATATATTCTACGAAACTTTACTCACATATTCTTCAATGGTGTTTGATATATTTTGAGAGAATGCTATATGATATCGCGTCATCATTGAATTTATCAAAATGGATGATGAAAAAAATGATGTCAATGAGTGAAAAGATGGAAAATTAACAAGTATTAAAATCGTGATGATATATCGAATGCATTCAAATATCTCCTCATCTATTCATCGAGTGAAATCTGATAATTTACTTTCCTATATTCTTCGAAACTTAACTCATATATTCTTTACTGAAACGTATAATATATTTCGAGAGAATGCTATATGATATCGGGTCAACGTTACCTCTTCATCAAATTAGTCTCAATAGATAATTTAAAAACTTGATGTAAATGAATGGAAAGAAGGAAAAATGAAAAATATCGAAATCATGATATATATCCGATGTATTTAAATATCGCCTCATATATTTATCGAGTGATTTCCAATAATTTACTCACATACATTCTCCGAAACTTTCCCCGCCTATCCTTCACTGAAGCATAATATATTTCGAGAGAAGGCTATCATGATATTGCGTCAACGTTACGCCTTGATTAAATTAGTCGAAATGGTTGATGAAAAATTGAAGTAAATGAATATTGAATAAACAAAAAGATGAACGAATAACGAATATTGAAATGATGATAATATATATCAATGTATTTAAATATCACCGTACCTATTCATTAAATTTGTTTGGATGGTCTCATCAAGTGATTTCCAATAAATTACTTACATATATTCTTCAAAACTTTCCACACATATTCACCACTTTGGAATAATACATTGAGAGTATCGCTTCAACCGACTCTATCAAATTTGTGAACTTGAATTCGGACATTTTCGGTATGTTAAATCACACCCCTGATTGCAGTATAGGATGTCAGTGATGAAAACTCAGTTTGAGAGCGGAGAATATTTCAGTTAGCATACCGTGTAGTTTACAAGGAGTATAGTTTGACATTACGGTCAGTTGGGGTGGAAGGGACACAACCTAGCCAGTGGGAGGGTAAAAAGGTGAAGATGTATTCTAAACCCTCTAGGACAGTAGGGAAATGGGAAGTAAAGAAATACACGAAAGCCAGCATCCATCTTTTTTCTGATTGATGTGTTTCAATGATTGAATACATTCAAAACTTTTTACACATATTTTCTACTGAATAATAATGAATCGAGAGTATGCTGTATGATATCGCCTTATCTTTTCATCAAATTTGTTTGACTAGTCTTGACGGAGACTTTTTTTTTTAATAACATCGAAACTTGATACAAAATCATTGTTCCCCAATTAGGGCTATGGATGAAAGATAGGATCGTTTGGACGGGGCAACAGAAGGACGATCTTACCACTTCATTTTGATTATTTGAAACTAATGAATTTCAATACCAGGACTGCGCTGTCTGTGATCATAATTTTTCGCCGTAGATAAAAGTCTTTCAGTATAAAACACAAATGTTGATATCTTCAACATTACAGTTACTGCATAACATAGTTTCAACGGAAACCAGAAGATTCTTATCTTCGGCGTGAATAGTGTGGTCACAGGCAGCACAGTCCTCGTGTCAAAGTTAATAGTTTTCGATTTCGAATAATTTAAATGGGGTGGTGAGATCACCTTTATAGTGAACCGTCTAAGCGATCCTACTTTCATCAATAGAATTAATTGGACAACAAAGGAGTTTTCTCAAGTTTCGATGTTGGCTGGAAAAAAGTTTCATTGAGTAAATCCTGATGGATTACAAACATTCTCCAGAACTTTTGAACATACGTTTTACTGAACGATAATAAATACATCGAGCGTATGTTATATATGATCTCGGCTTACCTCTTCATTGCATTCCGTGGTAAAGTCCTCACGGACATTTCTGATTATCAAAATATAAACTACCGGTACACGAAAGACGAACTTCATATGGAAACTGATCAATTGTGAAGTTTATACGCTCCAATTTTGAAAACTTGATGCTTTTGGTGAATGTATCTGCGTTTCTTATCACCTGCGACCTGAAAGATCTCAATACCTTGGAAAAATATGTCCCACTTTGGTTCTGTTCTTCTATATTTTTTGTATCATGTTATATTAAATTCCCATATTTATTGAATCATATATTTATTTTGTCATCATATTTTCATATCATTAGGTTAAATTCAATTTTTTTTTGAAAATCTAAATCAATTCTATATATACATAAAGGTTTTGAAATAGCACCAAAAGAGAAATAGCACAATACCTCAGAAAGTGAAATGAGAATCATGACAAAAATGCATCGAATAAAGTGAAACTCTTTTCCACAAAGCCTCACCTGTGGGTTGAATTTTTTTTTTCAATAATATCGAAACTTGATACAAAATCATTGTTTCCCAATTAAGGCTATGGATGAGAGATGGGATCGTTTAGACGGAGCACCACAAGGGTGATCTTACCACCCCATTTTGATTAAAACAGAGAATATATCATCAATATTATAATATTGTGAATATCATATTTAATAATAATGATAATAATAATGATGATGATAATAATAATAATGGCAGTTTATCGTCTTCTCCATTGAATGATCACATACATGACATATGACGATAATATAATGAGATAATAATGATACAATGGTAACAGATAATGACTCAGTACAGAGCAAGTCAATGAGTAAAACGAGACGTGAAATAAGAAACAAGAGATGAGTCATTCATAAGAAGTAATCTCATACCAATTTTAAAATCATGAAAAGGTGAAACTTAATCCGCGTCATTCATAAATTCGGTCACGGAATAGACAAATTCTTTCACAAAGTACTGTTTCAAATGTTTCTTAAAATCTTCCTGGCCTCTTGAAAGTTTGATACAATTCGGAAGGTTATTGAACAGTTTAACTCCTGTCTATAATGGGCTAGTCTCGCGAATTGTGTTTAGTTTTTTCAAATCCTCATTTGTTCTCGTGCGGTACACATGAACAGCATATTACTCTCCATTTACACATACTTATTCTCAATTATAAATAACATGATGCTGTACACATATAAGCAAGGTAGAGTCGTCATTTGAAGATAATTGATAAATGAATAGAGGTCCACATGAGTCTTTGGAATATACTCCTGGTGTAGTAGGATCATAATTAGCATCATCAAGATGTAGAACTGATTTTTTATGTAGCACACACAATTTTTGAGAGTGAGATGACGAGCCCCATAGAACTATACCATAATTCAACTTGGATCCAATATAAGAGGAATAAATTAGTTTGGCTACATTAACATTGTAGGTCTATATGTTTCATGTTAATTGTTATATTGGTGTTATATTTTGTGTTGGATATATTCGTGGACGAAATTATATTTCCGTGGAGATTGATAACTCAATTTTCAGAACAAGATGAGAATCTTATTTCGATATTTGCTATGGTGAACCATTCTGACAGAGATTTTTTCGTGGTTTTTCTCTGTCTTTCTTATAGGTACATACTGGAATGGTTCCATGAAAAAATGCCATAAGATCGAATCCTTCTCACTGTCCAAACCCACCTTATGAAATAACCTCCATTTCATCATTCATCATCTCATTCATCATTCAACGACCACAACAGGTTTTACTCTTCACTATATTGCGTCGCTAAGACCAAATAAAATCATAGACAATATAATTTTGAATCAGGAATATTCATTCTGGGAATGTACGGTTTTGGTCATACATGGAGTGATCGTTCAAGCCATATCGAGATTCATTTTTTTTTGTCTAATAACATCGAAAATTGAAACAAAATCATTGTTCCCCAATTGAGGCTAAGGATGAATAGTAGAATGATAATATTCATTAAAAATGATAATATTCATTCTGGAAATACTATATTGAGTACGCACTGAAACCATAATGCAATGTGCATTCAATCACACGCACAATCAGTGGAAATAATGATGATTGAATGTGTTGAAAATTTAGAAATAACATCAATGTGACGAATAAAAACAGAAATGCTCATCAGAAAACATTTTTTGACTTTTGGAAACTGAAATTTTAGACTTTTGGAAACATGTTATACGTATTTTTGATAACTTCATTCCGTAGAAGACACGACGGATACACCATGATACTCAATTATATTTGCTCCTCTACGGGATATTCTCACTGGGAGCTCAAATACTCATATGGATTATGTTTAAACTTATGAAGTGTGATTTAATGTGTAATGAAAATGAAAAAAAAAACTTTCATCCACTGCCGAAAATTATAGTCACAGAAAGCTACAATCCTGGTGTCAAAGTTAATGGTTTTCAATTTCGAATAATTGTAATGAGGTTGTAAGATCGCCTCTGTGGTGCCACTTCCAAGCGATTCCACCTTCCATCCACAGCCTTGATCAGGTAACAATGATTTTCCATCAAGTTTTGATAAACCCATTGAAATACCCTCATGCCAATAATATCACACTTAATATTCCGCTACTCTATTGATTTTTAACTCAATAGAATACTATTAAAACACTTGACTGGGAACTGTTTATGATTCTGAATTCGTCAAGACTCTAAACAGTCATATTCCCGCTAATCAAATACAATACCACAATCAAGAGGAGGAAGAAACAAGGACTGAATACACACCTGATTATTCGTACCTGGAATTCAGTCTTCAACCATACGCTCATCTAATTGAATACCAGTTGAAATATTCCACATGCATGCTGTTGCACATGTTGCATAATACATGGAATTGCACTTATTAGAATATTCTGTCATCGTGGTCAGGGTGAACTCACAATAAGCATTCATATTCTAATCAAGAGCACATTCAGTTTGTAGGAATATCAGTTTTATCAGGAAATATCAGGAAATGTAAAATAATAGTGAGAGGTTCAAATAGAGAGACAACACGACTGAGACGAGTGGTCGAATGGTTGATACTATCCTGACAGTCATTTTCGCGGTTTCTTTCTGTCATTCAGGATAATACTGGGATGGGTCCTCAACAAAAGGCCATGACAGACTCCTTTTGACTATTCGAAACACATGATGAAATAAAGTCTCATTTTATCATTTGATCATCCCGTAATCATTCACCGACGTCAATATAGACCGTAGTCATCAGGAGAGTGCGTCGTTGAACACAATAAGAATTCATTATATGAATATAAATATATATATATATATATATATATATATATATTTATATATATATATATATATATATATATATATATATATATATATATATATATATATATATATGAATATATATATATATATATATATATATATATATATATATATATATATATATATATATATATTTATATATTTATATATATATATATATATATATATATATATATATATATAAATATATATATATATATATATATATATATATATATATATATATATATATATATATATATATATATATATATATATATATATATATATATTTATACATGTATTTATATATATATATATATATATATATATATATATATATATATATATATATATATATCATATTTTTTTCGGAGATGGGAACTGTGTGAAATATATAAATATCAGAAAGTTCAATGATTTATAGAGTCAACTATGAATCATTAAATCTTCATTTATTCATTCCACCCAACTTTACGAAGACTTGTTGTTGATATTTATATATTTCACACAGTTCTCATCTCAAAAATCATGAATCCATATAATAACAGTGAAAGTTCAAAATATCTTGAATGTATATATATATATATATATATATATATATATATATATATATATATATATATATATATATATATATATATATATATATATATATATATATATATACAGACATATACATAATTTACAGCTTCTCGAGCCTGGATGATTATGAAGTTTATAAACTCGTTCTTGTAGAAATTATACTCTGATGACATTCGTCAAAACATGGAAAAAAATGTGCGTTGTTATTTTCGTTGGGTAGATTGCTTCCCCGGGGATTCACCCATTACAGAACAACAAGTGTACGTTTGGTAAAAGGTGTGTTGTTTTTCTGGCGACGATCCGTCGTGTTTGTGAACACGGTGTATATGCCATTGTGGCTCGTCCCTCGATATTTGCGAATAGAAATGGTTCTGAATACTGGAAAGTTTTTTCAGCACACGCTTTTGTTTTCTGAAAGTGCATTCTCTACATGATGTAGTGATACCAACCTATTTTATCATGATATGAGGAAGGTGACCTAACTTAGGTTTTGAAAGTGAAATATTTCTGGGGTCAGTTCCCGAGTCTGAGGTCCACATCAAATGTAGCGTAACTTTCGCTTTTATATCGTACCATATGAAACAAAAATGCTCAACAATGTTATAGAATAGGCTCAGTAGAATTTTCATGTTGAGCTGGATTGAGGTCCAATATGTCTTGAAACAGGTGCAATGCTAGCGTAATTGGGTATGAGTTCTCAGGAAATCTGGGCAAAATCTTATTCCAACGATCTTACATAAATGGGTTCAACTATCTTATTATTTTTAATGTTTGAGAAATACTTCCGAATTTGAATTGTACTTTTAATTCACTATTTTAACTCACAGTTAAGCCTTTTTTGAAGGGCTTTGTGGATGTTTTTTTTTGCTATAATTGTGTTTTTCTTCCTGTATCAGTGTATGTGACCAATAATGATAATAAAAAAAGCTGACACCCAGTAGTCACTAACAATTATTGTGAACATCTGGCAATGGAGTTATTTTTGTCTTTCGATAAAAGATACCTTTAAAAAAAAAAATGTTTCATAAAGAAAAATTATCATGAAAATTGATCATGAGAATCAAATCTATCGAGAAGATCAACAAAGATACTAACAAGATGTAAAGTGATCAGAATAATCAACTTGTAACCAAAAGAAAGCAGTCATGATAGTTTCGAAATCGACCAGTGTATAAATCTTTCGCATACATTTAATATTTCCATCTCGAACATCTAACAACGCATATGCTGCGTTTCATTGAATTTTCATCGTGTATTGTTCCAACTACAAATAACTATTTACACAATATTACAGGTAGGCCTAAATGTGTTCATGAGAAAACCAAGTTTTAACCGCGAAACCAAAGTCGATAGATGATATTTACTGTCCGGAGTGAAATATTATTTCAAGTATTATTATTATTCAATATTATTAGTAGTATATTATTATAATGAAAATGTCCCTGATCGTCATCACCGAGTGATTTATTCATTTTCTGAGAGTAAATAATACAGGAACTCGACAAACTTTTGTTTCAGAAGTTTCTATTGGAATACATAGAGTAATAACTTATACTTTTATTTAGTTATTATTTATAGTGCTGTTTTTTTTTTACGAATCGATATTGGAATCCGGATATCAATAACCTTCCTTTCTATTCAGAAAGTGGAACTGAAATTAATTTGTTGTTGTAGATGAAAAGGTTTTCAGATGCGCGATGGTGAAGACATCCATCCTACTCTTGGGAAGATTTGTCGGGGTATTTTTTTCTTTTTTTTGCGAAATATCGAATATCGATTTGATACCGATTCTATCGAATATTCGATATATATTCAAATTTGATAACGATTTTGTCGGATATTCAATATTCAAATTTGATATCAATTCATAGTTTAAGTTATGGGATGGATTATAGGCCCACGTTTCAGGTCCATGTACTAACTAATAATTACCAAACTGATATTGAATCATTAGTCGTTTCAGAAACCGGTTTATGATGGAATTTGATTCGTTCGTATATATATATATATATATATATATATATATATATATATATATATATATATATATATATATATATATATATATATATATATATATATATATATTTATATATATATATATATATATATATATATAAATATATATTCATATATATATATATATATTTATATATATATTCATATGAATACATATATATACATATATATATATATATATATATATATATATATATATATATATATATATATATATATATATATTTATATATATATATATATATATACATATATATATATATATATATATATATATATATATATATATATATATATATATATATATATATATATATATATCTGAATATGAACCATTACACATATTCTTGTGAATGGCAATTTATTCCATGATATCTTCAAAAGAGAATGTTTCCAATAATAACAGAGTTTTCTATAACGAAACATTCACTACCTCATGATATAAACCATCTCATATCTCTTCTCATATAAAAATAAGACACACAAAACATATTTCATTGATATAACTGAAGAATGAATAATATATCAAAAGTAAAACATTGCACGAAAATAGAAAATTGGTTATACATTTATAACTTCTAAAAATGGAATTCTTCATTCATCTTTGCATGCATATCATACAATATTCAACCTTTTCCAGTTTAATTAATCATTTATAATAACCTGACGTCGTTTCATCACAATTTATATCCGACCTATGAAAATGATCATCAATAGCACATATAGTCTCGTCGAAAGGTTTTGCTTGTAAATGGCTGGTTGTCAAAATATCAGCCATGTTGTACGAGTCGTCGTCGCTGGCTCCGTCGAGCTAAACACTTTCCGCTCCGCTAGCTCGATCGGTGAGCGACAAACTACGCTCGCATGAACCGCTCGCGTGCGACATCAAACATTGCGACATTGATCAACTCGATCCAAACTGAACACACTCGATTACAAACGATTAACGAAATCTGTTCGCGTAATTATATCAAACGACACAGTTTTGTCCATGTTATTATATTTAGATTATCTATTGCTCATCTCATTTTGTCTATCGTTATCGTATCCACTTTTTTGGGGTATATATTTCAATATATTCACAGATTCTCTTGTAGCAATGAAGTTTGTGACATTGCTTAAATTTATGAATTCGCAACGACAAATATCTATTTCTATTCATTATCTTCTCTTCTCACAATAGTGGTAATTTTCCGATTATTATTGCATCAAAAATTCCATATATATATATTTATACATATATATATATATATATATATATATATATATATATATATATATATATATATATATATATATATATATATATATTTATATACACATATTGGTATTGGATCGCATCCATGAAAACATATTGTACAGTATGTCTCTCGAATATATATATATATATATATATATATATATATATATATATATATATATATATATATATATATATATATATATAAATATATATATATATATATATATATATATATATATATATATATATATATATATATATATATATATATAAAGAGATAGAAACGACTTGTTCAACGTGTTTTCCAAAGCACACATGGTAATTTGTATTGCCAATGATGAACCCACCCGGGCATTGAACCCGGACTCTCGGGGGTAACATTACGCCAAGCAGTTAACAACCCTAACTCGGATGTAAACGCGCTAGATGCGTGACGCGCAAGTGATTGATGTATTATAACAAGCACATATTTTTGCCCGCTAACGACGGCCAATTTGTTAACGTTATGAACAGGTGGGAAATAATACTATCTACTAATTATTTTAATTTTGGAAACATAACATCTGCTAGAACGTAACATGGTTTCCACGCTCACGAACGTTTCAAATTACTATCTGTCAATCTCGAATAAAATATTGGTTATGTGCGTTTTTTATTCTTTCCGTCGTGGAGATCGATGAATTTGAGTAATTATTTTTATTTCCATTGGATTCAGAGATTCACTTTGTTGATGACGAAGATCTATTGGTATCGGAGATTGATAACTCAGATGAATATGTCAAGACAAGTGATTGTGTTTGGTGTTTCTGAATAGTTCTGAATGATCTCTTTTTTTCTCTGAAATAAGGGAAACGAGTATCTAGTTAACGAGTATAATAACGAGTATTATTCATTGAAATCTGTTCTCAGGGTTGTGAAGTCCTTCTGAGAATCATAGCAGTATCAAATCAAACGACAGAGGAAAACCACACACAAAAAACTCCTTTCAGAATGGTAGACCATGACGGAAATCAAACCTTGGTCTCCTGAATGACAGTTCAGTGTTCAGTGTTGCAGTGTGCTAGAGAGAGAAATCAGTTTCCTCATTTTGCTCGATTAAATGTCGACTAATGAGTTACATTCGTCATCTACAGTGAAGTTGACCAGTATGTTATTCGTGCAAGAAAAGTAAAAGAGAATTTACAGAAATTGTTTGTTATACAATTGTATATTTTTTGTTATTACAACCAGACTTTTGAACGCACACGAACTTTGGTCAAGCATTTCGAAGAGAAACATTATCAGCTAAGATGTGGGCAACCTCTGTTGTTTCAAGACTTCGAGGCGGTTTCGATACAAATATGAATAGCTTTCGGTATGTTTAATAAATCATCGACAATGAAATTCGACACGATACATTAGAGGTTCGAATCATATCAACAAATATATTCGTTTCAGAAAACTGTAAGTTTTTTTTTTGAATGGAATTGAAATGATGGTCACCTCAAAATTGATACTTCGAATTTTCCGGCCAAACGTGATCTTGTTTGTTATGAGGGAAATATTTCCATGAAATGCGATGATTTCACCACGAGATTACGATACGAACATCTTGTTGAACATAAATAAGATCAGTGGAAGCCGAAAAGTGATTCGGCGTGGGTATAAGTAGATAACGGGCGCGATGCCACTTCATGGAGATTGCATGAACACTCAACCAGAAGGCAATATGCAAAGTAAATCCTCAAAAACCCGCACAATTTCGTTTTTCTTTGAAAACAGATGGAGGGGACGATCAGCTTTGCCACCTCTTGCTGTTTCACTCCGATAAAGTTGGCTTTTTCTATGAAAATGACTTTTTTGTTGATCCAATTTTCATTTTTTTTTGTTCATATAATAACGTAAATCAACCGTGAAGAAAAGGAAACTTGGAATTGAAGAGAATACATGTTAGAAAGAAACTATTTTGTTCCGTAATATTCGATCTTGAGTTATTAATAGAATAAACAAGGTGTAAGAGGGCATATTCAGTCTCATATCATGAAGAGGGAAGTGAGAATTCGACATGAATTCAAGAATTTACATCAGTTCCAGTAATTGAAATGCATGGTTTCGATTACGATTCTTCACACCAGCCTCTTCACTATTGTGCATATTCAATTATTTATCTTGAAATATTCTGTGAATATTGTGAATGATGAGAATTGAAGAAAATGAATGTATTTCATACAGAATATCCTTTGGGGGAGCGAAGCGGAGTCTCAATTTCACAGTAGGTCTGAATGAAAATGAATAAATTCTCTAATAATTTTTTTTTTCGTGCTTCACAGTTTCGACGAAAAAAACGTTTCTGATGAAATTTAGCATGCACATATTCAAATTGCATACGCAATCGTTCGAACCATTTCGGTGAATTGTTTTCTCTCAATTTAGAAAAACTCCGTAAGAAAACTCAGAAGTGAAAATTAAAAATTAAAAAAATTCTCGCACAATATAAAATTTCTACTTCGAGTACATTAATCACATACATAATTCCAGAATATTACATGAATGGAAAAGAACATGGAAAAATAAGATGAAATTTGTTCATGTCAAAGTGAAGTCATCAAGGTGTGTGATGTCAGATTTTTTAGTTGAGGTTGATTTATGAGAATAGTTAGATAAGGATGGTGAGGTTGGGTGAGTTGAGTTGCGTTACAGCACATTGAATAGCAAACTGATAAGGAAAATGCGGCAAATGCCCTGTAAGATGTCAATATACTCATATATAATATAAACGAAAACTCGACACACCTTGATTCATATAACATATACTTCATTCGGCAACAGCAAGATGTAATGAGGGTTGCGTTTGCCTGCAACCCTCAATGCATCTTGGGCAACAGCTATCGAGTTCGGAAAACCGTGAATATCGGAAACGTGATTCGGCTGATATTTATATCCAATTGATGAATGAAAACTTTCATTAGATTGTTTCATTCAATATGAACAAAAAAGTGTGATAACGTGTATTGTCCATGTGTTCACATTCAGTGAGAATTTGAATTTTTTCGAAGAGATTTTATTTTCGAATCCTCCCGCTCAGCTCAATCTCATAGAAGTTTCAGAAAAATTGTGTTATTGTTTCTCAAAAATAGTCCAACAGACTCAACCTGGAATTATGAAGTTCCCAATCGGATGATTACGCATGTCCATGAAAGGGTTTCATGTCGTTTAATCAGACCATGTGACCTGTGAAGTGCTCACAAAAAAACAGGAAAAATAAACACACACATAGCCAGAAGTATTTGATGTCGATCATCCAATCATTTGATATAACAAGAATCACGTTTTCAACGTTTACAATACTACGTATCAGCTGTATATCTGAATCTATCGTTTGGAAAAAAATATCACAATATAAATGGAGGTGCCGTGCCTGCCAATGTTGTCTCGACCGCTACTCAACATGCTACGTTCGAGCCAATGCTAGCGCGACCTGTGCTTTGCGGGCTGCGTTCAAGGAAGGAAGCAATTATATATAGTGGCTGATTATGTTTCTAGTCGAGCCATGCGACCTGTGCTGTTCTCACAAAGAATAATGATAATGATAATAAAACACAGAAAAAACTAGGCGAGAGTGAGATGGATGTCTTTGCTATCACTCATCCAAAAAATCAAAACCTAAACACGAGGATAATGCTATTATTGTTTGCTTAACGATCCTAACAACAACTGGATTATACGAGGATACGGATGAGTAAGTGATTTGAAACCATGAATTGATCAGATTATTTCACAGAAATCCTTGCCTTATGCGGGATTCGAACCCACGTCCAGCGGTGACTTAAGTTTCTAAAGCGGTGCCTCCGCTGGCTGACCTAGTCGAAGAATCATCATACACTATTCTCATCTGATCAGACACCAATTGAAAATCTATCCGTTTAGACGAATAGCCACTCCGAAATGGGAAACATCAAAATATGATATAAAAACTATATATATTTTTTTTAATAACATCGGAGCTTGATACAAAATCATTATTCTCCAATTAGGGCTATGGATGGAAGATAGGTCCGCTTGGAGGGGGCACCACAAGGGCAATCTTACCACCCCATGTAACATATATTAACTTTAATAACTATAATAAAATACAAAAACCTTCCTAATATACTCATATATATATATATATATATATATATATATATATATATATATATATATATATATATATATATATGTATATATATATATATATATATATATATATATATATATTTATATAAATATATATATATATATATATACATATATATATATATATATATATATACATATATATATATATATATATATATATATATATATATATATGTATATATATATATATATATATATATATATATATATACGGCGGATCGGGAAGGGCAGTGACCCCCTTATGGCAAAAAATATTCTATATCTTTTTTTTTGTTCAATATACATAATATGTTATTCAACTTCCTGAGTATATGTATTTTACAGAGAAGAAAATAATTTAATTGAACTGAATTCTCCATTTTCACTCTCACTACTTTTTTCCACTGGACATTGTTTAATTCTTGGTTCCAGTCCCGACCAATCAGAACGACGCGGTGACGTACTACAGCTTGCACAGACCCATGCATTGCTCTCACGTGTGACGTGTTGACTGATGGCCACGACCTCGCACGCCTTGACTGATGGCCACGGCCACGGCCCACGCTCAGGCCTCGAACTGGCAATTGTTTACCCGCCGTGTGGTGGTAACCCTGGCGGTTCGCGACTTGCATTTTTCACGATGTTCGGCCGCGTAAAGAACGTGGAGAAATCGTCCGACTTGACGGATGAATATTGGGCCGGTGTGGGGGTGGTTGGGGTGGTGGGGTGGTGGGGGTGGTGAGGTGAGGGGAGCAAGCAGTGGCTCACTGACTCACATATTCGGACATTAACACACACCCATATATATAAATATATATATATTATATATATATATATATATATATATATATATATATATATATATATATATATATATATACATATATATATATATATATATATATATATATATATATATATATATATATATATATATATATATATTCATGTATATATATATATATATATATATATATATATATATATATATATATATATTCATATATATATACATATATATTTATATATATATATATATATATATATATATATATATTATATATATATATATATATATATATATATATATATATTATATATATATATATATATATATAATATATATATATATATATATATATATATATATATATATATATATATATATATATATATATATATATATATATTCATGTATATATATATATATATATATATATATATATATATATATATATATATATATACATTTATATATATATTCATATATATATATATATTATATATATATATATATATATATATATATATATATATATATATATATATATATATATATATATATATATATATATATTTCTGTTCATGAGTGCGAATGTGTATGTGAGTTGGTGAATGGAATTGAGTAGGGCACATATTTTGCAAATATGAATTAAAAAGTGTATGTTCTCAAAATGTTGAAATCAATGTAGTGAAAATAATAAATTTCATGCAGTTAGAAATATTATTTCTTGTACGGGTTCAGAGATAGCTCCACAATATTTTCTCATTCGCCAATGAAAAAAAAGAACCGGAAATGCTTGGTAGAAATGTGCGACTGAAAGTGTCGATACACATATGAAGAACAAGGTATGAGAAATACTTTCTGATGTAAATTACGTTCTGAACGTTCTTTCCGCTCCACAACGGAAACTGTTTGACTTTTTCAGAAGCTTCGAAAACAAAAACAGGAAATGAATGGGTGAGTCCCCATTTCGCTTGAGCGGTGACATTTCAATTCGGTCATCCGTAATCCGAGTCAATTTTCAGCAGTGAAGCTCGCTGAACCGTCAGTCAGGAGACCGGGATTCGATTCACACCATGGTCGACAATTCTGAATGAGAATTTGATTGGTCACATTCAGTCGTCGAATTGGATGGTTCTTCACTAGGAGGTCACGACCAATTTCTCACCTTCGAAATGGCCTTCCATGAACGCGATTTGCGTTTCGCTTTCGCAAGGCGGTGGAATTGAGACAAGCTCAACAATCAAAAATCGCGTCACTTTCGTCACTGATTGGTTGTTTTACCATCATCATGACTTAAAAAACCTCTCAGCAAATTCGCAATCCAAATAACGCAGGTATGGAAGCCCAGCATTAGACTGGCCTTCCAATGAACGTGGTATTCACTTGGTGAATTCACTGAGCGTTTTGTTTTCAACCGCCATGGTGGTGAAACGACCAATCAGTGACGATAGCGAAGCGATTTCTGATTTTTGAGCTCTTCTCGACTCTTCCTTGCGAAAGCGAAATGAAAATCGCGTTCATTGAAGGCCAGTTTCAATCAAAAAACGCGAGTACGTATCTATTCTGATATTGAGGGACAGTCATAAGGGTATTGGTGAGAATATGAAAGAATTTTTCTATGAGGAATGATTGAGTATGGATTAAGAGAGTGAACCATTGCATCATCACAGGCTAAATATGCTGATGAATCAATGCTATTTTTATCGGAAGTCATGACTCAGTTACAAAGACTGATCTTAATCGGATCGAGGATTAGTTGGCGGATTAAATTGTCATAATTCTTCTCCACTACACCGATTGCGGTGAATTGACTAATAGGTTAGATAGTTGATGTCTAGCTGAGAGTTTGTGGAATCCCTCACAACTTTTTCTTGTTATAGTTCCAAAATATAACAATGATCCATGTTTTTTTGTATCAGTTCACAATAAAATTAGAACTGTTAGAAAATTTGAAATAGTGATTATAGTGTTCTCATTCGAACAGATGTATCAATACAATCCGATATTTCCATCATCATTGATAATTATCAGATATATTCTGAGATTTGGGTTCTTTATTCTGAGCAAGGATATTTTATATAGAATTCAGAGTTCGTCAGGTCATTCTGAAGAAAAAAATATCAATATGAAAAACCACATGAATCATTACAAATATAGATCGAAATGAATACATCGGAATGAATAAATCGAAACGAATACATCGAAATGAATATGCATATCTCTTTCTACTTATCTAGCTATCTATATCTATGTATCAGAGTGCCTACATATACAAGATCTATTGATTTATCTCAATTCCTTATCGATCAATCTGAAATCCTGTGATGTATCATTATTTGTTGTAATATTTGTTTGATATACTAGAATTACTGATTCGTTGATAATTATAAATGATAGCTTACTGCCATACTCAAATGTGATGCTATTGATAAGTTATATTGTAAAATATGTAAATTGTTTACCGATTTCCTCGAAAGAGGGTGAAATGAATAAACACTTCTACTACTAATAATAATACTACTCGATTCAACAATATAATTCGGGATTTTATTAACATAAATGTCTCAATGAATATTCATTCCAACCCATATTGAATAACGTATGAAGTTTCGACAACTTTGTGTGTGCATGCTCGCGTGTGCTAACAGCAGATGAACGTTTACAATGACAGTACGCCACTGCCTGTGCTAGATTGACCAGTGTTGTTCTTGTAAATCCCATGCGTTGTTTTCAATACACCTTCCATCCTCCGGGACACCCCCCTCCTACCCCTCCCCAACCCCCTCACCACTCGTAGCGCCGTGACGCCCGGCCAATGTAATCATGCGAAGGACTTAGATAAACCCGTGTGTTGCGAATGATGGATTTATATGATTTTAGGCTCGGGTTTCCTTTCTTTTCTCCCTGTGAGAGATCGATTGTATCGGATATATCGGTAATATGCTACTAGATTGAACATTGCTCGCCGATTGGATCTCGTCCCCGTAATATATATTTGCTCATGAAAACATGTCGAAGATTTTACACCCGTGGATGACGCGGATATAAAAATACCCTATTTTTACTGAGTATCGTACCGAGAAACAATGTGAGCGATATACAGCTCTGAAAGTTACAGAATCGTATACTTGAGTTTTACGACGTTATTCGTGAATGCGTCGTCAAACAATTCGGAGGACCAAAAAGGTTAGTCGTTTGTTGGAGAGTGTTTAATTAAATTTGGCTCATCATCGCCTTCTGATGACGCGGAGAATGTGCTTTGCATCTCTTTAGTTCAGATCTAGATCGATGTTTCGAAAGACTCCAGCAAGTTGTATTGAAAGTTGCGTCGTTTGCCGTGTTCTCTCTATGGTGGATCAACTGCCCCTTCCCCAATGTAGAAAATATGTATCAATTATATTAAAAAATAATAGATTTATATCTATTTATTCAATCTTATTTAATCTCAAGGTAGAATTCTGTTTTGTTTGTGCTCACAGACCGGCACCTCCGGAAATAACCACTCACCTCACCTCCAGCAATATTCCACCTCATCACTTCCACCAATAACATATCACGGCACCTCCACCAATAACGGCACCTCCATCAATTATATAACATCACTTCCACCAGTCGTGTTTCACGGCACCTCCACTTATAACATATCACAACACCCTCACTAATGACATGAAAGTATTCGAAAGCAGAGCTCAATATCATGATTGTGTTCGATCATGACAATTCAATCAGTTTAATAACTTCATAGAATGATTCATCATATTTTACCTCTTTTTTATTTTTATCGATCCAATCTTGTTCTTGGTGAAGCTAATCATACACACTATTTGTGCTGATCAGGTCCAGTATTACCAAGTCCAGTTAGTATTTATCTGAGAGTTGGTGAAAACGAATACCACAGGTAACCATGGTGATAACAAGTTTGAACTGTCAGATAAAGGCTAACTGGATTTTGTAATACCGGGCCTTAAGAATGTATAGTGATTGCATTAGAATGCCTGACGTTGCTTTCATTATCAATCAGTAAATAGCGTGTTATTAGATTATTAAAAAGCAATGCATTAGTAATATACACTCATAGAGTTGTCAAAACTATTAATATTCACAATTTTCTAACAATTTCTAGCCGATTGTATTGTATTCTGATTGGACTGCGTTTGACGAGAAATACGGATGTGTCAATTGAGATTCATACCGATTGAAGTACACGAATAATGTCAGCTTTCATGGGTAGTGGAAAGATGAAGGTGCCCAGCACGGTGCTTATAACAACAAAGAAATTCATCTCCACAATGTTTTTCAAAATCACGAACCGGTGTCCATGAATAAAAACCATGTCAACATGCGATGTCTTAGTTGAATCAGCTACAGAGGGTGGCAGAGAGTGGTACACACGTCGATTCGACCTGAAAGAGTGCGGTGGAAAAGATCTGGGGAAATTAAATTTTTCAATCTAACCAAGTCAGAACCCAAGTCTACATTTTTGTGTTCTAGTTTATGCACTCATCCGATTGGACAAAATATATGGGAATCATGGAAGAAAAAAGTATTCTGAAGATAATTATCGATCGGTATTCAGATAAGGAGAAAACACAGAATATCTTAAATACCTCAGAAGTGAAATACGGAAATATCTCTGACTCGTCATTTCATTCTTCATTTAAAACCAATTTTATTCTCATCTTACACACTTCACAATTTTCTTCTTTCGTGAACAATTTTTTAATAGAGATAAGAAGCCCACATAGAGACAATTCTCTGTGTGTGGGCTGAAATATTGAAAATATTAAATTAAATGTAATATCCAAGATGACGGTATTATAATGATGAAATAAGTGGTGGAAGTTATGACATATTAATGGCATTAGATAAGCTAGTATATAGTCAATATTCAATTTAATAAATTTAAAACAATTTTTGAAGACTTGAACAATTCATTTCTTATACATTCTTAAAATTCTCATGTTAGATGATATCCCAGACCCAGAGGTTTCAGGTTTGAAGTTTGAAAATTATTTCAGACATTTACCAGCTGTTTAATCCATAATTTACATCATTTACATTTCCATCATATTCACTCATGTAGGATGATAGTTGAAGGTAAACAGACGAAAACTTTGTTTTCTCCGCTGTAAACGTTCGCCAATTTCGCAATATGAGTCGAACAGTTATGACTACGCCATCTTGAAAGTATTGGAAAATTTCACATCGGAATTTCGTTATTTCATATCATTCTGAATTTGTAGATGGATTTTTTGATTTGTGATTGTAGATGGGCGTGACTTAAACGAAGCAGGGAAAATTGTATATACCTTGATTGGTTATTTTCCTATTTCTCCTGCTTCACTGTCCACTTGATTGGTTTTTATATTTGGTGACATCACGAGGGCGGACGATCTACAATGGTCAATTATTATTGAATATGGTATTTCGCTGGATCCTTCAACATGACTCAACTGATAGCGTCGCTGTGCTGTAGAGTCGATGGCAAACATAGATTCGGCGTCGGTGTCGAGATGGCGACGTCGACGTCGACGTCGTTCGAGTCGGGTCACATGACTAAATGTTGACACAAGACTTTGTGTTTGGTTAAAGGCCCGTCTATATCGCACGAGAACCTCCCTCTCTCTCTACCCCCCTTCATTCCTCTCTCCTACCCCCTTCTTCCCTCCGTTTCACCGGAAGGCTTTTGTTTAATCCTGTACCGAATTGTGAAAAAGTTTTTTCCTATTTTTTTTAATTAGCTCATGTTACTGTTTGATTTTCGAAAGGTATCATGTAACGTTTTCACAGTGGTTTAAAATTAGAATTCCTGGTATTGTTTTTTTTTATAACGGAGAATTGGCCTTGAGCGAGACTTTTCGAAGCATGTAAACAAAAAAAAAGTTTACCAACGTATAAAATATCACTTTTCGCCATAAAAGTTATTTCGGAGAATAAAGGGATTTCGGACTCGATTATAATCTTCGTTATAATATGATAATCAGGTGGTTCTTAGCCTATATATCAACCTTGACTTTACCATGCATTTCATCTGCGATACTATGCTGCGATGCTTTTGAACTATATACTCTTAAAAACATTCTACCTTTCACTTTATTGCGCACTGTTTACATAGCATTGGTAGAATCCATTATTTCTTGTGGATTGTTAGCATGGGGAAATGCGACTGACACTCATTTACACCAAATTTGTTCACTTCAAAGTACAATTTTAAAAATCATAACACCTACTCAATTTAAGATGATCAATAAAGATAATATGAATTCCATTTATGAATACCGCAATGTTTTACCTGTTGATGAATTATTAAAATATATATTCATCTTGAAGTTCTATTTTGATGATGGGTTCAGAATAATAAATGATCACCCTTTAAACACCAGATTGAGACTCCCAAACAACTCTAAAATTCCTGATTACAATAACAAATATGGACAAAGACGACTCGAATATACTGTACTGGTTATATTCAATGGAATGCCAGTGAATTTAAGAAATATGGACAAATATAAGGCAATTAAATTAGAAATTAGGCAGTGGTTATTCAACTCGACTGTAAATTGTGTGGTAGGTCTATAAAACGTGTTCCATAGTGTTCGCATCATTCCGAATTTTTCACTCATTGTTTATTATATTCATATGTTTTATTCACTCTCACTGTTCAACTCCATATTGTTTATTCTCTAACATATTTGATTCAATTTGTAATTATTCGACCTTTTAATGTTTCTTTTACTTCGACCATGGCATCACACAATATTCTTACTATTATTTTCTTGTATTTAATCCACAGTTAAGCTCTCTAGGGCTTTGTGAACATCACGTGACTGTTCATTAAATATATGTTTTTCTATGCTCTTCTGTTCAATAAAAAATAAAAATAATAATGATTCGACCGAAGTTACAGGTACGCTGTGAGAGTAAACAAATTCAACTAATGAAAAGTGGGAATAAAAAGCTCGTGCTTTTCTTCAGAAATTACATTGATCAAGTCCATTCGTCCATCCACAAATTAGAGAGAATAAATGTGACGAAAAACTGTATTCTGAACCAAGTGATGCAGCACCATTGAGATGTGAATTGTTATCAAGCTTGAAAGCGAAGAAAAATTCAATTATTTCTTGGTTTATTTTCATCGTTCACCGTGAAATGATCAGAAACGCTCCAGCCATGGAGAAATCACACAAGAATAATTATGGAACACTTAAAACTTCAACCTAATCAATTTATATATAGTATTGAACATAGTGGATGTATGAAATAATATACATCAAGTATCCATAGATTTTTATAAGTAGGCACTTTTTTTCTAATAACATCGAAACTTGATACAAAATCATTGTTTCCCAATTCAACTGGTAGTTAAATGTTCTTGTTTTATGTGATCGCTTCATAATTTTTCATCGCTTCACATCAAGAAACCAGTTTCTATCAATTGATATTCTATTGTTTCCGTGTGTGCTAAGCTTGGGTTGAGTCAGGACTGAAATGAAAGTATATTTCGTTCATTTTTAGAAATGATTTCCAATCATAGCGTCTACTTGATCCGATTATGTTTCAGGCAGGGATGTAATTACCATTTTTCTTTTCTCATTATGTTCATATTCATCACCTGATTTTTATTTATCACCCAATATTTATCACTCATTAATTACCTTGAAAATTTCCTAATTATGTTCATATTTAATTTTGTTTATACATATGACCGATGAACTAAAATTTGTTCAACCCACATATCTACACTTTGTAGTTTTGTGGGATACTGTGGATGTAGTGGTTGTTTTATCTGCTGTGATTTATTATGTATATATTGTCCATGAAAATGTATGGATGTCCATTATCAGCGAATGAAAAGAGAAAAGAAGAAAAAGGAGGCAATGGATGAGAGATGGAATTGTTCGAATGGGGCACCACAATGGCGATCTTACCACCCCAAAGAATAATTGGGAATAAGATAGCTCATTCAACAAACAATAAATCCCAAGGTACCTATACCGGGATTAGAAAAAAAATCAAACATTCACAGAGGTGAGAAAAAATCTTGAATCTTACCATCTTGATATTCTTTTTCTTCTTCTTCTTCTTCTTCTTCTTCTTCTTCTTCTTCTTCTTCTTCTTTTTTCTTCTTCTTATTCTTCATCTTCTTTTTTTTCTTCTTCTTCTCCTTCTTTCTCTTCTTTTACCTAAAATCTTCTCTCTCTCTCTCTTTCTGTACTATCTGCACTTGTTTCTATTACAAAATTACTTATTTTATGCATGAAAAAAACAAACATGTTATACTCATTCCCTGAATAATCTCTCATATCTTCCAATTGAAATTTTATCAAAATGGTCCGTGAAAGTCCCCAATTAGGATTTATCGGTATGTTCCAGCCTGCCAGGGACATTTCATACAACCATACTCATTCATTTCAATTGTTAAATCCGTGTCTACATTCCACTCCTCGGTATACTGTTTATCAGATGTAAAGCCTACATCGACTCAGCTGCCTCGAGTTCGGTTTGCCCCAACTAACAAGGAATCCAGTCACTGATCCTGTACTCACTGATACTTTCGCTGTGTTTACAGAGAGACTCACAGTCGAGAGAGAGAGAGAGAAAGAGAGAGAGAGAGGGAGAGAGAGAGAGAGAGAGAGAGAGAGAGAGAGCGAGAGAGGGAGAGAGAGAGAGATAGAGAGAGAGAGATAGATAGAGAGAGAGAGAAAGAGAGAGAGAGAGATAGAGAGAGAGAGAGAGATATATATATATAGAGAGAGAGAAAGAGAGAGATAGAGAGAGAGATACAGAGATACAGAGATACAGAGATACAGAGAAGATATAGAAAGGAGAGTGAAAGAGAGAGAGAGAGAAAGAGTTAGAAAAGGGAGGAGAGAGAGAAGAGATGAAGAGGGAAAAAGAGAGAGAGAGAGATAGAGAGAGAGAAGAGAGAAAGAGGGAGAAAGAGAGAAATATAGAGAGGTGAAGAGAGATATCGAGAAAGAGAAGGAGAGAGAGAGAGACCATTATATAGTCAGGACAACGATATAGGCTGAAAGCATCCTTTTATCTTCTCTGTCTCCTTTGAATCGGTTGGCCCTTTCATGCTTCTGCTTCGTTTGCTCTGCTCTGACTTGGTTTGCCCTTCACATCGTCTTTGTCGTCTAGTGTATGGTATCGCGGATACGTCCATTGCACAGCACACTGCGCGGACCACTTTGCTATTTAGCTCCGTTTTTTCCTCACAACTTTCAATTCTATACCTCGGTCCTCTCGCATTGTGTTCATCAACAGTGTGGACACCAGTCAAGGGGAGAGATGGATTCTGATTCCGATAAAAATAAAACATTTCTCTCCATATATATATATATATATATATATATATATATATATATATATATATATATATATATATATATATATATATGTTTATATATATATATATATATATATATATATATATATATATATATATATATATATATGAATATATATATATATATATATATATTCTTGGTAGCTTCTTAATGATGTGTGGCCATATTGGTTCTGATATTTGTATCTACACACGAAGTATCCCATTATATATGTTGTTAGTTGCATTGATATTGGTATAGTGGTGAAAACACAGGGATGAAATGAAATTATGATTATGATGAATTATTAAGGAATATCCATTTCAAGATGGTGGTGAAAATTCGAGAATTGAAGTTGAAAATGTAAAAAAAAGGTGAAAATTTGAAAATTGTTTAAAAATGTAAAGTTCGTGAGTTGAGAGTTGAAATGTTTTTCTTCAACTCCTGAGTTGATTTTATGTGACGATAGCCTATGTGATGTACCCAATCTGCCGTGATCGATAATGTTTTGATTGAATGTATCATTGATATGAATATAGTATTATACTAGGAAAACGCGGGATGCGCGTTGTTAGACGAGCTTAGGGGTATAGAAATCTAGAATGAAAAATAATTTGTTAACCCAATCTACATCTACAGACCTTGGATCACTCCAAACGTTCAAAAACCTCACGAGAATCAGTTATGTCACGGCCTTCCTCTTCATTCATTTCAATCGTTTTGAATTAATTGGTGACACTTGTTGCTATAGATTTAATTGGTTCCCGTAATAGCCTAAATTGATGGGAAAATGCTTTATAAATGCGTTTTCTTCGTTATTTCTCATCCGATTGATGCGAAAAATCTCTCAAAATGTGCTTAATAGTTTCCTTTATATTCGGCGAAAATTTGAGAGGTCTTGAAAAATTTTGATTTTTCAAGTATTTTCCCCCGGGTTATTCTAATGGGGATTTTTGAAATTTCTAAAATTCATAAAAAAAAAAGTTACCACCCGATAATGCCACAAAACTATACAGATCTAAGTTAGATGAGGAACCATGACGAAAAAAAGTTTGAAGATGATAGCTGTAGCCGTTTGACCTGTGGAGAACCGACAAAAAAACATAAAAACAAAAAAAAAAAAAAAAAAAAAAACATTAAAACGAACACCAATTTTTTTCAGTATGTCAAATTGAATCCTCGCTAAAGCTCGTCTAATCAATCGTGCCTTTTCTCGAGAAACTTTATCACTCCATCTCGTATTACTTGAATCTCAATCGACGAGTCACACTTCTCATCTGAGAGTATTGCATTTTTTTTCATTATTATTATTATCAACATCGAAATTGATACAAATCATGGTTTCCCAATCAGGGCTTTGGATGAAAGATAGGATCGTTTGGACGGGGCACCACAAGGGCGATTTTACCGATCTTTTGATTAGATGAAAATATTTCAGTTTTCGAACATCCGGAACAAATTATAACTGTTTCTGTGATATGTATCCGGACACAAAACACACGAATGTTGATATCTTCCACTTTGAAGTAAGTCTCTTCGCAATGATCACTCCTTTCCATTAACAGCAGATGTAAAGTTCATCAATATACAAAATGGAAAAAGAACAAAAAATGAGTCATAGACCCATGATATTTTAATTAGGGTTATAACTCTACTAATTAAAGGTCGTGGCCAATTGACCAATGTAGATGGGCGTGACTTATACGAAGCAGGGGAAATTTCAGATACCTTGATTGGTTATATCCCTATTATCCCCTGCTTCACTGTCCATTTGATTGGTTTTTATATTTTGTGACATCACGAGGGCGGACGATCTACAATGGTAAATTAGTACTTCATCCAAGCATTTGCTTCGAGAACTGTGGGAAACCACGAAAGACCAAGTCAGAATTGAATAACGAAGCATTTTATGAATCTGTGTTCGATGTGAATGGATCTGTCATTCCAGTTCAAAATGAAACGACAAATTTTGGGAATGTCAATTAAAAACGATATTCTCATTTTTTGTATACTATACTTCATTCTGACTGACAAGTAATAACCTGATATTAAAAACGAAATTTCTGAGTGTACAGTAAAGGAATACCTGACATAGTCTGGAGATGAGAGCGTTCCACATCGACTTGAAAAAGTGAACATTTTCTTTCATCTTTCTCATATTGTTGTGACTTGTGACATTCATAGCGGAACGAGTCTGATTAATTGACTGATACTCTGAATCATCACATAGTCACGTGACACGTCACATAGTCACGTGATGTGTCACGTGATTCATATTCCAAACTGGTTGTCATCTGAAGTGGAATATTGCAAGTGGAAATATCAGCTTTCACTTAAATTGAAAGACAAGAATATTCATCATTCTGGTATTTTATATTTTATATCATACTTCATTTATTATTCAGAACATATTTTGTTTTTCATTTTCGATTGACTCGTGAATCTCTCATGATAATATTTGTATTCCACAAAAAAATGTCGTTATCAAATATAAATATGTCAAAAAATGAAATAAATTCATTTACCTGTAAATAAGGAGCATTCAACGTTTTTGAAAGATGTCGATGCGTTTCTAATCGTCAGTTTCGACATGGAGAATCTCATCACCCTAAAATTACAATCGAACACAATCGACAAAGCGGTGATAATTGTGTTCGCCATGTTGGTATAAACTACATTCTTTTATCGTAGATAGACTTTTATCTGAACAAAATGGGGTGGTGAGATCGCCATTGTGGTGCCCCGTCCAAACGATCCTATCTTTCTTCCATAGCCTTAATTGGGAAACAATGATTCTGTATCAAGTTTCGATGTTATTAAAAAAAAGGTACGAATACAAAGTTCAACATACAATGTACACACCAGACAATGTACAAGTACTGCACATTGCCTACGTACAGATACACAAAGGCGAAGGCTATATTAATCAGATCAGTCTACGCTTATACAATCGGTCTTAGAACTCACTCTAATGAAATTGTTCAACAATACATCTGATGTTTTTTGTACATCCTTGTTCATCCCTGTATTCCATGACGTCACTGGTTGGTCATGTATATATATATATATATATATATATATATATATATATATATATATATATATATATATATATATATATGTATATATATATATATATATATATATATATATATATATATATATATATATATATATATATATATATATATATATATATATATATATATATGGGCCTATAAAATAACGGAACCGTAGCCTCCTCGCAATCATTGCATACCTCCGTGATTATAGATTCTTTCTTGTCGGGTGAGTGAGAGGGGGGGGGGGATCGGTTATCAATATTCTCCACCCCATATCAACCCCTTCCCCATATCTTGAGGGAGGAACGCAGATATTCATTCCTATATTCACATTTTAATAATGGATTCCGATTATGGCCTGCATCGTAGTACAATCAATATCATATACCACTATATTAGAATGAGTTGAGATAATATTTTTGCATGATAAAACTAGGAAAACGCTATAAACGTGTTGTTAGACGAGCGGAAAGTAATAGTATGTCGACTTCATTGCCAAAATGTTGCCTACATTCGCCAATTGGGTAACATTTTAGTTATAAATGGGTAAAACGGCTTCGAGTGGTACCAATTTAACACATTTCATGTTTTTTCTTGAAAATGGCTGACCCGATCAAGCTGAGAATTCCCAGAAATGTGTATCAAGATGTTATTCAACTTCATACAGAATTTCATTTTTTTTGAAAATAAAGGTGTTATATTTTTTCCGCCGTGTTATTCTAACGGGTATTTTTGAAATTTCTAAAATTCATAAAAAAAGTTGATATCCGATAATGCCACAAAACTATACAGATCTGAGTTAGATACGGAACCATGATGAAAAAAATTCGAAATTGTTAGCTGTAGCCCTTTGACCTGTGGAGAACCGACAAAAAAACATAAAAACAAAACAAACAAAAAAACATAAAAACGAACACTAATTTTTTTCAGTATGTCAAATTGAATCCTCGCTAAAGCTCGTTCGATTATTTGAAATGGATCTATGTTGGATTGAGAAAGAATTGAGAGATATGATATTTTCATGCGTGCTGTGATGCACGATTTTTTGACCTCAGGGATTTTTAAAATCTATCTCGGCTTGTTTACGTTGTTCTACCACGAGTCGATCAAACAGATTTTACTTATCACTACTTTATCGACTCTGATTTTATAATTTGACGAATAATTTTATAATTTGATTCGATAATCTGATTTGACAATTCGCGCTTGGAAAAGTTTCTCTGAACAAACTACTTCGATTGTATAATTTGGTAATAATGATTTATTGAAATTCTGTAATATATATTTTCATACTTTTTCAATGATGTGAACTAAGATAATTGACCTTGAATCCCGACATGTACACAGACATACAACTTGAGCTGTGTCATTTTGACTCCCTACATGTAAAAGTTAAATGATATAATTAGTCGTGATGTTCAAACTCATAACATCTTGAGGGTATATGATTGAGAAATATGTATTTCACCCGTAGTGGAATTTTGATATTTCATATCGTTGGAATGTTTCTACCAGGATCGCAACTGATATTTTACTGAAGGAGATTCCATGAATTCATGGAAGACAGCACAAGCCTCAGAATGAATTTTCAATAATGTTGATGATATTCATTTCCCGAATTACAAAAAAAAAAAAATATGGAAATCCTCAACCTGACTGATCTAAGAAATTGAAATTCATTCATCTGATCTCCGGGATCCTGCCCTTCTCCCAGATAATGACGTGGACATTACTGTGTTGTGTACATGATTTCATCGATAATCGGTGAGGCCTACGTCGTCTTCATGGTTATGGTCACTGGAGGGTTAAATAACTTCGTTTGTTTTTTGTTAATAACATCGAAACTTGATATACAGAATCATTGTTATCTATTTAAGGCTATGGATAAGAGACATGATCGTTTGGACGGGGCACCACAAGGACAATCTCACTACTCCATTCTGATTATTTTAAACCAATTAACTTCAACACCAGAGCTGCGCTGTTTGTGAGTATAATTTCTCGCCGCTGATAAAAGTCTTCCAGTTTCCAAAAGTACGGACTCCATTGAAAGTAAAAATCGTTACTATGATATAATCGGACATTACTAGCATTGGTATTACAAGAAACGAAACACACAGATGTTGATATCTTCCACTTTGAACTAAGTTTCCAGGGCCATGTTCCATTAACATTAATCTCTCCATTAACAACAGATGTGAAATTCATCATTATACGAGAACAAAAATGGTGATGGGCCTGAATGGGTATAATTAGGCGTAGAAAAACTGATTGAAATTTTCTGAAATTGAGATGATCTCTGATTTTTCATAGAATTTCAGAAATAAATATCGTAATCCATTGAAATCCATAGTTTCGGGGGTGTGATGTTTTTCTCTATTTTGTATTGTTATCAATCTCTTACATAGAAAATACACACACGTAACAGTCAGAAAAAATCCACAGTCTCCAACTTGACAGTGAGAGATGAAAAAAATCCGTATATTTTCAATTTCCAATTTTTCAAATTCATTCATGCAAGAGAGTGTGAATATGATCGATGAATCGAGTAGCAACAATGGATGAGAGAAAAATGAATAATATTCTCACAAAAAATATCATTCACGATATTATTCACTAGATTCACGATTCTTTGAGCACACAATCTCATCGAAAAGTTGGACATAACAGCATTCGATTCACGGATGCTTTATGTACATTACATACATACATACATTACATTACATTGCAATAAGTTCAATTCAATTAATTTTCATTCCATATCAATTGTGATTACGATCACACTCATATGTAAATTTGATTATAAAAGTACGAGTATTGAAATACAGAATAAGTCAAGTTATAAATATAATAGTTAATAACGTTATAATGGAAAAAATTAAAATTAAAATTGAAAAACAATCGTGTCAGAGTCATATGTTTTTGTACATTCGTCAACCACATTTAATCACCATGCATTCATTTCCTTTCATTCTTACACAGTGATCACATCTTCAAGTAGAAGCTCTTTAAGAATTCGTAAATGGTATAAAATGAATATGAAATAAGGAAACTTTCAACTCTTTCCTTGAATATTACTCTTGAAGTGGTCTGTTTTTTCAAAATAGTTAGTAAATTATTGAAAAGGTAGGTCCCAACAGTTATGGGATCCCTGTCAGCTATTTTGAAACTATTCTTTTTGGACCTGAAGTTTTCTCCACCTCTTGTGTCATGATCGTAAATTTGTGAATTTATTATAAATAATTGTGGATTGTCCCACTTAAAAAGCAGCACACTTGATAAGAGTGTCGATTCATATCCAGATCTGGTACGATAATAAACTCACACCGTTTGATCATAATTATAATTCAGGAATCTAAAGTAATACGTTTCACCGAAACGTTCGATAATGGCGTCGCCGATCGTATTCGAATCTGCTTGGACCGGTCGTGATTTAGTCAGCGAGTGTTTTGTGTGCCCGGGCTAGTCCATGAATAAAGATCCCCAACCCCGTCCCCCAACCTCACCCCCACCCCCACCCCCGCCCCTCCATTTGAGCCATCTGGCCACAGAAGTCACAGTTTAGTTGGACACAGTTCGGAGTTGAAGAATAAACAATACATACGCAGAGCAGCGTTGTCATTTGCAGATTCGAATAACTTTATGTATATATATATACGTAATATAGAAAAGCTGTATGGTAATCCAATGGACACTGTAAGGACCACGCAAATATCAGAATATTCAGAGGAAAATATCTGTAAATTTCAAATGGAATGATGAATGAAAAAACGAATATTTTCTATGGGAGTTCGATTGGAAAATGTATTTAATATAACTTATTTGGTGTCAGCTGATTTCAGTATCCCAAAGAAATCCCATGATCAAAATCATATTCAAAATCCCAAAGAAGGTATTATTAAGAAATATTGTAAACTCAGTTTTGATAGATTCGGTAGATCTTTTACAGCACCATTTATATTCTTTCAAATAATTTCAATCTTTTCAGTAATATTAATAATACCTTCTTTTTCTATTACCTTCTTCCATTTTCATATTTTTCTCATACTTTTGTTATCTACCCTCAATTAAATTAGTTTTATAATATTTCAGGATTTTTCTGTAATCAATTTTTCATCACTTTTGTAAATAACCATTGTACTATGTATTGACTATATTACGCTGTACCATCTTGGTATCCCGCTATGCGGACAGCCGTCAATTAAATTGTCATTCTCTCTCTCTCTATCTACTTGTGATGATGTACCTGTTGATATATCAATTTCAATATTTGTTTGCGATACTTGAACTTATTGTAATGTATGTTTGGTGAAATGTGATTCATAAATGAGTTATACTTTTTATTAACTACGGTATTTCAAATTTGAGTGTTTTAACTTCCTAATTCGACTACCCATATGAATCAGATTTTAACCTTACTTTTACTATTTATTATGTGATACATTTTTATTCCAAATTTGATGAAAATGAATGAATGAAATGAAGTGAATCTGTAAAGACCCCACCAATAGCCAGGGTATTTGGGACAAGGAATGAGAGGGTGATAATGGACATGCGAAGTGATGATAGGTGTAAAGAAGTTCGAAAAAAGAATACATTATGCGGTATCAGAATCCACGTCATGTACGGTGAGTTCAGTTTCTAACGTGATGCCTCAGTTTCTGAGCTACGGAGGGTAACTATATACTCTTAGTGATAAAAGAAGGTGGTTTACCAACATAACAAACATAATCATGACCATTATGTTCGTAGTTCATCTTAATTTTCAAAGACGAGCTTTACGATAAACTCCGCAACTGCATCTTACGAAAACTCTAAATACCGGTAAGGTGGGGTGACTTTGACCCCTTGGTGTAACTTTGTCCTTCTGTTGGAGAAATTTCCAAACTACTACAAATGAGAAAGTTTTAATTTTATCGTATCTATTTTGATACGTATTTTGATTTTGATATATATCCATTGAGATACCAAAAAAAATGGATACGAGAAAATTAAAACTTTTTCATTTGTGATAGCAGTTTGAAACTTTCTCCAACAGAAGGACAAAGTCACCCCACTTTACGGTACTCAATTTGTCAACAAGATCATTTGATAACCGAAATGTTCGGAATTATTCTTTTGATGGACGATCTTTTCCTCTCGTGAATACAAGTATATCAATGTCCTCAGAATGCCGCTATTTGACGCCACAAAAACTTTAGTTGTGATCATGTCGGGCTTAACGACGCTCTGTTGTGACAACTATAAGATCTATGGGCGTTGGATGAGAACATGGACAACATGGATAACATGAGAGGTTTCTGTGCCACCCTCGGTATTTTAGTCAGCTGAGGCACCGCTTCAGGACTGAAGTCACCGTTGAGCGTGGGTTCGAGTCCCGCATAAAACATAGGTTTTTGTGAACGTCCTTTCACTCATCATCACTTGATAGTTTCATAGAAATCTGCTCATTCGTATCCCCTTATAACCTAAATGTTGGTGGGGTCGTTTGGCAAACAATAATTTATAAGGAGGTTTCTTAGTAGATGAGAATCCCAAAAAGGAATCAGTCGTGATCTATATTCTAGAAATCATCCCGCTATCAGCCAGGACTACACAGAGGGAAACGTTCACTTTAAACAACCGTAGAAAGAGATGGTTGCGGAAATAGAACCGAGGGCCGATCGACCCAATTACTGAAAGGGAGTCTGTACTGTTACTTGAGATTTGTGTAGCTAGTTACCGGTCAATTTCGTTCAGTCCGAGTTTGAATACCCCTGACGGCGTCGTCCCGGTAATATCCCGCAGTAATGGCCCTGATTGACTGGGAGATTAGAGGCATCCTCTTATTCGTGGGTCTAGGAGCACACATTGTACGCCAAGGGATTATCGTGATCATGTTACACAATTGGGAGAGAGAGCGAGACGGAGAGGAAGAGGGAGAGATAAATGAGAGAGAGAGAGAGAGAGAGAGAGGGGGAGAGAGAGAGAGAGAGAGAGAGAGAGAGATAGAGAGAGAGAGGAAAATGAAGAGAGATAGGGAGAGAGAGGTAGGAGGATATATGGAGAGATGGAGATAGAAAGAGAAAAGAAAAAGAAAAGAAAGAGAGCGCGAGAGAGAGAGAGAGAGAGAGAGAGAGAGAGAGAGAGAGAGAAAGAGGGAGAAGGAGATAGAGAGAGAGATGGAAAGTGATATAAAAAGAGAGAGAGAGAGAGACATAGAAACAGAAGGAGAGAGAAAGCTGGAGTTATGACGAGAAAGAGAGAGAGCAAGAGAGAAAGAGAAGAGAAAGAGGGAGAGAGAGAGAAAGAGAGAGAGAGAGAGAGAGAGAGAGGGGGGGCGGTTGTTCGTTTTCGAACGTAGTTCTTACTATTACCATAAAAGTCACCAAATGTCACAAGTTTCAGGTTTGAATGCAATCTCACGTATGCAATTTCACTTTCCAAATCCAATAAAGACTATCGGATATTTCAGGTATCCTCGAGGCAATTTCATTGCATTCATTTCATTGCACATTTAATTTCATGTTCATTCTGTCTCCACTCATACAAACGTATTTCGTGAACATTATCAGCATTTTAAAGTGAGAGTATATTCAATGATTCTTTGAATGTATCAGAAGCACTGCACACTTTTGATCTGCAGAGCCATCGAGCATCTTCGAAAATAATCCTTTGTTTGGGAAATGAAATTGGGAATCATTGCACAAGTAGATTCCTGAATAGGAATTTCATTCGAAAAACTGTCAGACTTTTTCCACTGAAGTAACAGCATTTGGAATGCATAATGAGTATGTATGATTTTGCTTCTTTTTATCAGAAAAATTAGCATTCATTAGCAGTCATAAACTATCATTCAGCCATCAAGTTGCTATATCAAATAACGAAAAAAACTCGTTCAGGATGGTCAACAATGATGGTCATCGAATCCTGGCCTCCTGAATGATGGTTCAGCGTACAAGTCACTGGTCCATTCATATCTGTATAGAAGCTCCCATTTTTCATTCATTCAGCATAATTATTAGCTGGTTCTTACTATTAACAGGCACGTGAGAACTTTGATTTGAGTGATGGAGGGGCGAGGGGGGGGGGAGGGGATCGCTTAATTGTAGACGAAATACATTATTTGGGGATTATTGTACATTGAGGCAAGGGCATGTCTGAGAAGACTTGAGCTCTTTCAACACCTCAATACATCATCTCAGAAGCATTTGACATGAGTTGAAGTATATTCCAACTAAAGTGAGTGAATTATGAGAGTGTCAAATCATTTAGCGTGTTTTTGGAGGGGGGTGGGGTATAGGTGAATCTGTGAGAAGGTCATCTTTCCCCAACCCTCACCTCTCCGCGCGCCTGCTCACCCATCTATACTGCCATGCACGGGTCATCTTCCTATTACGGTTAGTGTTTTCAAAATTGATTCCCGAAGGATAATTCTCAATCTGGGTGTGACCGTAATTCACTTTCGATTAGGGAGAGCACACCACCTGCTAGATTTCTCACTTTGAATAATTAAAAAGGTTCATCTCGTTCTATTTCCTTTTTATCCATCTCTTTTCTTCCTGTTTCTATTCTTCTTTCTCCTATTTAAAAGCTTTAGACTCTTCTTCTGGCGCCATTAATAATGATCGCTCTAATTATTTCTCTGATCGTGCCTCTCTTCGCCTTCGTTTCCTCAGAGTCTTCTGGATAAATTAAATATGCATGACGTTTGAAAGAAAATGCAGAGAACTATCCGATTCCACGTGAAGTTTCAATGATGTTATAAATATCGATTTCACTATATAGAAATTATTTTCGAAATCAATTCTCAGTTGAAAGCTTTTGAAATGTGATACGAGTGATGTCGAGATTGAAGCTTTATATCAGACACTGGAAAACATGATGTAAGGTGATATTGATGTATGAGACACAGATAATTGACTCATCAATTAGTATTTTCATTATACCTAACGACCCCATCAACATTTGGGTTTTTTGGGGGTACGAATGTGTGGATATACTAGGTGAATCATGATAATACAGAATCAGATGTATCATGTGGGACTCGAATCCACAGCAGATTTGACCACAATTTCTAGAGCGTTCAGCTGACTGAGTCACGGAGGAGGGAGGGGGGGGGGGGAATTGGAATGAATAAATCTCTCATTAAGAAACCATAATGATATTTTTCACAACTTGACACTTCAAACTATAGCCATTGACCAATTGATTTTTAATTTTCAGAGTTTACTTACAATTGGGCCTAAAACTTTTCGATTTCAATATTGTGATGTACTTTTCATATTGACTTGATTGTTATACTTTGTTTTCAATTCACACTTGACTTGAATAAAGAAGGTATTGAAATAGGTAGCTAGGCATTGAATAAAAAATGGCCTCTATGAATTCATATTAATCCATGTATATATTTCCATTTGTTTGTTTTGTGCATTTCATATCTTTCATTTTACTCTCGACTGTCCGTGTGATTCACTAAAAAATGGTTCTATTTCATGTTACTTGAGAATGAAAATGAGAATGAAATAATGGATGAATACATTCCCAAGACTTTCCAGTTGTCAGATGAATATTGATGAATTTCACGAATCTTGGAATGAGTCTAACACAAAATGAATATCTGTCGGATAAGATAATTATTAATCAAGATACAAGAATTTGATTAGTATCCAAGAGTGATAACAAGTCAAACCGTGGATTATTGCCGATAACAACCAATTAGTATCCATGCAACTGGATCTTGATACAAGAAAATTGTCGTATTGGCATACTGGCAGAAGATTGTTGAGACGTACCCACAGTCTGCATGGGGTAGAAAGTTTCCACCAGGGTTGTTTCACAGATATGAATTTGATCATGCATCTTGAACCGCGCAAGACACAGAATTAACGAATATATCATAGTCATATATAGTTGTAAGATTCAGACAATGTTTGCCAAAAATGCTGAAGATTCGAATAGTATAGTAACAGACGTAGAAAGATCACTTGTATGTAACAGTAACACTATCATTTTGGCATTTATTATCACCTCGCCGCGTTACATTCCTTACAAAAAACAGCTGATCTTTTTTGGATGTTTATTATAGGTTAACAGTATTTTGTGAGATACTCCTATGAATGATGTGAATCAGTTTAATTACTATGTGTTAAAATGTAATGTCACCGCAATCGTTTTTATGTCAAGTTTGGACTAGTTTGGTGAGTTTACCTTGAATTTTGTAAGATACCATCGCGCGCCCCTGTTAAAATAATACCCTATGATATGAAATCTTATAATAATTTGTCTCTCCCATATTTTATCCTTTGTTTTAATCATTTCTCCAGTATATATACTATTTGAATTGACTCTATTTGGTTTTTATAACTGGGGGTTTTCCGAAAATTATCTTGTTGATCGTCTGAGCCATCGTGACTACTGTACAGATAACCCTTAAATACAACACTTTCAAATTTTATTGTGTTTTCGAAATGTTTTTCTATTCTTTCCACGGGCCACGGCATATACACGTCGAGTCCAGAAAACGTGTTTTCCCTACCGCGATGCTAATCCGCAATCACCCTCTCCCTCTTTCCCTCCCCCAACCCCCTCCCTTCCCTCGCCCAGCCATTCACGAGCCAGCCTACGTGCCTGTAATTATACGTTTCGAACGAAATAATACTCATATTAGAACGTTTACGTTTGTAATCTCTAACGCTGTTCCCGTGGTGATATTCAGGGTGTTCAATGCTTTGAATTACATCTTTATCGGGCGTGACGAAATAACTTGAGCTTGTGATATAATTTGGAAAAATTTGAATAATTCGTTATGGGTGAAATACATGATTGTATGTATAGGCCTAATACTGATGAGCATTTGGTGGGAAAAATCGGTAAGTGGATAGTTTTTGACATGGTTATTGAAACAGTTGGTAATTAAAAGCGTATGAAAGTCGATTTGAAAAAAATTTCATTGTTCTGCGATAAGTTTGGAACGGGATAAGATATCAGAATTTCAATTTGGGTATACACAAATATATATAGCGCCATCCAAATTATGTGGTTCACCTATCACATTCATATATGTCACATAATTTTGAAATCTATACTTATGAAAAAACACATTTTCAACTGTAGGTCTATAAATACATGTGAGAATGCTAGAATTTGAGGTAATTGAATGATATTATTCAACATCATTTCGGAAGTATACAGAATATCAATGTTCCTTGGTTTGAAAATTCAGATATATATCTTACCCTGTGGAAACATCATCAGAAACCCAATATATCACCTGATCGACTCTTAAGCGTTCTCAATTATTGTTGCCATAAAGAATGAATTGTTGATAAATATTTTAGAGAAGGCCAATAGTGCAAAAGCGGTAAAAACAAAAGACAGGTGTACGATTATCGTGGTCTGTTGGAGTCAATTGCTGTGATCTAGTCGCAGTGGGATTATTTCAATGTCTTTCAGAGCATTGAACACGAAAAATGTAGCTTACCTGGATTTTTTTTTTGTGTGAATTAGTGATGACAAAGTATGGTCAACTCGATTAATTCTGATTTGATCATCCAAGCTCGTTTGATTTGGCATTTTAGAAATGATGAAAATTTAATTCATGTGATTTTTATGTTCGATCCCATAGCTTTATAGTGGAAATTACTGAATGTTCATGTTTGTTTCAAAATGAGCTTCATCGGAGAAAAAAACTTGATTTTTGAGTAATTAGATTGAAATGTCAAACATGTAAAAACTTACACCGAGAAAAATATTAGCTTCGGAGAAAAGAATTGGGACTGTAGCATGATCGTCTCATTGAATATGCTATTGTGTGGAGTGAATATGAAGTCCATTGTATGATTGCAAATCAATACATTTCTTCGTTTGCCCAAGAAAAAAACAATATTTATTTCTCATTTCTTTCATTTCACAAATGGAATTGATTTTTCTTCAAATATTCACAGTGTAAAGTTGAACGTTCATAAATAATTAATGACCACACCATCACAATGTGATATATGATTTCTGATTTTTATATCCTTTCAAATGTTCACGAAATGCTTATGGGAATACTTTACCCTCACCAAGGATACCACATGAAATAACTTCGCAAGCCTGGCTAGCTCCAAGAGACTTAGACTTTGGGATGGTTATGGCACGATTTAGTGATACCAACCTATTTTATCATAACATAAAGGAGGTGACCCAACTCGGGTCTTGAAAGTGAAATATTTCCGGAGTCAGAATCTGAGCCCAGCGTCCCACGATTGCCTGCAGCGTAACTATCTCATTCAAATCTAACTTTCGGAACAATAATACTCAACAATGCATTACACGGCCCAGTAGATTACGAAAATTATAGATTGTGTCAGTTCAACAATGCCACCGGTACCGTAGCCACTCTTATTTACATCTAGTTCACAAGGGAATCTGCTAAATCGTGACAGGCATTCGGGACGATCGGCTCTGAACTGACCGCAAGAAACCACAAATGCCTTCCATGTTATCAGTATGGGAGTTGGAGCACCTTCTTTTTACATAATTAAATAGGTTGGTATCACTGCATCGTGGTCATGAACTATGAACTATGACGTAACGGGATAAGCAACATGGCGGTTTTCTTTCGCACCGTGCCTATATCAGAGGGATGCCGCCTCACAAATTGTATGATAATTTGCTGGTATTATTGTATGTTGATCCTTAAAAGTAATAGATGTAATGCAATCTGTGAATCCAGCTCTTCCCAACTGCATTAGGCAATATTGGGATGAATTTCATTTGAATTGGCCAATCCAAATTTAAAATACGTCTGTAAAAGCATTTAGACCCCTTGTCAAGAGCCCTACCGCTATATTTACAATTTGATAACTGGATAATTACTCATCATCTACGAGAAAGGTCAGAAACAATGCAAGTATACAACTATGTGCTATACAATAAAATACGAGCCTAATACGTACAGTACAATTTGATTTGAAATTGCGAATCACAGAAATGTACACGAAAGCGTTGATTCCATCATGGCGAAAGCGGTCTAATCTTAAAAGGATGGGACTTATGCCATGTTGCTTATCCCGTTATGTTATTGATAGTCATAGTTATGAACGATCTAAATACCATGACAATAGAGGATAATAACAACTTCACGGTCTTTTATGGACTGCAAAAACTTGACCCAAGTCCTAGCCTATCTTATGAACTGGGTTGGGATTTAGTACTCACAACAAAGAAAATACATCAAGACTGGACATGTTGCTATATAACTCAGATCTACCAGGAAATAATAACCAATCAAAGCCCTACTCTTTTGGAGTTAGCTAAGCCTGGGAATTCACTATGAGTGGCAGTCGCGGCAAAGGTCCAGCTTTATTGTATAATATTCAAGATGTCCATAAAACTATCTGTATGCACTGCATCGTGTAATTTAGTTGATCATATGCTGAGTGACTATGGTGATCATCAGAAAACAATCAAATACCAACTCAAAATCACCCAACTAAGTATTTTAGATATATATACCAGAATGGTTACAAAAGAGCTGCAGTTAAACCAGTAAGACTACAGGGAGTAGACACATTGGCAGTATCGATAATTTATGCTCATTTTATTCAAAACCAATTATTCAGAAACTTATAAAGTGTTTTAAAAGCTTTTCAATCTTTCAAAATCGAACTTATCACTTGAAAGTCATTAAATATTCGACGTACAAGCTGCAATAATCATCACAGTCGCCAACTCTTACGAAATAGCGAAATGAATTATGTCCACAGACTCAATTTATGCTGATTCGACTATATGCAAATCAATCGATACAGTACAGGATTCGAGATATACTCTTCATATCAGATCGATTAGCTCGCACATTTAGCAGCAACTATGTTTATTCAATATGAGTTATAAGAAACGGCGTGTATTGAATGTCAATGATTAGATGAGCGTAGCGAAGCTTTCCATTTCACACCCTGAAAAAAATGGGCTCCGTTTTTATGTTTTTTTTTTTTGGTAATTATGTACGCGGCATACAGGTCAGAGAAATGAATCAATCAACTTGAAACTTTTTCCAAACGTTGGTGTCATACCAGAATAGGTTGGAATTGTTATTCAGAAAAATCGGTGGGAAGGTTTTTCCGGAAAATAATCGGAAAGTTGGAAAAATCCTCATAAGAATAACCCGGAGGACAAATACTTGAAAAACAAGAATTTTTCAAAAGCTCTCACATTTTCACCGGATATGAACAATACTATCATACATCTTTTCAGAGATTTTTGCAACAATAGAATGAGAAATAACAAAGAAAACGCAATAAAAGAGTACATTTTATTGAATATTTGGATCAATTGGATTTGCAAAGTGTATATGCGACAGGTTGCAGCACTATAAATATCAACAAGTTGAAGGTGAGGTTTTTGAACGTTCGAAGTAATCCAAGGTCCGTAGATGTAAATTGAGGTGACAAGTTATTTTTCAATCTAGATTTCCATACTTTCAAGCTCATCTCACAACGCGCATCACGCGTTTTCCTAGTGTATCATCATGGCAGTTGACGATTAGACTATTTTGACCGACCTACTAGCGTCACAAAACATAACATCCAATCAAATAGTCTGTTCATTAAATAAGATTTGGAAATCACAAATCAGAATATCTCTGAATGATCACGTGGTACATATCTATAGGTGGCCGACTGATAGCCTATTCACGGTTGGAATTAGAAGTAGAATCACCTCCAAGAGTGAGAATAAGTTTTTATATCTAGGCCTATCCACAACAACAACAAATGTAGGAGTTAGAAACAGTCAACAGCTTGTTCATAGACAGAGCTCAGGACCCTTACCGCCACTGTAACACAAAATAACGTCCCAGGCCTGGTTAACTCCGACAAACTGAGAATTTTGATTGCTTTTCATTCACCAGTAGAGCCAAATACTATACCAACATGTCCAGTATTTGTGTACTTTCATTGTTGTGAGCACAAATTCCTAGCATTGCTCTTGAAATGGGCTAAAAACAGGTCACATTAATTGTGCGTTCCAAGAGACCGTGACTCTGATATTATCTCGTATTGTCGTGGTATTTACCTCCCCAAGAGAACATGATCCAATCGAAATCCTCGGTCTTTTGGAGATAGCCAGGCCCGAGACGTTATTTTAAATGGCAGTCGCGGTGAAGTTTCTGGAACACTTTTGCATATCAAGCTAAGGTCAAAGATTCAGAGAAGCCTCTTCGATTGAAATATCTCAACTTTTAATTGAAACACGTGATTTGAATCACCATGACGACACCGAACCTAATATGAACAGATACGTCGATATGCGTGAAGATGAGGCTGACCTATATATTATGATTGTGACAAGGGATATTTCGAAGCACCCTCAATATTCGACCCACCCTTATGTGAGCGATCACGCGTGACTATCTTGCGCTTTTTCTCGACCGCATGTACATGTGCACATTATTTCACCCACGTGTCACTATATTATATAGCTGGGGGCGCGCTGATCTCCGCCCACTCTATAGCCGCCGCTCGGAACTAAATAACTGTAGTTAATTATTTAAAGCTTCAACATGTAGTCAGAACATATATATATATATATATATATATATATATATATATATATATATATATATATATATATATATATATATATATATAAAACGTGTTGTGGTGAGAGAATGAGCATTGTACCTGTAGAAAAAGCTTGGGTTCCGACAGTTCGTCGATCATCTTCAGGAGTCATATGTCCAATAGATGACGGCTGAATATCTTCTCTTTTTGGTTGAGATACGTTTTTTTCACGGCTCTCCTTTATTAAAATATACGCTTCACCATACGACTGCGGACCCAAATACCTCTCGATATGATTACTACAACACACACACACACACACTTATATGTATTCATATATATATATATATATATATATATATATATATATATATATATATATATATATATATTCATATATAAATATATATATATATATATATATATATATATATATATATATATATATATTTATATATATATATATATGTATATATTCATATATATATATATTTAAATATATATATATATATATATATATATATATATATATATATAGGCCTATATATATATACATATATATATATATATATATATATATATATATATATATATATATATATATATATACATATGACTGTATATTTATTTGCATTTTATTCTCGATTCGAATGAACGTGGTTCCATTTGTGTTCATTTTTCATCATCCAGATTGTTGAAACCACATTTTCTGAAAAGTCGATATCAAACAATCGATTATTCACATTTGCTCGGTTGAATAGTATCAACAAATGTTCACATTGATGACCCAATACTTTTGAATCCAGTCAAAAGAATAATATACAATTCAACCATATCGAAGATCTCCCTGAATAATTCATTCCATGACTCGTTAGCAATAAATGACGCAATCAGTTTGTTTTCACGTCATCAAAAATGTATTCATCGAGTTCTTCCTACTCATCCTATGGGAAATGAACATATATAAAATGAAAAACCAATCCATTTTATTCATTTTTGTTGCGTATACTCAGCATTTTATCGCCTATACCAGCTGATATGTGGTTGCCTTTCTTCATTTGTCCAACAAATTGTTATCCAATGGTCGGACTAAATGGATATAAATTGTCTCCTTGTGGTCAGATCGACCCACATCCATCGCTTTGCGGCTCGAGTGCGAGGACTTGGTGTGTAGAATATTAACGAACCGCAAGGAGGGCAGTCCCTACGCGTCCAGCAATACGTCTTCGGCCATTTACCTCATCGAATATAGATACACTTGTTGGGTCGGCCGTTACCGCACAGACTTACCACTAATGATGGGGAATTAATCTGGATGGACAAAGATTGATGAGATGGTTTAATATTTAAATTTCACATTTGTCGTGATGAAACTATGTTCTCGGGTAATTACTTGAGGAGAATCGATCAGGATTAGTATTAACGAGTATGCGTTCATATACTGGGTTTGTTTTGTGAATGCCTGAGGGATGTAATAACAGCCCTGAGACTAGGTTTCAATTGATATTGTTCTTATCTATTTTCTGAGTTCCGGAGAAAACTAGGAATATGTATTCAATTATTGATTTTCTTCTTTATTATACATGAATATGTCAATTTCAGAAATGAGGATCTTTCTTTTCGTTCTCTAGAGGCAATTAGTTATTTGCAGGGGCCGGATTCACAGAAGGTCATAGCTCTAAAGCTACAAAAGTATATTACCGATCAACTTTGATAATATCTTGAAGATAATAATGCTAGTTTGATAATAATTATGGATTTGATTAAAGAAAAAATTAAGAACATTGAATATAAATATGGTATTATCTCTAGAAATTGTCGTAAATTTGAGACGAATCAAAGTTATGATCTCTTGTGAATTAGGCCTCAGGCATCACTGATTCTGTATATGGAGACATGAACAGTACCGAGTAACGTCCACGTCACGACTCATAAATAAAGCTGGGTCCTGGAGGACAAATGTCTTGTCATTATTTCTGTAATTTGATACGAAGATTTCTGATTGAATTATGAGAATCAATACCGCCATCATTCGTTAAAAATCTAGTTTCAAAGTTGTGAACTGATAGATACATTGTAAATATATATATATATATATATATATATATATATATATATATATATATATATATATATATATATATATATATATATTTATATATATATATATATATATATATATATATATATATATATATATATATATATATATATAATCATTCACAGAAGAAAGATCTACAAACCAAGCTTATGAAAGAGCTTTCTATAAGAAGCTTATACTCCATACCAATGCTCAACTGACGAGTGTGATAAATAGCTCTGAAATCCATCTGAATAATACCATTTCATCACCCATATCTGCAAGTAGTGCATACACCGACCACTGCTTTGGTTGCGCGCTGAGAGCTGGCCGATAGCCAATCAAAGTTCCTAATTCAGAACGCTCGTCGTGATTTATAGTGGTCAGCAGAGCACAACAAAGTGAGAAGGTGAGAAGGAAGTGAAAATATAGCGGAGAATTTTTCATTTCCATTGTAAGATCGAATATATAACGTGTATTAAAAGTATATTTGTCATCTGCAGTATGTATACCAGGACGCGTGGCCGAGTGGTAACACACTGAACCGTCATTCGGGAGACCGGGGTTTGATTTCCGCCATGGTCGATCATCCTGACAGGGGTTTTTCGTGGTTTCCCTCTGTCGTTCAGGTCGATACTGAGATGGTTCCTTAACAACAGGTCACGACCGGCTCCTTCCCAACATCCAAAACACCTGATGGAAAAAAAACATTTCATCTCATCATCCCATCATCTCATTCATCATCCACTGACGCCAATAGATCGTAACCATCAGTATAGTTCGTCGTTAAAACTCAATATATATATATATATATATATATATATATATATATATATATATATATATATATATTTATATATATATATATATATATATATATATATATATATATATATATATATATATATATATATATATATATATATATATACTCAAAAACAGAACGGTTGTAGAGATGTGGTCAAAGATGTCCGTCCGAATTTTGAGTTTTCGAATATTGTAATTTATTTCCATATTTTTAATTTTTCTCTTTCATTGCTCAATTTCATGTTTCAATTGTAAATTTGATAAGCTATTTGAAGGATGAATGTTTTGGTGTGCACATTTGTGTTTAAACTGATAATTCACTTGCCTACCGTATTCGAAATACATCATTGCAAGCATGTATCACGTCAGTGGATTGGATTGCATGGAACGATTTCCGAGCGCAATTGTATTTCGAGTCATTGGAGTGTGAAATGTACCTGCAGTAAAGTATATGCTACGTCATTCTAATGTCATTTTATTCACTTCTGCACTCGGCAGATTCAATTCGTGATTTTTTTTCAATGATTTCAAAACTTTATACAACATCATTGTTTCCTAATTACGGCTATGGATTAAAGTAGGATCGTTTGAACGGAGTTATATCTCACCTTCTCATCGTATATATTTTGAATCGGAAGAGTTAGAATTCTTGAATGTGACGAATGATTTGCCAAAAAAAACCTTAACTCGTATTGATGATTATTTGGCATTGAACTTGAATTATACTCGAAACCCCTCTCGAAGTATGTTCAGTCCTGAGCCCCTGTATCACTTCAACGCTCGCACCGCCGACATTTACGCCACTGAACATGTCACCAAGTGTGATACCAAATCGAACCTTTGAATATTGCCAAATCCACTATCAATTCATGAAATTGGGTCTGAACATCTAATCCAGATCACGTGTTTACCTAGATAAAGAATCAGCCATTTCCACGATCATTATATCGAATTGGTCAATAATATTTGAATGTGTATATTATATTCGTATAATAATCCTTTTTCCTCGATTCCACCCATTTGTACGTATGTGGTGTGTTGAACATATTCCCCCGTTGCACGAGTTTTGTTCCAACCTATTCCCATATACACACAGTTTGATCTCTAGAGGATACATTTTATATCTTTAATTAAACTTTTGTTGCAGAGAACGTTTCAGGATGTTTATTTTCATAATGAAATTTCATGACGGGAGCCTTGATTAGGCTCACCAGTTTTAATGTCTACATATTCACCAGGTACGCAAACAAAGTTGATGTTGAAACACATTCCAATTGAGTTTAAGCTCGGCTCGTCAACTTGTACTGAAACCCACTTGGAAATCTGCATCGAATTCAACGTTTCAAACTAAACGTCAATATATATATATATATATATATATATATATATATATATATATATATATATATATTTATATATATATATATATATATATATATATATATATATATATATATATATATACATACATATATATATATATATATATATATATATATATATACATATATATATATATATATATATATATATATATATATATATATATATATATATATATATTGATATACATATATATATATATATATATATATATATATATATATATATATATATATATATATATATATATATGTATATATATATACATATATGTATATATATATATATATATATATATATATATATATATATATATATATATATATATATATATATATATATACAGATATACCCACATATTTAAACCTGGAGATGAAAATTCTGATCTCACTTTACATTTATATACAATATGATGTAGAATCATGTGAATTGTTAAGTGCTTGTTGCAATTATAATTTCATTATACGCAATTAGATATCAAGGAATTATTCTCGTTTAATTCTGAAGGTATATTAGCTGTGTTCAGAGCGCAGAATGTGCAAGACTTTTATTTGAACACGTGCAGGTAATGCTGGGAGAATCTTATTCACCAGCCAGCTGGATCTCGGCTGATAGCTTGTTAGAAAGGACGTACGTGCAACGACGATGGTGAACTTGTTTAAGAGAATTCCATGACAGCGCTGGTAAGGAAAACCGCTTAGTCTTTTAAGACTTGAGAATAGTATTTTGGTTACTGTTTTAATTGTGTGTTTGACGTGTTTTAATCAGGAGGTACATTAAACAAGAATCACAAATCATACTATAGTCATGGATTAACAATGTTCTCAGTCTCTACTTTATATCATCCTATGTATTCATCTACATGTGTTCAACATCATTCACAACATCACTTGACATCACTTTCAACTTGAGCATAACATTTTCCACACGAACCCTGCACTTGATTATTAAGATATTATCAAACTATTCTTTTCACCATTTATGATACTTTTTCTAATATTTTATTTTATATAATATTTTGTGTCTCACATGTACTATACATACACATATTTTGTAATTTGTGTACACCCACAGACAAGCCTGTCTCAGGCTCTGTGGTTATTTTCTGAGCGAAAAACACCATATTACATTAAACATTATATTATTGTCATAACACTATAACATTGTATAAAACTATTCAAATGATGCAAAAAAAAAAAAAAATATGGAGTTCGTCATGAAAGAAGTTTGTCATGATGAATACGATTCTGATGATAATTAAGTTCAGTTCCATAATCACCTGCTCATTCGTACCCCCGTATGACCTAGCTGTTGGTGGGTTCGTCAAGCAAACAATAATCATCATCGATGATGTAGTTTTTGATGATTGTATTTCATCAATTGTTGTAATTCAAAGTTAACGTTATTTGAAGTACTTGACTCAAGTGGCATACGTTGAAGTACTTGATATATCCGGACGATATCTCCTTGTTTTCATCGAATGAATCAAATGAAATAATAATTATGATAATTTGTTCATTTCATATTTATCATGATACGAAGATATACATCATATTTATATATATATATATATATATATATATATATATATATATATATATATATATATATATATATATATATATATACATATATTTATTTGCTATGCACATGATGAGTACATATTTGTCCAATCTACATTGAATGAAGTACGAGAAGAAAATGATGGCAACATGTGCACACAATATGGAGGATGTATAGTAGCTACTGATAGAACCGGAATTTTTCCTGCTGTCGAATATCTATATTAGGAATATAACTTATCCCAATGATTATCATAACTTTAATCGCTGTTTACTGCATTTAACGGTATGAAGCATCTCTGTTCGATCTATTCGAATAATTCGATTCAATCGATAAAAGAGTCAATCGAGTTGATTACCTGTAGTTTCAAATGCATCGATATATTCGATTAGATGAATACGGATGAATGGTGAATGAGATCATATAATACGTGAATGTTTATCGAGTCGAAAAAACTGCGGAAAATCATTTAAATTCACCTACTAATGATGAATAAAATGAATTAGAATGAAAGGAAATATATAAATGAATACATGTGAAAAGGATTCTGTGTAGAAAGGAACTATTTCACTAAACGAGCAAACAAGTTTTCTGAATTATCCGATGGTAATCGATTTATACAGTCTTTTGTTTTGAAAGAAGTTTGAATTTCACTTCTCACCTCATAAAATTTTGAAAGTTCTCAGATTATTAGGCAAGAAATTAGGACATGAGTGAATCATATCGTGGAAGCTTCTCTTTCCATTCTTGTTGTTTCATAAAGGAAGATCAATATTATGATATATAATAATGATGCTTCAATGATAATATCAATATAATTTCGAATGTTTTCTCTAATTTGATCACCCTAACATGTCCAGTACGGTATACATTTGCGAGGTGTAATCAAACGTTCTAATGATGATGGTAAATTAGCATAACGCGGCATGCTATCTCGTATGTAAATACCACGATAATGTCATAAACTCTATTTGCTATCGGTTGTAATTAGAATTAGCAATAAAAATATGGTTGTAAATTAATTATAACAGTCGTTAATCAAATTCTGCAATTCACTTGACATATGATTGATTTAATAGCGTGCATGATTGGTTATTGACTTTCATTATTGCTATTTATAATATCTCGATGTTGAAAAATGTGTCAAATTCTGACAAGTGTTTTAGTGATGTATATCGAATGCTTAAAACCAAGAGGACAGATATTTGGACTGATTTATCCACATTATTCACAGTGACACATTCGATATCAGCTCGAGTGATTTCAAATCATGAACTCATTTTGGGTGAGATTTTATATGTAGGTATATATATATATATATATATATATATATATATATATATATATATATATATATATATATATATATATATATATATATATATATGTTTTGTTGAAAGCTTTCACGACTCATTATGTGATTAATAATCAAATCTTCATGGATAATTAAAAGTCGCGTTGACGAATAAATATTTATTGAATTGCAATTAAATAAATATTTATTCGTCAACGCGACTTTTGATTATCCATAAAGATTTTATTTTATTTATATATATATATATATATACATATATATATATATATATATATATATATATATATATATATATATATATATATATATACTTTTTTTGAGACTTTCATGGTTAACACCTTGATAATGATCATAGTAAGGTGGTCGAAACGTTGGTGGAAAAATAAATCAACTAGAGAACATGGTATTTCCGAGAATGTTTCCATTCCCCATAAATATATATATATATATATATATATATATATATATATATATATATATATATATATATATATATATTCATATCCATATATATATATATATATATATATATATATATATATATATATATATATATATATATATATATATATATATATATATATATGGATAAATATATATTTTTGAAAAATATATGAATAGATTAATATAATAATATATGAATCACCAGAATTAGCGAATTATCAGATTCATAAGTATAATTAATAGCAGCATTTATCAATTAACAATATTGTGTGTGATTATTTTGCTTCTAGTTAATTGGAAGTGGATGTTAAATGAAAGTCATGGTTTATGGTAGACTGCTGAATTAATTGCGAATTAGTTTGTTGATTTATTACATCATCGATATCAGATTTCTTATCAGCCTGAATAACGGCTAAAACACAAATTGTTGTCAAAATCTAATTAATAAACGAATTATTGAAAGTTACTTGCGAACAATCTGTTCATAACGTGTGAGGCTGTCCCCGAACTCTAACTCGATTCCAATGCAATGAAGTGAGATAGCCAATCGAGCTCGCATCATCACAGGGTGAATACAATGTTGCAATATTATTTTGTGGTGCATATTTTACACCTGATTGTGGGATTGAATAATGACTAGCCGATCATTAGTACAGCAATTCACAAAACTGAAAGTGTACTTGTGTGGTCTGGTGATCATCCATACAAATGTTTCCTTTCTATTTCCGAATATGACTGTGGAGACATGTAAAAATAGCGATTGCTTTATAAAAGCTATGAAATGTGAAAGTTCTTTTTTACATGATTCTCTGATATTTCTCCATGTTTCAATACGTTTGATGTTGTTCTATCATGTTTTTGAGAAAGTGACAAAGCGCTACAAACGTCTGAATCTGCTATGTTTCAATGTTTCGGCGATATAGGCGCTATATTTGGAATAATAGCATTATGGATACTATTTTGTGCAGAATATATCAATTGAGAAGAGAACAGTTGGAGTCAGTGAGGGAATTTTGAAAATCAAAGTGGATCTGCAAATGCAGGTGGCAGATTAGAGCAGGTTTAACAGGTTGTGGAAACCATATTACCAAAAACATCTATTTGAGTTTTCCACTTCTATACCTATTGTACATTATCTAATTGTTTCGATGGTACCGTACTGCTGTAAGGCCACATAATGTTGTTGCGCTACATAACACGATGTTCCAGAATAATAGATGCTCCAAAGTGCTACTTTTCAAATTCTAAATGCTATGAAAAGAGAAAATGGAAGCTATGTTTACATGTCTCTAAATATGAGTATATGAGAAGAGTTATTAATCATAATAATAATGATAATAGTATCAATATTTTCACCCTTGATCTTCCACTGGAGTCATCAGATCACGTTGGAATACATCTGCGATATGACATGGATACATATCAACAGAACATACACTTACAGAACTTACACAAACATAAAATATATATGAATAACAATGAATACACACAAATTAATTGGTGACATGCAGAGAGTGGGCCCATATGGTCATTTTCACAGTATATCCAATTTTTTACGGTCTGATCAGGTGTGCGAATCAAGTTTGAAAAAAAATCTTAATACAATCGAGACTTGATACACAATCATTGTTCCTCAATTAGGGCTGTGGATGAGAGATATAGGATCGTCTGGACGGAGCGCCACAAGGGCGATCTTACCACCCCATTTTGATTAGATAAAAGTATTTCAGTTTCCGAACGTCCTGAACACATTATGACTGTTTCTAAGATATGTATCCGGACACAAAACACACGAATGTAGATATCTTTCAATTCGAAGTAACTCTTTCTGGCAATGTGATATTTAAAAATAAGAATGAAATGATTTGAAGAAGGAATGAAATAGTCGATAGTGATAATATTGACTGATAATGGTCAAAATATAATGGGGAAATAAAAATATACATTATGATAATGTGAATTGTATACTTTCGATATCGATGATTAATTCATCGATATTTATCATCATTTTTGAATTCTGAAATACCATCAAACAGTCATGCCAAATGCGCAGTCGATATTACATTTAACTTTTTGAATGAAGTTTTCTTCTCTCATCATAAATCTCACGAGACTGAGAATTATTATTTCAGTCATGCAATAAACAACGTGAGCTTATATTCATCGGGATTAAACAATTACTAATAACAGTCAGTGTTCCAATAATTGATGGTTATTGTTTTTGTTTGGCAGGTCCGAAATCCTATCCGCTAATTCAATCAATTTCAATCGATATCCTTCTCTATTTAAATATCGTTGATAAAAGGTGAATAATATATTTTGTTGAAATTATTCCAAGTATAATCAAAGCTTGAAGCTCACTGAATCGACATTGACTATGATTAATATATGAGAGCAGTATGTGTAATTTCACACAGATTTCATGTTTTCATGCTGGAACAACCTTTGCTTGTCTATATCCTGGATGCATTGCCGGTGTTCAAAAGAAGATCTCACAATTCAATACATTTGGCACGAATCAACCGAATAATGGAAGTATATGGATTCAATCAACGTTTGAGTTTAGTCCAGCTGTTACTGATTAGGCCCACCGTTAAGTACATATAAAAGTGTAATTCAGTTATCAATACTATGTATACCGATCATTGGATTAGTGTATGCAACATGACATATATGTATATATATATATAAATATATATATATATATATATATATATATATATATGTATATATATATATATTTATATATATTGATATAATATATATATATATATATATATATATATATATATATATATATATATATATATATATATATATATATATATAAATATATATATATATATATATATATATATATATATATATATATATATATATATATATATATATATATATATGCGAAGGTGAATATTCTCGACGTATAAATCAGAACTTTATTCAGAATCTGAATGCATTCATCATATATGTTTGAGAGAATCTCTGAACTCAAATACTTGATTCGGTGATATGTTTCAATTGTGACGTAAGAGGAGGGTTGGGTCAATTGCAGTGATTAAATATTGGAAACATATTTCCGAGCACACTTTTATCGAAGTCGAATGATCAGCTACATCATCTATAGGCCCAGCTATGTTACTACAACATAATCTGAATCTCTGCTCATATCTATTTGGATGAGCAAATCATGTAAGTAATACTCCAATTTAGATACTCTATTCAGAGCCAGTGAATAGGAGGAAGATCTGTAGGATCTTCTGGTCTTGCATGGTGAATGAATTTCAAATCATAATATAAATTCGATCATTTGTGATCCTTTACATCCACTCAATCGAGAAGTATACTATCCTTATTTAATTTTCACGAAATATCTTGAAAAAAAAAATTAATATGGGAAGGAGAAAATTCTGAACGAAAAATTACATGCACACGTATATTTGCCTTTTTGTTCTCATACATAAAAGGTTCCGGATTGAATAATCTCAAATACCTTGAAAGCATTGTTAATTATTCAAGAAAGTAGTGTTATTCATACTGTGGTAACGGCACATTTCCAGGTTTCAAAATAATATCAATTTACACAGCACTGGAATGCTGTTCACATGAGTAAAATATATTCGTATATCCATCAAGGTACAATAGACATAATCCAAGCCCAAATTGAAACATTACCGATTAATATACCGTAACATAAATCGAATAATAATTTCGATTTTAATCGATATCAATCGAATGTCGCATTGAAAACTGTTCGTCGGAATGCCATGAATGCCAGCATCATAATTCAAACAGCAAATGCGCCCAGCTTAGCGGATCGATATATATTATTAACACATGATGGAATTTGTGTGCTCAGTTGTTTGGTAAGTATATTTTGCATGGAGGCAGTTTCACGATAGCGCCACAGCCTATAACAATAACCAACCCGGCTTGCCAAAGCCAGTCTTTACTGCTTTTATTACTGTAAATAAACCTTATGGCCACCTGGGGTGGGTTTGATGCCATATTCATAAGGTACACACGAGACTGTTCATAGTGGTTTGGACACTAAAACAAATTCTTCCCGTAGGATCATTTCTTTCTGGAATTCATGTTTGGGATTATCGTGTCCGTGTATTGTGTGGAGGATGAAATAAATGTGTGTGGTTATGCATCCGATTTACAGAAGTTTGTAAGCCGGAGTTGATATTTGAAATAAGAGTATTCAAGTATTCAAGTATTCAGTATTCAAGCTGAGGAGTTGATGAAATTTTTGACAGTGTGAGTACAATCTATCATCACATGATGAGTGATCGTTTCAAAGTAATCAAAATTTTGGTTTTTGATCCGGTGGTTTCATGTTTTGTTTCTTCATAGTTTTGTGTCATCATATAGTTTCAATTCCAGTATCATAATGCACACATACAAGTAACTGACAAGATTGTCACATACCATGAAAAAAACACAACAAAACAAATATAACATAACATTACAAACACAATATGACTGTTATATTTGGTTAAGTTGTGGTAGTCACAGGATATATTATCTCATATACAGATATATCTAGAGTATGGTCACCGACAGCGAAGTCCTGATGTCAAATGTTTCATTTCGATTTGAAATACTCATCAAATAATTATTCATATTGATAACAAGACCATCTCCAAGTCTTGAAACATCTTAGGGCGGCGCTCATCGATCTCACCAATCCATCCTCAGCCTTGATTGAGAAATAATGATTGTATATCTATATATATATTGATTATATTTATATTTGATCTGATCAAAATTGGGTGGTAAGATCGCTCTTGTGGTGCCCTTGTGGTGCCTTGTGGTTTTGGTTCCATTATGATTGCGCAGGCGCGTCCCTCCTCTTAAGCAGCCCAGATCGCTGGTATTGCATTCTGGGATTTTAGTATACTGTTCAAAAAGTCAGCCCGCTCATCCATAGGTTTAAATGCGAAACACCGAGATATATAACTTGCATTATCTCTCATTTCACGCACTCTGGCAGTGTGTAAATCTCTTGTGATATAGTAAACATATACATGTTGAAACTATTATCAAATTATAAGTGAATACGCTCACTGTAACGCACAATAATACAAATCAATAGTGCTAAATAGCATTGACAGCATGGGATTCTCGAGCGCGCATACTAACATCACGTTCTATTTCAAACGATCGCCGCTAGATGGCTAATTCTTTTCAAAAATGGTCCATTGGGGAACAATGATTTTGAATCAAGTTTTGATGTTATCAAAACAAAAATGTTATTGAAACAACAGTTCTGTGATTTAATAATTTTCAAGAGCAAAGTTCATGCTGGAAATGACAAAAACATCTCTCTGAAACTTGATGCAACCACAGATGACCACAGTTGCAGAGAAATTGATGAAATTACACTGATTTGTGTGATTATTCTGTTGTTAGACGATCTTCTTCACATGGAAACAATAAGGAACGGACAACAGGGATAACCATATATCATCGTGTGGGCTTGGACACTCCATAATTCTTCCCAATTCTAATGTTTAGTTATTGACAACACAATCTTGAAATGCTGCTTGAATCGAAACATGGAGATGAGAGTTGAAGTGTGAATTCTCTGTGCAGGCAAACATCCATTCGCCCACACTACACACATGTCACCTGGCGGAATATAGAGTGTTACTGTTACATATAGAAGATATAACCTTTGTTACAATGAACTTTAAGTCATTGGCATATTCTACGATTTTTTTTGCATCACGCGATTTGTTAATTTTTTATTTCACATTGTTCAAATTTTATGATGATTCATATCTGCGAAATCACTCTGGTTAAGAAATTTTTCCCTATGGAGACTGGGGACGCATCAAGATAAAAATAAAAGTTACAATCATTCTGTTTCATGATATAATCGATGCATGTACCAATTGTGAATAGTGCCTACAAATCAATTCATTTTCCACAAATATTTAAAATATATATATATATATATTTTTTTTTCAATAACATCGAAACTTGATACAAAATCATTGTTTCCCAATTCAGGCTATATGGATGAAAGATAGGATCGTTTGGACGGGGCACCCCAAGGGCGATCTTACCCCATTTTGATTATTTAAAACTAATGAACTTCAGTACTGCGCTGTCTGTAACCATGATTTTCGCAGTATGAAATATAAAATATATGATATAAAATAATATATAAAATATAGTTCGAAATATGAGTAGGAATATAGTAATATAGTATAAAATATAGTATATCATATAGTATAATATATTATAAATATTTAATGTAGTGAATATAGTAATACATTTTTCAATTTTGTATCTTGCACTTTACAAGTATCATGGTCATCTATATCTGTGAAATCACCCTGACTCGATTATTCCCCCCATGAGGACTTTTTGACGCCTCGAAAAAAAAAAAAAAAAAAAAATGGAATGAAATGAATCCAATTCATGTTGAAGCCAATAAATGTACCGATTGTGAATAATGCCATATCGTCATGTCCCATCATTATCTGGGGCACATACATCACAGCCGCCTACCTCCGTACACGTCGTCACGGGCAACACTCTCTGTGCATGTGTGTGTGTGTGTGTGTGTGTGTGTGCACATACATTTGTGTTATAAACGAGGCGTCGGGGTAAATACTGGATGAGAGAGAAAGAGGAAGGCGTGAACTGCATGCAACGTATTTCACACTAGAGTGATAAATACATAATTTACGTCTGTTTGTGTATACACATACATACATACAGGGTATGTTCGTTGTAATGATATTGGAGGTGTCAATGTGTGGTTCCTAAATAAACGATATTAACCGAAGCAGTTTTTTTTTTTGAAATATGTTTATTATTCCATCATTTATTCACACTCATATTCACATATCAAGTGCATGGTGCTCATACAATAGAGAAATTACCTTTATAATTTCTCATATATTGATGAACCCGCGTGATTAAAATTCATACGAATTTTAATTTAATTATATGCTCTCCAATCAATATGACATAACACTCTTGTGAATTCAATCTGTTTCGAGAAACAAATGAATGAATATAATCACATTTTTGGTGTTCATTCACGTATCATCTTGAAATTTGATTGAATTCACATAAAAATAATACCATATTATTATTCAAAGAGAATAATCATTTTGAAGTTGGTATAATTTTCTATTCAATTGCATTAGTTCGCAAAAAAAAAGCGGAGATGGATTTTTTTATTGTATGAGTACCGTGCATATGAGAAACTAGCACACTGAATCTTATTAGAAGACCGGAGTTCGATTTTCATCGTGGTTTACCAGCCTGACAGAGGTGACACGTGGTTACTTTCCGTCGTTTAGATTGATACTTGGATGATTCCTCAACAACGACAACGACCGACTTCTTATCACCATTCAAAAATACATAATAATCTTTCTAATAATCTAATAATCAATAATTATCTTCCATAATAATCATATTTCATCTGACCATCTCATTTATCATTCACTGAAGCAAATAGATCTCCTTACTGCGTCGCTGAACCCAATGGGGATGAGAATTGAAATATTGGACAATTTCAATTTCAATTTCGATGTAAACATTCATTTCTTGGAGCAGTAACGTTTTACACAATGTGTTAGATAGTGGATTTCATGAAATTTGTCAATATATGATACAATTCGGTTGGGCTATTATAATAAAAACCAGAGAGAAGGTAATCTGAATGGTGCAATGTCAATGTCATTAGACAATAAGAAGAAACTAAGAAAAACTAAAAAACTAAGAACATGAATGAAACGTAAATATTCGCATGGATCATTTTGGGTGTTTGTGCGGGATAATTACTATATAATGATCTTCAATTATGTTCAAAATTCGACGCTAGTTTCCATTTTCATTTATTTTCACTGAACAGAAGAAAATAGAACATACATATAAATGAATGGAGTCACGTGATGTCCACAAAGCTCTAAAGACTGTGAATTAAATACAAAAAAATAATAGAATGAATATTTTGTGATTCGATGATTGAAACGGAAGTATGCATAACAAGGTCGAATAGATTACAAGCCGAATCAAATATGTTGGGAAATTAAAAAATTGGAGATAAACAGTGGAAGTGAATAATAAATATGAATATAACAAACACAAAGTGAAAAATTCGAAATAATGAGAAACAATATGAAACACGTTTCATACAATACTTTTTAGTCAAGACAATTCACAGTTGAGTTGAATAACCATTTCTTAATTTCTATTTTAACTGACTTATATTTAATCGGTTCATGATTTGTCGAATGGCGGGAAGTGAGTGTTATGAATTCGAATGTCATATATTTGATCATATCATGTGTGTTACTCAGTTTCATATCGAATTGAACATACATTTTTGTCTACTGTAGTGGTATTAGTGAATGTGTTTACTCTTATTTGGATTTGTTTTTTGTCTGGATCGTCATTAATCCGTTCAGTTGAAACTGTTGAAAACGAGTATGATTCCTGTTTTTGTTTGCATCGAGCGTGTGTAAGCAAACGCTCGGAAATGTATTGAATACGATCGGTGAATACTGAATTCTGTAATCATTACAGCATTGGCAGGACACACAAATATAAATACGAGTACATTTCATGTAAATATTACTCTGTGTGTATTGTAGACAGTTCTTTGTTTCTCTCTATCTCTTTTTTCTCTCTTTTTTTCTCTCTTTCTCTCTCTCTCTCTTTCTCTCTGAATCTTCCTCCTGCTCTTGCTCTCTATATCCTTTTTTCATCCCTCTTTCTATTTCTATATTTCTCTCTTCTTCGCTCTTTTTCTTTCCATCTTTCTTTCTCTCTCTCTTTTATATATATATATATATATATATATATATATATATATATATATATATATATATATATATATATATATATATATATATATATATAGAGAGAGAGAGAGAGAGAGAGAAAACATTTGTTAAAAATATTTCATCCGAGAGAATTCAAATTCTCAGGGAATTCTAATATGATAATGATAAATATCCTTCCGAACTTCCATGAAAATCGGATCAGCCGTTTTGATGTGAGAGAACATTTATTGCGATTCTTCTAAATCACCCAAAGCCATTAAAATATCAATTAAATCCAAGCAACAGGTATCACCAATCATGGGAAACGATTGAAACAAAGCCTTCTTGATTCTCATATAAGTTGATTAGAAAATAGGATGGCAGTGACTTAATCGTTTGGATCTCAAGGTGTATATATATATAATAACCAATCCAAAGATACAAGTTGATATGTTCAAGCTCATCCATCAACGCGGAAACACATGACGCGTTTTCCTGGTAAACAACAATTTTACATCCATACCTAACGTGAAAGTTGGGAAAAAAACGATCATCAAGTAACAACAACAACGTCCTATTCGAAATCTACCATCTCGGTCTCCCAACAACATTTTGTAACGTTGTGTTCGCCACTACATAATAATTACGACAACAAAAACAACGTGACTATATCCATATCTGGACGTAAAATCAATAGATATATCTTAATGGTGGTGAGAAATTGATCAAGTTGTTGAATATTCATGGTGTAGAGATAGCTCTAATGATGTGAACCTCTAGGGCCGTGACGGGGCGAGTGGGTAATGGTTTGTTGGAGGGAGGGTGGGGGGAAGGGGAGGGGGGGGGTTGGTACTACATGAACGGTACTTGAAGGTTGCATTAGCGTCCAAAGTGTGGCACTACTGAATACACCATCGAGTCCGCTCCAACACTTCCAGTGATATAGTTGTTGTCGAACCGTTTGGTTGAATGTATAGTTAAGGGTATTCACAGTTTCCCATGTAGTATAGTAAACTTTGAACCTGATAATGACCAGGGTGAACAATACATGTATATGGAATGTAATGGAAAGCTGTACACACATCGAATTCGGAACTATCAAGTCACTGCTGTTGTACCTGTTGATTATTTTCATCGTTTTGGCAACTAATTGGTTCTACCTGTTGATCTTCTTAATTGTTTTTCAATTGATTCGAAATATTTGATTTCGATATTTTTCGGGGAAATGTGCTGATTTGATTCATTTCGAAGTTGGGAATGGAGTTCATTATTCGTGAGTTTAAATGCTCTGGGAATTATGATTTATCTGGAGGACATATTCTCTTCAAATTGGTTGTTAGGTTATCTATATGTGGATTTTCAACATTTAGAATGAGTTGTTTTACCAGCATGATTCCACCAATCATGCCTCAAAACTATGCAGTGTCGATTCCGATGTTGGGAAATATGCTCATCAAATTCTCTCGTCATTTGTGCCATTGATTGACCTGTACAATGCCCAATAAATAACAATCAATTAATCAGATACTGTGAAATTCAGTCTTTCCTCACTCTCATTCAATGAATCATCATCGAAAACCTCGAACACATTATTGAATGAGCGAAGCGAAGACTCAATTTCACCATACCCGGAAAAAGTGCCTGTTTTTTCTTTCGCGCTCCACAGGTCAAACGAGAATTAATAAACAAGTGTCCTTATCTGATTCGATGCTGTATAGTTTTGAGCCGCAATCGGTTGGACCACTTCTGAGAAAACTTATTTCAAATTTTTCAAAAATCCCATAAGAATAACACGGCCGAAAAAATTCTTCAGAAATATTTCCTTCCGGAGAATTTTAATATAATAATTATACACCTCATTCCGAACACTCAGTCCAATCAAATCAGCCGTTTTGATGTTACAAAATTCAAAATCAAATTTTTGTGAACCACTCAAAGCTATCAAGAAACCAATTAAATCCAAGCAACAGGTGAACGATTGAAACAAAGTCTTCTTTATTATCATGGAGATTTATCATGAAATAGGATGGCAGTGACATAATTGTTTGGATCTCAAGGTGGATATATATTATAATAACCAATCCAAAGATATAAGTTGATATATTTTAGCCCATCCATCAACGCGGAAACACATAAAGCGTTTGCCTAGTAAGGAAACACACTACTCACAGCGTTCATCAGAACTCTCTTTTCCTCTCACCCGAGTTAACCCTATGTGTGTTTGTATTTTGGTAACTCACACCTCAAGCAGCGTATGAATAGCATCAAAAGTCGAAACTCCATTTTAATCTATGACTTGCTCTTCTTCACTTCTCGTTTCCCGCAGACTTTGTTTTCTCCCCCGCCATCCATTGTTATGACGTCTGTATTGTACTTCTCTGGAATTCCCAAGACGTTTTCTCGCGCGCGAATTCCGGCGATGACACGTGACATGCCGAGTGTAGGCATGTCTTCAATGTGATTCATAGAACGTGAGAGAGAGAGCGCGAGTCACGGAGAGAGTGGAACAAGTGAGCGAGATACTCGCTCGGTATTCGCTAATGAGTGATGACGTCATGGTAGGGAGCTTGTCACGAGAAGACAATGGAACCAATCAGAAAACAGAATGCACGAAGGCACATCAAACAACCAACAAGAACAACTATTTGAAACGGACGTGTCTTTGATATCACGCGTCAGTCGTCTTGATTTGAATGAACGGTTTCGAAAGTGACGCCTCTTATTACACTTCCTGAACTTCCCTGTTGGGCCTCGATTTCCTCTTCAGTAGTCCGAATGGATGGATCTTTAATGTGAAAATTTGATGACTTCATTACGTATCTCTGAAATTAATTCAATTTAACCCATGTAGTGTACTTATGTTTTACGAGGAAGTACTATTTTGAGGATCAAATGAAACCTGGCACTTCCACCGGAATAATTTTCGATGATTTTTCGTTACGGTACACGTTGACTGAAAAAGTTCATTAATTTATTTATTATTGTTTTTTTACAGTGTTATACACTATAAACAGGTAATTATAATGGAGCAGGAGCCCCGTAACAACATGTGCCTCACTACCTGTATAATAATATAAATTATAAATCATAAATTAGATCGGTAGAAAAAAAAAGGAAAATTAATGATAGCGAACGAATCGAGAATTAAGATAACTCAATATGGAATACAATTGTCTAATATGAGGCCTAATCTAACATATGTGAAGTTTTAGGTATCCGATTGAGTGAACATGTTCTAGGTTGTCTACAAAAAGTACCGAAAACATCATCGGTCCTCAAACTGACAGGTAAAGAGTTATAAAAAGCGACAGATCAATCGTGATACTGGAATCAAAAGTCAGTGTCTTCAATGTGAGATTGTGAGTGGTTGACATCACCGATGCATTGATGATCTACTTGATGAATTTAATGATTCGAATCATTTTATCAAGTACGTTGAATATATCGAGGAAATCAATTTTTTCCAGATAAAATGATCTGTGATCATTAAATTGATCAAGAATGCAATAGCAGCGTCAATAACTCACACCAAACGACGCCAACTACACAATATTTGAAATGGTCTCGAGATGTTTTCCCAGCAAGTCGAATCGACCTATGATGTGAATAATTTTATAGCCTTGATTGGGGAACAATGATTTTGTATCAAGTTTCGATGTTATTAAAAAAATAAATAAGAAAGAAATGATGTGAATTTTCATGACAGTTACTATATCGCACCACTAGGATCAATGCAAGAACCCACAGAGTGTACATATGTGTTAAGAAGAAGTACTGTTTTGTGAATCGAATGAAACCTGGCACTACCACCAGAATAATTTTCGATCATGTTTTGTTACGGAATGAGTTTGAGATACTGACTAAGAATTGAGATGAGGATCGAATCATCTCATCATCAGTACGTTGAAGATCGAGGAAATTGATTGATGATGATTTCTCCTTCCAGATATTACGATGTGTGATGATTCAGTTGATTATTACGATGCAAGCTTCTTTAGCGATCAACGTGTATATTGTGTGTATGTATTCGTGTGAATGACACGGAGACAAATAAAAAACATGCTCAATTTATATATATTCATATATATATATATATATATATATATATATATATATATATATATATATATATATATATATATATATATATATATATGTATGTATATATAAATGTATATATATATATATATATATATATATATATATATATATATATATATATATATATACATATATATATATATATATATATATATATATATATATATATATATATATATATATATATATGTATATAAATATATATATATATATATATATATATATATATATATATATATATATATATATATTTATATAAATATATATATATATATATATATATATATATATATATATGTTCATATATATATATATATATATATATATATATATATATATATATATATATATATATATATATATATATATATATACATATACATATAAACATATATATAGCATATATATCCATATCTCTTTATCTCTCTCTCTCTCTCTCTCTCTATATATATATATATATATATATATATATATATATATATATATATCACATATACACAAAACACATGAGTACTGTCCGACTATGATGTAACAAACAGTCCATACTTACAAGCTCAAATTATCCATTATTTGTAATTGGCCACTTACTCGGCCAGCTAGATGAATGCAGGTGAAGGCTGACAACACAGCGAAGAACGAACTTGACGACGTGTCTCGAACAAGCGTCGCGATATCGATTAGTAATGTGCGGTGTAATCAGCACTCTCGATAAGAAGCTCATTGACTGTCCAGATCCGAACCAGTGTGAACGAAAAAGGGCGTGTTTGGATTACGTAATTGTGATTGATTGTTGTGTGAAATAATGGTTTCCACAATAATCAAGTTGTCCTGAGGCACGCGAACCCACGCACGTAGTTTTATTCCACATTATACTGCCATGTGATAATACTATATTTAATTATATAATCTATCGCATGTCTTGCGATCGTTTTTATGATTTTGACCTCTAAATATATTTTTTTTATCATTATTATGAAATATAAATTCTGATATAGTACGAGTTTAATTGTAATTAAACAGTTTAGATTATGGCTTTGAATTGGACTTACTGTTTGAATCGTTTTTAAACGCCCAAAGGCAGTTCGTTGTATCATTCGTTCCTTCCGTTTCATCCCATTCTTTTCTCTCTTTCTCTCTCTATTCGCATCGCTTTTCCCTCGAGCTTTTTTTGATTCGGTTAATCGTGAACGTTATGAATCATCAATTCATATCGTGAGATTCACCTCAGAGGGAGAACTTTGTTTTAATCATCAAAAACAATGGTAATCGGGAAATTCAATTTTAGGTCGATTTGATTTGATTGTTGAGGATTATTATTCTGATTATTATTATTATTATTATTATTATCATTATTATTATTCATCATTATTATTATTTTTATTCATAATTATCATAAATTATTATATATTATTATTTATAATATAATTATTTTTATTTTTATTTTTATTATTATTATTATTATTATCAAAATAAGAAAGGAAGAAATAACAGATTGCATGTAAAATATGGTTTATAGATGATCGATCCTCAGATGGATCTTTTTTTTCTGTGATTAGTACGAATACAACTTTCTTGACTGATAGGTCTTGGCGTTGGCTTTCAAGAGTCCACGGGAGTCGATTTAGCGAAATATTAGTTTCTTGGTGATAACTTTCGAACGGTATGAGATATCAAAATTATAATACGCGAGAAAGACAGATAATTATAATAGCTTCAAGATAATATAAGTTATAACTATTCAGCTCTTGTCGCATAACTGTCAAGCGTCGACAGCTAAAAAATGTGTTTTTCAGCTGTATACGCTTGACAGTTATGCAACGTGACTTAAATAGTCATCACTGATTCAATCTTGAAGCAATTATAATTATCTGTGTTTCTCACGCATTAGAATTTTGATATCTCCTACCGTACGAAAGTTATCACCAAGAAACTGATATTTCGATGAATCGACTCCCGTAGACTCTTAATATGGTTCATATACTGATTGTATCCAATATTTATCTATGCAATGATCGAACCAAACTTGATATAATTATAATCTCGTTCTTCATGATTGCTATCATCATATTTACTGTATCTCTCTTAGTGTAATTATAATGTATACCTCTATTTCTCCCATGTGCGAATCAAAAGTTAGATGGAATATAAACTCCCAACCCCACTTTCGCCTCCAGGTTTTGTATTCACATAAACATTCAACCATGCCCATATACCCAATTATGAACAGCTTTGATATATGCTATCTAGGATTAAGGCAATTCTTTCAAAACTGAAGTATCATTATTTTACCCAAAAAATGATGACATACGTCACAACCAGCTCTAAGCCGACAAAAAACATTTTCATAACTGACATGCGTTTTCTGTCTCAACTCAATCCCTCTAGCGGGAATGTCAAAAACCAAATCACAATCTCATATTTCCTTTGCCCAAACCAACACGCATTAGTATTAGTTTGTCCTGAGGAGCAAGAAGATCACTCGATATGAATTGTTCGTGATGAGGGGTGATTGGGAGGGGGGAGGGGGTGGGGGGAGGTTGGTTGGGATGGAAGGGGGGATATTGATACTAGATCGTGAGAGATAAAGTGATTGGATCTCGGTCGGAAGACATGCTATACACGTTTAGCAGTGTGAAGTGGAGCGTGAAACAGAGAAGAGGCTAGTTTAGGGGAACGAGTGTGAGAGAGAGAGAGAGGTGGTTGTGGAGAATCAACACGTTATCTGTCAGAGAGGTGCCATTGTAGACCGTTCTAAGTCAAATATTTACACCCTCATCCCCCTTACTCCTCCTCCTCCTCCTTCTCGACGTCACTGTGGCGTCAAGTGGAATCGAATCCGTGCAAATGCAGTCAACTTGAAAAGCGCGAGTTGCGCTGTACGCTTGCGATATACACTATTTCTATGTAGATACTTGATAATAGCCTATTCGAAAGTGATACGATCTTGGAAATTCAAATTTTTCGAATAACTTCTTCATTTGGTATTGTAATCATGTGACTTTTGAAATTTACACATACTTTGTGAGCAACTATCAATAATTACAAATCAGAACTTCCTGACCATTTAACTAGCCTCACCAAATTGTCATCTTTCGATACAGTCTAAAATATCTCCTACTCAAGAACCCCTCCCATAACCTCAATGAATTCCTAACCTCAAATTAACATTAGACAATCATTGCATCATCACACATATATCATCTGTATTTTTCAATCATATCTTTCTGTCTAACTCTTATATACCGGAAAGTGGGGTGACTTTAGCCCACTGGTGTGACTGCCCCTTTGTTGGAAAATGTCTCAAACTGTAACAAATGATGAAGTTTTAATTTTATCGTATCTGTTTTGATACGTATTTTGATTTATCGAAATACAAAGAAAAGTTACGAAAAAATCAAAATTTTACGGGTATTTTACGATAATTTTACTCCACCCGTATATAAGTTCCGATATTCCCTAAATTTGTACCATGAGCCAATCTTTGGACTAATGATGAATTAATGAATAAGCGGGCTCCAATATAAACGGATTTTTCTCATCATCGGTCTGAATTCCATCTTATAAGTCGTAAGCGTCCATGCAGATCGACATAATCTACAATGTGATATTGTGTAAATGTACACCTCCATGGAACACCGTCAAGTTGCTTACAGTATCCTACTATGAAGTGCTTCTCAAAGATAATTTTGATTTTTTTTTCCTCCATTTTTATTTTGCCCCAAGACCTGATGGAAGTTTATCCCAGAGATATATTCCACTTCAATCAAATTAAAAATAATTAAACATAAATAATTCATATATTCATTCTTCTTGACATACTTCACCAATTTGTATGTTTAACTACTGACCCTCAACCACTGGAATTCTAATCCAAATTTGTATGTAAATAATGAAATTGAATGAATAAATAATACTGGCAGTTTCAGCAGCACTAGTTGTGTGCTTGTTTTTTTATTTTTGATATGTTTTAACGACTCATGAACTGTACTGATGACTGAGATATATTGATATATAATTCAAGATGATGGAATGATGAAATACAATTTTTTTTCTTCATAATGTTTTTTTTTAATGGTGAGAGGTGGTCTATCGGTCTGTCAAATGTGCTAGCCAAACTAGTTTCGACCAGAGATAATTGTGTTCCACTATTAATTATTTGACTCCAAGCAGGGTGTATATATGTACTGTGGTGGGTAGCGACTTCAGTTTGATAAATGGTTTCAGAAAGATGTTAAAAGATATTAATTATTTCTGTAATTGTACAGAAAGCAAACTGTTGAAGGTTTCCCTGGAGCAAATGTGCTTGCAATCGCATTTTCGTCGTCAAATGGTGGTGAATTTGTTTTTTATCGCTAATGTTCTTGTTGAGTGGCTTAGAAACCCAGAGGCAACGAGTTAATGGTATCTATTTATCATCACTAATATCAAGCACCGCTATATACGGTTATTGCGTTTTACTAATTATTCATTCAACACAATATTATGATAGCTTGTAAGATAAGCGACTAAGAAATTAGAACTAAGTAGGCTCAACAACATACGCGGCCGCTTGTTTTAATCATCTTAAAGCTTAAGACAACTACTTCGAAAAGGTATCATAAACTCGACTTAAGCTCTTTTATAACAAAACACTTCGGGGTAAATGTGGATCAGTATATACTACATTGAAAATATTGAGTTATAAAAGGGGAGGGGGATGAAGTGGTATAAGGTTAGGTATCTTGCACCACAATCTTCGCAAAACCTCCTCTTACTTATGCCTAATTAGTTTTACAAACTCTTCACTTTGCATATACACCTTCCCCGCCATATTTGCTGAGAGGAACTTCACAACTTTCGGATGTGATATGAACAAGGAATGCGACACGATTATAAGCCAAGAAAGATCTTTGCTCATTTTGGATCTTAAGTTCTCTAAGCTGATGTTCAAAATGGGGATGGGAACACGTTTAATTGAGGGGCCATTGAGAGGAGGGGGAAGGAGGGGGGGGGGAGGGGTAGGGGAGGTATAGTGGGACGCTGCTCATCTCAAGAAGAGTGGTGGCAGATGGTGGAAAGAGCTCACAGACTTTGTGGAAACTTGGATGTCAGTGTACTCAATTCCAGAAATCTATGAATAATCTTTTTGATTCAAATCTTTTTTTTTGAATGGAATATAAATTTTACGTCTCATCTGATTAGACGAGCTTCAGCGAGGATTCAATTTGACATACTGGAAAAAATTGTTGTTCGTTTTTAGGTTTTTTTATGTTTTTTTGTCGGTTCTCCACAGGCCAAACGGCTACAGCTATCAATTTCAAACTTTTTTTCATCATGGTTCTTCATCTAACTTAGATCTTCATAGTTTTGTGGCATTATCGGGTATTAAAATTTTTTATGAATTCTAGAAATTTCAAAAATACTCATTAGAATAACACGGCGGAAAAAATGAAACATTTTTATTTTCAAAAGAGTTGAAATTCTGTGTAAAGTTGAATTACATCTTGATACACATTTCTGAAAATTCTCAGCTTGATCAGGTCAGCCATTTCGAAGAAAAAACATGAAATGTGCTAAATTGGTACCATTCGAAGCCGTTTTTACCCATTCATAACTAGAATGTTACCCAATTGGCAAATTTAGGCAAAAGTTTGGCAATTAAGTCTAACAACGCGTATATAGCGTTTTCCTAGCGATAAAAAATTCCGTCGATTTTTCTTGCTCTTTGTTTCAAAATTCCACGCCAGGATTGACTTTATTTATAGGTCGATTTAGTTTCGTGGCTCTCGATTTGTTCGTATCGAGCTCAACTCGTGTTTTAGTATGCAAGATAGGACTTTTGTTCCAGATTACATACGTATTTCAGACCAGATAACAAAGTTCAAAAATGTTCCGATGCACTCTCCTGTTCGCCGCAAACCATTTTACCGCAGTCATAATAATAAATAATAATAGCAGCGTTATCGCGACTCTCATTATTATTGAATTTGTTTCAACTTTTAAATACAATGCTGTTCTATTCCCTTAAAATTAATACCTTGTCAAAATGGAACGTGTAGATAATGTAACTACGTGAATTAAAATGCAGATTCGAATGGATAATTTAATTGTATCTTCATCGGAGCTATTTTCTTTCATCATTTCAAAACTTGTGTCCCTTTATAAAGTCTCATTATACTTTAGTGATACTTCCACCGCGTCTTACATGAGAGCAATTGTGTACATTCACACTAATTATTATGTAAAACAACTGCGGAGCTATGATATGAATACAGATGGATTGTTCGAAGTATAATTAGGATGTAACAAATCTTCGGAGATGGTACACGAAGTGTAATGAACAGTTACCCAATCAATTGATCAAATGATGGTAATCTTGTCGGAATTGTTATGTAAATACAGTCACGTGTCAACAGAAGACAAGAGTTAGTTTGATATAATCCTAGCTGGTATCTGTTCGTTATGGAACACAAATCAGCTACAGTTGAATATGTTATGTCTTCATTGTTGTATGCACAGCGTTTTCATAAAGGGCTGAATATTCGTACGTCTGAAGTAATGAGGTTTTGAATTGGAATGGATAGTTTGTGAGTTTTAAGAGCCCGCATTTTAGCTGAGCATATTTCTCTTTGGAATTCTCTACCTAAGTTTGATGTGCGTTCAAAATTTTGATTGTGGGTTGAAAAGTGAAAAAAGGATAATATTGGAAGAGTTCCAGTAACCACCGCTAGATGGGGGAGTTTTTCATTTCATTATTTGGACAAAATCTAGTTACATTACACATTTTGGCCAAGGAAATTGGGAAAACTGTAGAATTACAGGCGAATCAGAATTTTAAATATTGATATGCAAAGTTGAACTTGCGGATGTGCGTTTGTCATTTATTCCTACTATTATTCGGTAATCGGGAATTAGGCAATGAGAACCATCAAATTAGGCACATTTTGATTCAATTATTGCTCCATAATGAAATCATTCTTCAATTTTCGATTAAACATATCTGATTGTGAGGGTATTGTTCATTAATTGCATTTTACCGCAAGTCCGTAATGTTTGTAGTTCTTGAGATATATGTGGCGGAAGTGCACCTTGTAAATCTGTTCAAGATGCGGGCTATTAAGAACAAGGAAAACGTCGAGTAGGTATGCGATGTTAGATGAGTGAGATTTTACATGAAATGTAGTGGAAAGCTATGGGGATCTACACACCTTGATTTGTCATTTTTGATTTGAATCAATGTATTTTTCATTCATCTGTGTTTCATTATCTCAACCTTCAGATGATATTTTTTATATCACTTCTTGATCATATTGATAGCTTTCAGGATAGCTTTCATTGAATAATGTTGAAAAAAAAGATTCATATTTTTGATATGACACATCCGATTCATCTATAAATTTGAAATAATGTGTTTAATTTATTTACTCATCGAATGCATTCGAAAAAATATACTTTCCTATTTTTTCCCTCCTAAGATATTATTATGAAGTTTCTCTTAATTTCGAAACTATTTTTTTCATAAGTGGTTCAGCTTATTGCGCGTAGAAACTATACAGTAGTTGAATAATGACATACGCTGCTCGCCAACTTTCATAAAAACAATCTATCCCGTTCCACCTGTAGAGCATGGCTAGAAAAAATATCTTGTTTTGTTTCGGCACACTGAAACTGAGCCTGCGCTTTGCTCATGAAATACAATCATGTCCTGCAATAGACTGATATCCTAGACGAGAAATAATATACCTTCCGTCTATACTAACCTCCAGTGCAAGCTGCTGGAAACTTTTCCAGACCAGACACAAATGAAAGCAATATTATTCTATGTAAAGTAGATTAGGCCTCAAAATACGTTTGTCAATCCTCTAGTTTATTATCATTTATATTGTCCATTATATCATTATTGTTCATTGTATTTTTACTGTATATTGATATATATAACTTTGTTGAAGTAGAGCAGAGTGGATTTCTGCAGCCACCGGAATAGTATTCAACTAAAGTTAAGAGACTGTTGTTGAATGTGTTAATTTTCAAAGCTGTAAATAATAAATAAACTGAACTAAACTAATATCTTTGAGATTAATATAATCTCAAACTTCTCTCTAAAGACGAGTTGAAACATCCATCTGTTCTGAATAATCAAATTTTCTTTTTTTGGGGGGGGAGGTGGGAGGCGAGTAGTATAATATCGATTGGTACATCTTCAAGGCAATGCATTCCAAATAGATCCTAGAATTCAAAATTGAAATCCAAAAGTTATAATTTCAAACAAGTTTCCGAATTTTTCTTCAGCATAGCTGATTGATCATTAAAAATGTAAATATCTTCGCTCAATTATTGGCTCTGCAAATTTTTCATATCCGCAAGTTTCCTTTTGACTCGCAATTATCCCACCATTCTCCATTCCCGTAATATCCCTATACATTAGTCATCAATTATAAAATAATTAAATTAAATTCCACCGTTAAGCAAGCATACAACACAGCAAATTAGTCTCTCTCTCAGTATTATAACTCTTGGTAAAAATATTCACAAAAGACGTTAAGTGAGTTTTTGTCTAAGGGTGAAACAAAAAATACTGTGTATATCAGCGCCGGAGCATCTTTTTCCGCGCCAAAGATCACTTATTTTCCATTATGCTCGTGCAATTACGACGCGCGTGGGGCTAACGATGATAAATACTCTGCTATTATTCAAGCAATTATACACGGGCCTAATTGTTCAGCCACCGAATCAATGACGAGGCACATGCTCGTCCCAGGCGACCATACACCACGGATGACAGCGGGAAATGCATGTCGGAAGATGACCATATGACAAAGGTGCCGACCGTTGATGATGGTGGGGATGCGTGTATGTTATGTATGCATGTAGAGTGATGACAATACATAACAAAACACAGCGCCTCCACCCATTATGTCTCTCTCTCTCTATCTCCCTCTCTCTATCTTCCTCTCTCTCTCTCTCTCTCTCTCTCTCTCTCTCTCTCTCTCTCTCTCGCTCCATATATATATATATATATATATATATATATATATATATATATATATATATATATATATATATATATATATATATATATATATATATATATATATATATATATATATATATATATATATATATATATATATATATATATATATATATATATATGTATATATATATATATATATATATATATATATATATATATATATATATATATATATATTATATATATATATATATATATATATATATATATATATATATATATATACATATATATATATATATATATATATATATATATATATATATATATATATATATATATATAATATATATATATATATATATATATATATATATATATATATATATATATGTACTTATATCTCGCCCACTCCCTTTTCTCTCTCTCTCTCTCTCTCTCTTTCTCTGTCTCTTTCTCCGTTGCCTCTCTTTCTCTCTCTTCACTCTTTCTATCGCTCTCTTCCCTCTCTCCCCTCTCTTTATTCCACTCCTAATCTCTCTTGTTCTTGCTTTCTCTCTCTCTCTCTCTTCACTCTTTTTTTCGCTCTTTTCCCTCTCTCTTACTCACCCGACTATCCCACCATATGTATCTCCCCTCTCTTTTCTCTCTCCCTCCTTTCTCTCTCTCTCTCTCTCTCTCTCTATTTCTCTTTCTCTCATTCACCTCTCTTCTCTCTCTCTCCCCATCCCCTAACTCTCTCTCCACCATCTCCTCTCTCTCTCTCCCTCCCTCCCTCCCTCCCCCTTCTCTCCCCCTCCCTTCCCCCTATCTCTCTCTAATCCTCTCTCTATCTCTCTATCTTTCCCCTCTCTCTCCCCCTCTCTCTCTCTCTCTCTCTCTCTCTCTCTCTCCCCCTCTCTCCCCCCTCTCTCTCCCACATCCTCTCTCTATCTCTCTCTCTCTCTTTCTCTCTCTCTCTCTCTCTCTCTCTCTCTCCCTCATCCTCTCTCTCTCTCTCTCTCTCCCACATCTTCTCTCTCTCTCTCTCTCTCTTTCTCTCTCTCTCTCTCTCTCTCCCTCATCCTCTCTCTCTCCCTCATCTCTCCCTCATCCTCTCTCTCTCCCTGTACCAGCTCTCAATAACCCTGGCAGTGATTGTGGTTGAATCTGTGGTATAAACGCACGTGAGTCGTCACACAGTTAGACGTGTACATCGATTCGAATGTCACGGCATTTCATGTATTCAGTCAGCTTAATGATGAGAGATGATCAACGTTGGTGATGATGTCACGTGAATGTGATTGTAGGCCTGTACTGATTCTGTTTTCACATTTGAGTCTGTTCATTTTCATATCAGAACACATGAGAGTCAATTCAGTTAAATATCATCGAAATAACTTGATGAGAATTTTGAGCTCCATAATAGGATATCAGAATTCTAATATGGTAGATGAACGAATATTTTCGAAACATTCTGGAGGGTGTGAGTGGAAACTATTGAAGTCATTTTTTAGAATTCTCTCAGTCATATAGAAAGGAAAATTGTTCGGTTGTTCACTTGTAAAAATGTCGAGGTACGTTTACTCTCGTGCTTCATGCTACGTAAAACATGCTTTGAGCAAGAGACAACGTGCGCTGACCAATCAGAGAGCGAGTTTTTTCTGGTTGCATTAACACTTGCAACATGCGCCAAAAAATGGACTTGGTCGATTTTTCTCAGAGGCAACATGCGCTGAGATCCACAAAGCAACGAGAAGTTTTGTTTACTTGTCTGAGCTGTCAGAACCAACTTGTCGACTGCTATTATGAACCGGTCTGCTCGAGATATTAAATCATCACTCGGCACTGATATTTTGGTAATCAATGGTGCAACAGTATTATATGGTTTGATTAGAAACATTTGGTTGAAGTTCAAAGACATTTTCGTGTTAACATAACCACAATTTCATAAACGGTTTTTATTTATGATGTGTTCCGGACTTTCGAAAACTGAAAAACTCTAATTTCTAGCGAAACACTATGGTTACATACAGCGCAGTTCTGGTGTTGAAGTTCAGTGGTTTCAAATAATCAAAATGGAGTGGTAAGATCGCCCTTGTGGTGCTCCGTCCGAACGATCATATCTTTATCCACAGCCTTAATTGAGGAACAATGATTTTGTATCAAGTTTCGATGTTATTAAAGAAAAAACGAACAAAACGGAGTATAACTATGACGTCGTCACAGAGCTCAACAGTGAATGTATTCGTGCGCTGAGCGCATGTTGCCAGTGGCTCAAAACGTGTTGCACCTAGCCTAGAGTAGAAGAAAAAACGTACCTTCAGACTGCAAGGTCATCATTCTATTTCACATCAGTTCGAATGTATTCGAAATATCTGTTTTCTCCTCGGTAGAATAATGATATTCAAAACCATTCAAAATTCATCCGGTTACAACCCTGAGTCCGAATTCACCCACGATCATACTTGCTACAAAGATATTACCGATCAACTTTGCTACTGTCTCAAATATGATTATGATGGATTGATGATGATAATGGACTCAATAAAAAATGAAGATCACAAACTTGAATATAATATATGGATATATAATATGGTATTACCTCTAGAAATTGTTATAACTTTGAGTCGGATCAAATTCACGACTTTTTGTGAATTCGGCCCCTGACATTTCGCCAGATCAACTCTCATGAGATCTCAGTGGAAAATTATGAATGGCAAGATCAATATTCATATGACTGTTGATGAAAGTTTGGACTGACAATATGGTTCACTCATCACAGTGATTCTCAAATTTCGAACAAGCACGTCCGACTTATCCAAGATTTGCTGACCGCTTCCAAAACACGGCCCTTCCATCACCAACATTGAGAACAAATACAATGAATATTATTGATATCATCGTCTCATTTTTTCACAAAGGAAATACACATTTGATTCATTCATTAATTAATTCATTTTTTATTAATTTCATCATTTTTTCACGGAGATTATTATATTTTATCTGTTTATAATACAATTTACAACATCAGGATCAATGTCAAATATATGGCAAGTCAACTTGTTGCTACACATATAGAACAGACACAACTGGGACAAACACAGATTTCAAAGCCAATATTGTTTTTTTTTCATAAATAGGCCTATGTGATATTATAATTCATAATGTTACATATATATAGAACTTCAATCGGTGATTGATAGATAGTCACACAGATAAAAACGAATACAATCTTTAAAATTCCATAAAGACAATCATTTATTATGTTCCACATATCTCACAATCATACTTACATTATTGCATAGTCAGGGTATTGAAAAAAAATCATAACAGATGGCATAATACAAAATATATGTATGGATGAATTGAAAGAAAAAAATATTCATGTCATGGATATTTATCCGGCCTCCAGGTGATATGTGGATATCAAGAAGAAATAACCTTTATTGGTCCCTGACTAAATTATAAAACAGGATAGCAATCAGTATAAAAAATACATCGAATAATGTAGAGAAATAGATTGACAATATTATATATTGATACATGAAAAGGGAACTAATCGAATAGAAAAAATTTAAAAACGAAACTATTGTGTTCTTATATTTGTGTTTCTTATATATTGTGTTCTTATAAAACTAATGTGTTATACAACTATATAATATGTGAGATTGTAAAAGTATATCAACGTATTTTCTCATATCATTGATTATGAAAGCCGGAAGCTCAATATATAACCACATTGCATGGACTGGGACACTTTACACAGTTACAAATCGAAACATTGTTCAAGGTAAGCACACAATTCACTATGATGACAACAATCATGCATGGGTCAGCTTGTTTGTTGACGGTGGACACTAGGACTCGTCATCGTCAGGTAAACGTGGTGATCGTAATACACGCGTTCATTGAATAAAGAAGAGTTGATCATCGATTGATTGATGAAGCGTATTCCCTATTGGAAGTGTGTTACTCGTAATACACTTATATTCAAGCAAGAATAACATTGTGAACCCCCAGAAAAAAAATTTGACAGCTTATGCTGGGCTTCCATACCTGCGTTATTCGGATTGCGAATTCGCTAAGCGATTTTTTAAGCCACCTTGATCATAAAACGACCAATCAGTGACGAGAGTTACGCGATTTCTGATTGTTGAGCTCGCCTCAATTCCACCGCCTTGCGAAAGCGAAACGCAAATCGCGTTAAGTAATCACTAGGAAAACGCGGGATGCGCGTTGTGAGATGAGCTTAGAAGTATGGCAATCTAGAATGAAAAATAACTTGTCAGCTCAATTTACATCTACTAACCTTGACTTGATTCAAACGTTCAAAAACCTCACCTGCAACTTGTTGATATTTATAGTAACCTGCAACCTGTCGCATAAACACTTTGCAAAACCAATTGATCCAAATATTCAACAAAATGTACACGTTTATTGCGTTTTCTTCATTATTTCTCATTCGATTGTTGTAAGAATCTCTGAAAAGGTGTATAATAGTATTTTTCATATTCTGTGAGAATTTGAAAGCTTTTGAAAAATTCTGGTTTTTCAAGTATTTTTCCTCCGAGTTATTCTTATGAGGATTTTCCAAACTTTCCGATTATTTTCCGGAAAAACCTTCCCCGACCGATTTCTCTGAACAACAATCCCAACCTGTATGACACCAACGTTCAGAAAAAGTTTCAAGTTGATTGATTCATTTCTCTGACCTGTATGCCGCGTACATAATTACAAAAAAAAAAAAAAAAAAAAAAAAAAACATAAAAACGAAGCCCATTTTTTTTCAGGGTGTGAAATGGAAAGCTTCGCTACGCTCATCTAATTAAGCAATAAGTAATTAAGTAATATTAAGTAGCATTAAGTAACCTCATGATCTTGCAGAAGATCGCAAGAATAAAACATTTTTTCATAGAGATCAGTTACCTTTCTTTTTCTCATATTGGGTTTTAAAGACGTACTATACTGATGGCTACGATCTATTGGCGTCGGTGGATGATGAATGGGATGGTGAGATGAAAGGTTATTTTATTAGGTGTTTTGGATGGTGGGAAAGAGTTGGTCGTGGCCTGTTGTTATGGAACCATCCCAGTATCGCCCTTGTGGTGCCCCGTCCAAACGATCCTATCTTCCATCCATAGCCTTAATTGGGGAACAATGATTTTGTATCAAGTTTCGATGTTATTAAAAAAAAAAAGTATCAACCTGAACCATCCCAGAGGGAAACCACGAAAATCCCCTGTCAGAATGGTCGATCATGGCGGGAATCGAACCCCGATCTCCCGGATAACGGTTTAGTGTGTTACCACTCAGCCACGCGACTCGGTAGTTACGTTTCTTATAGTAAACCTTGTACTTGGATAATCATTGATTCTCGAAATGACACAGTTAGGCCCTGTATACTTTTGTCGACAAAATACGGATGAGATCTTTTCCCTGGATGGTAAGATCGCCCTTGTGGTAACCCGCTCGAACCAACCTCAACTCTCACCCTTTGCCTCTATTAAGAGAAAATGACTTAGTGTTATGTTTTCGATGTTGAGAATGAAAAAAAGGATGTCCCCCATACCAATAGAACAGACACACATTTATTGGTATGACACACATATTGGTATGACTGGTATCTTTGGATAATTATGATTTTCAAATAAGAAGTTCACTTTTTGAATCACATTCTGCATCTTTCAAAAACATTCAATTCATTGAGAGTTCATCGACTTTGTGTTATGTTTTGAATTTCAAGAATAGAAAGAAGGATGTATCCATACCAACAGAACATACACAAATTTCACAATTTTATTGGTAAGAATGTGGTATATTTGGAAAATTGTGATTCTCAAATACGAAGTTCTATTTTCAAAACACATCTGCATATTCCAAAAACATTCAATTATAATAGTTGTTGCACGTTTTTGTATGATTATCCACGACTTTTCAGTTGGAAGAAATCATTCTTCTTCCGTGAATGATAGTATACAATCATTATGTTTGCATTTGTGATCGTTGCGTTGGCCAACCCCTTTCTCTTCCAGTAGATACGTATATACAACCATGAATATAATATTTGTTATCATCAAGTTGGCAGATTACTTTCAGCTTTCGTGAATACAAATAGGCCTACACAAATACCACAACGGTGACATTTCTGATTGTTACGTAGGCACACCGCCTTCTTCATCCGCGAACGCAAATATCTAAATAATACTCGGAAGCAAAGTGTAACAATGAAACACCATTATCTCATTACCAGTGCACCGGTCTAGATGGCCGTGTCAGCGGTCGGACCAGTAATGTTTGCTCGGCTGTCCAGTCGACTGGTCACGTACGAACGACGCCATTGCTCCAGTTCACAGGACATGATAGCGTCCCACCAATCGACGCCGACGCCGGATTAAGCGCGTGAACGCGTCACTGCGGGATAGAGGACATGGCCCGCGGCAAGTTAAGCCGCTTGAAAATCGACGAAAATTATAGAGGGGATCTAATTTGGAAAAGAACATCTGATAGTGCTTTCTATTACGTGAAGGGAAAGGAGGAGGAGGGGGGGGGGATGCGTGCACATTCCAATGAGGGTTGATTTTTCAGTACGTATTCATATCTATATAATACGAATCCATGCTGCTTTGACAATGGCGTTGTGTAGATAAGCGTGTACATATATATATGTAGTGTAGATAAAGTCAATGATGAATTGTTATTGTTTTTTTTCCTGACTATTGTGTATGTATATATGATACGCCACGTTTAAACATACACGAAGGAAGTGATATACATACACAATACATGTTCATCGCACACAAGTATTGTACGGCCGATTTAAAATGTACATTATTAATTGATACGTAGTTTGTTTGATACGCGGCCACATACAGCAGTACAATGGTAGAAAATAAATTACGTTCAGAGTGTTGGCGAAGGAAATACGAATGCACAATCGCAGATATATTTTGTATATCCACAGCAAAACGTAATTGGTTTCAGTTTTAACCACCAGATTCAGATATGGATATGTCTATTGAACTGATATTGCAAAATTGAATGTTATTAAATGAATAATGAGTTTATGAAGATTTAATGATCACTTTTATAAAGTGTTTCGGTCATCTCTCGATATTTTCTGAAAAAATCCGTACAATCCAGAATAATCTACAATAATGGATGTAGTGACAGTTGTCTTTCATCATATTATGATTCCGATCTGATGATTCATCTCGTTACAAAATCAAATCTTGAATGATGAGCAAAACTCTGAATAGAAGTGAATAAAAGTAACCTCATTATTTTATCTCTCTCCACAAACTAGCACCAATCATCGCTCTTCCTTGTCGACAAGAACCACTTGCCTTTTTTTCCACATATTCATGTTGTTATACCAAACAGAGTCAAGCTAGACAACTCATTCTGTAATCAGAAACTTGTATCAACTATGTGTCTACTTTATTATATATTCTTCTCATGTTCCATGCAGAACAATCTTCTGAATAATTATACTCTGAAACGTAGATTCTTGAAAAAGACGTGGCATTTTTATACCTCCCTCAGTTGTTATACTTGCTATATATAATTACTCCCTTATATTCAAATGCAACTTCCCTTCTATGTAGATCTATAAAATTGTCTTACATTTCCGTGTTCCGATTAGCCTGCTATATATAACTATATCGAGGGGGATGAGTGTTTGAGTAACCATATACTTTTAAGGGTGCATGCGAGACGATTTGGAGAGATATTTGTTGTTTGGTGATAATTTTTGTACTGTATGACAAATCAAAATGCTGATTCGTTGGAAAAAAATATTCTTATCACCTTCAAAATTGTATTGTTGAAAACTATTCAACTCATAAATAAGAATTGTATAACCATTTTGAACAAAGCGTTTCTTTTTCAATATTGATAACAATTCAATTTCATTTCCTATTATTTATTTCGTTCGGCCAGATAGGCACACATACACATAGGAATATAACTTTAAATGGCACTTCGTGTATTCTGTTCATTCTGCGTATTTTTTTTAAGGGTGTTGAGATCGCCCTTGTGGTGCTTCATCAAAACGATCCCATCTCTCATCCATAGCCTTAATTTGGAAACAATAATTTTGCATCAAGTTTCGATGTTATTAAAAAAAATTATATTGTCCGGTTTTCGAACGATTACATTATTTACTATGAATATCAAAAACTTGACACAACACAATTGTTTCCCAATAATGACGAAGGATGAGAGTTCAGGGTCGTTTGAACGGGGCACCACAAGGGCGATCTCACCACCCCAGAAAACAAACGAGTACAGCTGGAAGTGTTTTGTATCTTCGCTTATCATCATGCTACATGAGTTGGTCAATTATATTCCATACCATCTCAAGAAATCAAAATAACTGTTCTCCATTCATTCTAAAATGTTGATATCTCATACTGTTCAAATTTTATGAGGGGAGGAACTGATAATACTGGAATGAGACCGTCATTGAGAAGACGATCCTCGCAGAGGTTTTCAGTGGTTTCTTTCTGTCGTTTAGGTCAATACTGAGATGGTTCCTTAGCAACAGGCCACGCATGACTCATTCATACTGGACCAGAACACTCAATGAAATAAACTTGCATCTCATCATCCCACCATCTCATATATCATACTCATGCGTCGATGGATTCGAGTCATATGTACAGTACGTCGTGGGACAAGTTGATATATTTTTTTTTCTACAAATATTTATTTCTAACAAAATTAGGAGGCCAAAGTTCTCCTCCCCCTACTACTCCTTTGCCTGACTCTGCGCTTCCTCCTCACCCTCCTCGTCTAACATCTCAAAACGTCTCATCAACTTCCTCCATTTCTCTCAATCCTTCCACCAATTACAACTATCAACTTCAGTCCTCTACATCGAGAAAAATATTGTGAGAAGAAAGATTTTTTTTTCTGAAGTTCAAGTTCAAGTTAATTGCATTGATATTATAAAAAGATTAACAAAATGACGTGATACAAATGTATACACAATTAATACACAACAAAATAGAGTCTTCGCGGTTTCCACAAAACCACCAGAGGTGGCTCAACTGTGGATGTACCGAAATAAAGGTAAATACATTGTGACCATTATGAAAATAAGTAAGTGCTAAATAGTTCTAGTTAGTTTGTGATATAATAAATTAATTTCTGACGATATTCAAATTACAACAACAGGGTGAGTATAAATGTAAAATGTATGAGAATTAAAGAATATATGTAAATTATGTACAAAATCAAAAATGAAAACCAGCACAGTAGCTGAGTGGTTTGCGCACTTGCTTCGTGAGACCCGGAAGGTGAAGGGACATATCGGACCCGGTTCGATCCCCGCCACCGTCCATCTTTACAGGGGTTTTTCGTGGTTTTCCTCTGTAGTCTATGCTAATGCCGGGATGGTTCCTACAATATAGGCCACGATCGCTTCCTTCCCACTATCCTTCCCATTACTCATAAAACCTTTATCTCATCATCCCATCATCTCATTATTCATTCATCCGACGCCAATAGATCTCGGCCATCATTACAGTGCGTCGTTTAAACCCAACATAAAAAAAAAAAATGAAAAGAAATGAAATGCATGAAAAATGATATCTCTTCAAATCGACTCATGTGCCCTCTTAACCGACCATAAACTTGAAAGCCTGATGTTACATGTATATATATATATATATGAGATCATGCGAGCGAGCGTTTTGCTCAAGTATCGTATATGATATACTGGCAAGTCTTGGTTTTTAATCGCCGTGAATTATGACGCCAGGAAAGCTTGCTCTCAGACGGTAGGTAAAGGAGGAGGCCCGAGGAACGAGGTCGCGATTTATGGACGACAGCGTCGAGATGGTCGGGATAAACAGGAATGATTAAAACTAGCGCGCGTACGCCATGTTTCGGCAGCTCACGTGTATACACTGTTTCATGATAAGACCTCTAGCATGCCATGCTGCTAATTACTATATAAACTCTCATATATATCTGTATATATATATATATATATATATATATATATATATATATATATATACACATGAGATTATGTTAATGAAGTAGAATTTTGTCATATTAGATTTAATCTTTATATGAACATTGTGTTTTGTGGTAGTATTTATTCGAGTTCTTATGATGGTATATTGAGAAAACAGTTTTTGAAACGGGGTTTAATGATGTACTCAAATGGATACTGTGATAAGGCCGGATTAGTGTGTGATTTAGAGTACAGAATGACTAAGATCTTGTGGAGATTGTGGTTAAGAAACGGAAACCTACGCGGTGTTTTAAAAATATGTGTGTACAGTGTATACTGTATGTTTACTATCGAAATACTTGGATATAACTGTATTTCGAGGGATTTTTCAAAATGTGGAAACACGTTCGATGAGTGAATTAGTTTGTGTTCACAAGGAAAATGCAGCATATGCAAATTGTGATATGAGCGATATAGTCCTGATTATGTAAAATTTGATTTAAAGAAACAAGCAGTGCCTTTCAAATCATTCAAGACACGGCCTTCTTTTTCTACTTGTTACTCATTTCACGAATCATTGATTTGATTGATTGAATATTCTGAAAAAATAATGTCTCTGAAAAAAATGTATCTCAATTAATCCATAGGGGACAGATGATTCGAATCATGTGTGGAATATGAATGGGATGAACCATTTCTATGTTCAGATCCCGTGCAAATTTTGAATTCACTCGAAGAGAATATATATTTTCCATTTTTTCTCCTCTGGGTTATTCTTAAGAAGTTTTTGGAAATTTTAGGATAGTTTCTATCAAAATTGGTACAACCGATTTCGTCCGAATACTCTACTGTATCGATTCAGGTTGTGTATACCAAGTTTCTGCTCTTGTTCGACCCCAGAAGGAGCGCGAACAGAAAATGGAAAGAACAGAAAAAGTTATTTTTGTTCAAGTACAGTGAAATTTAATTTTTGCTATACGCTCATCCAGTTATCAACATTCTTCGGAGACGTAATGATCAGCAGATAATTTCTCAAATTATATGGAATTATATTCCATCACATTCATGACCCATCCAAAACCATGGAGCAAATTATTCTAGAGAAGAAATTCGGAAGTTAGCAATTGAAATAAGGACCCTTCAGTTGGAAAAAAACACTTTCAGAATATTTTTCTCACTCTCATCGCTTCAATATTCAAAATCTGAAACATTAGTGTGATATATATATTCGACCAATTCAAACAAATACATCTATTTTCTCAGTATGAAAAATACATCCATAATTATTCCAAGAACTGGTGGAAATAATGTACGATAATGACACAAATGATGCAGTGTGTAGCTTACAAGCGGAAATATAATGTCAACAATTTATGAAACGGAACTGTTTGTCAGTTTTCTATAATTCTCTACGTGAAGTTTATATAAACGTGAACAGTTTTTTTGACATAATATTATCTATCGAGAGGTCGAGAGGTGATTTAAATAATAACACATTTCCACCCGTATTGAAATAATATTTGCATAAAACGAGAGTAAATTCAGCGCACGTCGAGATATGATGAAGGGTTTTCGATAAGGCGTGAATTTGTTAATATACATTCACCGTTCGTTCTGCCATGGAGAGATAAAGCCACCGTATGACATGTCCCTGTTCGAAAATGACATGCAACACTTTTTCACGTGCTTTTGTTTTTATGGATTCATAGCTAAAAATTGTTAATTAAAGCTCTTTTTGGACGTCGTGGTCATATATCAATTTGTTAGCTTGGAATTATAGTTCGGAATCGTTCACAATCAGCCTTCAACTTTTGAACTCCTTTCGTGAAATAACACAATGTTCTAGAAATTGAAATGTTAACGTAAATGTTTGAAACACGAATGTGTTGGTCACACGCGGTGATGTGTCTTTGTAATCAAATCATTTTCTCTCGATACAACTCGGGAGAAAGAAATTGTCAATTATAATTCACCGAATTATTTTCCATTGATACTTATCCAACCAATCATTGTGGCTGTGTTAGGTGGGGGTACGACTGATGGGGTGATGAAAAAAAATGGAGGAATATTTCGATAATGAATTTTGATATATACGTCGATATTTTCATTTTTGACTACTTATAAGCAGGCCTTAAGCTAACATGGAACAACAATGCTCAACATGTTTATGGCCAGTTCACACGAGGCATTGCAATGTCACGATTGGAAGGCTGTGGTTCCAATGCCTAGAAGCAAAGCTCTAGAAGTTGAAGCCCGTCAATGTCAATGTTTTGGTAATTCACACGGTAGCATTGGAAGGCTATACCATTCCAACGGTGGCATTGAAATGTCACGGTTGGAAGGCTGTGGTTCCAATGCCAGGTTTTAGAACCAAGCTCTAAAAGTTGAAGCCCACCAATGTCAATGTTTTGTTAATTCACATGGCAGTATTGGAAGGCTAACATTCCAACGGTGGCATTGCAATGCCTCGTGTGGACTGGTCATTAGATAACATATTCTTCGTGAATATTTCCATTCTTTTTCTCTTGACATCTCTCGAACCTTTATGTGAGTTTTGTTTGATAACATCTACATATGTTTACTGATGAAATGAAAGGCAAATAAGAACTCAACTAAACTCAACTAAACTAAACGTTGGGTAGAAAGAGTTTGACAAAAAAAAATATACTCACCAGTGGGACTCAAACCCACGCCAGCCATGGAAACAAATAATTTCTTTCGATAACAGTGAAACCTGATTTAATATCATCGTTTCCAAATCAAGATTAGGGATGAAAGATGGGATCGTTTGGACGGGGAATCACAAGAGCAATCTCAACACTCCAAAGAATACCCAAAACTCATCAACAAACAATAAATCCCGAGGTAATTATTCTGGAGATAAATGTTAACAAACACTCCTCATTTTGAATCACAAGAATCAATTATCCCATAATTTTGATTGTTTCATTTGTCAACGTTGTTCTTGTATTCATTTTTCTTTTAAATATTGGGTTTCAACGACGCACTGTAATGTCTTGTATTCATTATGTTATTGATCATTTTTGATCCAATTATCTCATTCTTTTTATTTTTCATTCATTATGATTTCATACATTCATCAATCTATCCATGTTCATGTCTCATTCTTCTTATATATTTCAGTTTTTTATTCGTCCAATTCAATGTGATGCATAAAAAAATATGGTATCGATAGAAATGAATAATATAATACATTTTAGGTTCATGAACATTCCGTGTATATCATCAAGAGCTTTTGGAGAGTTGAAATAATTTCGTCAGAACAAGAATATTTCACATTATATATAACATTTTGTATAAGTTTCAACAGTTTTGAACGATGTACAATCCTAACCCAGACATATTCTCGTGATTCAATATAACATATCCGAACCGGCGCTAATGTTTTCGACACGGTAATACACTCGGCTAGAGGTGTAATATGTAAATATTCGCTTTATATAAACACACACACACACCAACACACTGTGGCGTGTCGAATGAATTGCCGGTTTATTAAGTTGGTATCATCTAGACATCTAAACATGGACGGTTTTATTATAGCTGTAGTTGGGGTTACATATACACACAGACACACTCACTCATATATATATATATATATATATATATATATATATATATATATATATATATATATATATATATATATATATATATATATAAAAATATATATATATATATATATATATATATATATATATATATATATATATATATATATATATATATATATATATATATATAATGGAATAGTTTTATCTATTGGACTGATCGTTTTCTGTTAGTATATATATTAACAATTCAATATATCATGAAATGAGGTGGAATGGATGTTGAATATTTTATTCATTTGATACTTTTTTGAAATTCACAAGTTTAATTCGACATGTTTTGCCCTCGTCTATTCAACTCGAGTGGAATATGGTATCATACAGGTAAGAATCAAAATAATACATGATTAATTTTCTGGATTCAATGTTGACAGATAAGAGAAAATGTCCAGATTCTTTCCTTGATATTTTTTTTTGAATAGAATGCACATATATATTACGAATCTGTTGCCAGAATCAAGGTTCTGTTCGACGATTTCATTGGTTCAACAATCAAGAAAATATTGAGATATCACATTAATAAATTTATGAAATTGGAACGGCTCTCAAAATCAATTTCTTCATATTCCCCCAATATTATTTACCTACCGTCTAACAATGATAAATGTGGTATGTTTTATTATGTCTTCTATAATTGTTTGATCATGGTTTTGTTTAGAGTTTTGGGATAATCGAACATATGTCACGATATTATGTACATAATATTGTAGTTTCTGTTGAGTGGTTTTGGATCGACATATACATAGTCAAATGTACGATACATTACATATATTCTTCAATAAACAATGAAGTCTGTATTCTGCTGAGTAATGCTACCGGAAGCTGTCATGTGGCATCTCATACGTTATTAATACCCTCATCTTCATCTCCTTATGAGTTTTGCACACTTCTGATTATGAGTATTGCTCTACTTATTCGAAGGGAAAACGCGCTATCTCATTCGAATCTGAGTTTGTTCAACTTAATTGAAGAAGTTCCGATCAATTTGATTTTTCATTATTGGATGAGCGAAGCAGAAACTCAATTTCACTTCACTAGAAATTATTGGCGTCGGTGAATGGTGGGGATGAAATGGTGGTATGCTCATGTGAAACGTTATTTTATTAGGTGTTTTCGGATAGTGGGAAGGAGTCGGCCGCGTCCTGTTCGTAAGGAACCATCCCAATATTGACCTGAATGACAGAGGAAAAGCAAATTGAAACCCAGTCAGAATGATCGACTAGGACGGGAATCGAACTCCGGTTTCTTAAATGACGATTCAATGTATGAACCACTCGACCACTCGTCTCGGTACGAATAATTTCGTTTTTGAGTTCCACAGATCGAACGGAAGTAGAAATTCAGTTGGAACTTGGCATACACAAGTTTCATCAGTCAATTCGATACTGTATAGTTTGGAGTCGCAATCGTTATCGCCATTTCTGAGAAAACTCATTTCGATTTTGTTAACCTGATGAGAATCAGCAAGAGGAGAATTTTCCAAAAATATATATTCGATCCGAATACCTGAATTCATAATCTCACGGAAGTTTGATATACTGATAATAATACACATCATTTCGAAATTTCACTCAGATCAGATCAGTCGTTTGAATGCAAAGAATTGAAAAAATCGAAAATACTACAAGAAAAAACACAAAAATCCAATTTTATGGAACTTTTTTCTCCCATATCAATCAAAGCCATCAGGAAACCTCATCAGGAATATAATTGGTATAAATGTAGAATCTTTTGTTTTACGGTTCTATAAATAAGGCACAGTAGAACATACTTGAGGTTAACGTGCATTAACGCTCTATTCTTTTCACTGTAATCTGAATACCTATATAGTCCACGACTTGGCAAAACTGAGGATTATTTTCCAGTCCTTGATCTAACTGACTACAACAATAGTCAACTCCAGACAACAATGGTCGCATATGTATCCTCTCTTCTGACACGGCCACTTGAAGTGAAACAGTTGATATTGGGTAACTCAAACTGTGCTAACTGGTGAGGGACTAACAAATATTCTGATTTTTCAAATCCAACTGGTGCACATTGTTGTCTCTCTCTTTCAACAATGGGTGACGTCACTTGCCAGAAGCCTATAAAACGGTATGCAGTGACATAATAATATCATTGTATCGAACTAAAGGTGCATATATAGTTCTCCATCACATTCATTATACAATAATAGACTACCCATATTACCCATTCAACAATGCATATGTTGCGTTTTGAAATAGCATTCAGAATAATACCAAATGTATGAAGTGTTGTACGATTCATCTAATATTGATCGATTGTATTTATCTTGAGATTCACAGTGACTTGCTAAGAAGGTTTATATATCGGCATGTTTGAACGTGGAAGGTATTTGATTGAGGCCGGCTTCAGCAGAGCTTGAAATAACATGATGCATGGAAAACTGTGCGGAAACTGACTTTGATAATGTTTCAGTTTATTATTGGGATCAGATTCAGAGTTTGTTTCAATCCAGAGTTTGCCGGAGGTAAATCAACAAAGAAAGTTTTAAGATACACACAGAGGTCCTAAGCTAATAGATATGAGAAAGAGCTCGATGGAGGAAACATTCTGTTCATTCAATTGATTATTTGAATGATGGATTAAAATATACATATCAAATCATTTTTTCATTGGGAAGATTCAGCAAAATTATTGATCACAACTCAATTACGGATGGTTGTAATTCAACGAAACATTTTCACGAAAGAACTGAGAGAATTTAAACAAAGTTGAAGGTTTGTCAACTTTGTATTTGATATTTTTTTGTGTGAAAATGATCATGGATATTTTCAGAATATTTTGAAAAATTCATGTCAACGAAGGTTCTCTATTCAATTTATTTCTTCAATATTGTGTGCATCTTAGTGGTATTATCATATGTGTTCTATGTGAGTATATTGTAATATTTTCACGAATAATTCCGATCGATTTTCACTTGCAATCATTCCTGATCCATACCTCTCTCCAATAACTCATGTTCCTGTATCGATGGAAATTCTTGCTGAGAAAATATACTAATATTTATTTCCGATGAGAATTAAACAGATGTTTGTTGAAAATATTCGTTCAATATTTCCAACATTATTTCCAATCATACTTAATGTTTACTGTATTGTTGTTGAATGAAAACGTTTTCGAAAGCATGACTTTTTTGAATACAAGTTTCTCAGAATGAATGCCTTAAAATCGTCTCGAATAATCACTTCATCACCAAAGTTGAAAATATTGGAACCCTGATTATCTTTCATCTCACTAGAAACAACATCTCAAGAGAACTGTTGGGAATGGTAGTATCTCTGTTCATACTAATACTTTTACATATCAGACTACCGTTTGTTACTCTCTCATTATTTTCTAAAATCATTTTTTTATCAATCAATCATGTTTGATTTAGTATTATTGTGTGTTTTTCCATCTTCATTAATTTTGTTTCTCATCATTATTATGTGTCGAACGGTAATCATGTATAACATGGCATAGTCGTTAATGAAGATTCATATATATATATATATATATATATATATATATATATATATATATATATATATATATATTTATATATATATATATATATATATATATAGAATGGAAGTGACGAAGAATAATAATGAGGATGGAATTTGATGAATGTTTTAACTAATTCGAATGAGATACTCACCATGAATAAAATTTCAGTTCATAACGAAAATATTTCGTCAGGAGTCAAGACTTGTCACGTGAATAGGTGGCCCAGGACTGTTCATATAAGAAAATAAGGTATGAAATATGATCAAACCAAAAGCTTCAAGCTATGAAACCTGTTAATATGGAGATAACAAGACTTTGCAGAAGAATATTCTTCTTCTAACTATGAAGGGTAAATTGATAGAATATAATCTACCCGAAAGGACCCGAAAGAGACCCGAAGAGGACCCGAAGAGGTTGAGTGGCATCTGATAAATATTTTCATTTACATCCTGATACAAAATTATTGATTCATCAATTACGAACAGTCTTCAAACTTCTATCAAGCTTCAGATATATCTGTTGAAAATCGGTGAAAAAGTTGATCGATAAAATCGATTATCCATGCATCAGATTATCATTTATTTTCAATAAAAAAAAATTGAAAAATCATAATATATTCTGAAACAGATTGAGGATAATGTATATAATATCAGAAATATTCACTTTGAACTTTATTTTCTGAAATGAATTTCGAATGTGATTAAAACTACGCTGAGGAATATTTGACGAGATGATTGAATTTTATCAATAATCGAGTTCAAACATCTGAAACTAGGTCGCATAGCAACAAGCTGACATCACATCAGCAGACAATAATAACTTTTGTGGAGGATTATTTTGAGATCGAGTGACTTCTCAAAACTTGGTTTAGGCTTCCGATATTTCCGAACTTTTTCACATTTTAGAAGAGTTTTGACAACTAAATATGTTCTCTCTATATAGTCCCTGATATCAATTCTGTTTCAGAATCAGAATTGTAATTTTTGATAACAATTCTCGAGTGTTCAAGATTAAATTGTGTTGACATAATATTTTTTTAATAGAAGTTCCTAGAAATAAATTCTGAAATCAATATAAAATCAACATATTTCAACTAAGCTCACTATCCTGCGATATACCATGATACCATTTTGAGTAACAATCATTTTTGAATGAAAAATCAAATTCCAATCAGCCAGAACAAAATGCTTTCTACTATAATAGTGACCAATTCGAATAACACCTCAAACAGATGCAGTATTTTTTTTTCATCTACATGTTATCTGTATTTCTAGATTCAAATTCAAACTTTGCCTATTTCTTGAGAACACCACTTTGTCATTCCTTATACCAACTGGGACACTACCGATGGTTATCTCTCATAACGCGTTGTACGTACCATGTATTAGCTTTGCCAAGCTGAGTAATGTATCACTTTATCATTAATAATACTTGAACGTTGTATCCATTACAATATACACGCTATTGTGCAGAGTGTTGTGTGTATATGCTCTCATAATATGCATCTATTGTAATTCGTATATACAGCTATGTAGAACAGTCTACAAACGGATAAGATTCCAAGCTGTGACGTAGTTGCCGGAAACCGGAAACGGAACGCGTGACACGAGTCGTGGGCTACCGTACCGCGACAACTCGTTTCCGGTACTTGTAATGGTGGTAGCAATTACTCAACTGTAATTATTGTTTGAATTATTTTATTGCGATAAAATGTCTCGAATTGTTTATACGTCTCTCTTTATTTTAATTGGACGAAAATTTTTACGATTTTTTTTTATGGTTTATACTGTGGAAGTCTATTTGAAAGCATCATATCATATAGGTTTTGAGATAATAATGGAACACACCCGATAAGTAACAAATAAGAAATAAATAAGTCACAATTCAATTCAATTTCAATTTGAATATCATTTTATTCTTGTTCATGTAATACGCGCAGTTACAAACATACATTCAAACATATAGTTTTATAGCAATATCATAATACTAGATTACCAATACATAGAACCAATATATTGACTCTATGAATATATACATCAATTTTAAACGTTTCAAGGTGAGATGGAATCGATCGCGAGAATTTAATTTTAATTTTGAGAAAGATATTTCAATTGTGATGTTTAATCCTAATTTAGAAACAAGAAGCCCGCGTAAGAGAAAAACTTTTGTGTGCGGGCTCTCTGAAATAAATATATGTCGAAATGGTAAGTTGCGATTTTAGTCTTGACTAATTATTATTATTGATTTATTCATTTTTATTCATTATTTGATGATTTATAGAATGTGAGATATGAAAATGATAATATATGGTGAACACAAGATATGATGTATGTAACATACACACATAGTATTATTTGAATAATGTTCTACGTTTTATTTGATGATTTTCGAACTGAATTCATTAGGTTATTTCACAATATTTTACAATATCATATGTGTTCCGAACTTTTGAAAACTGAGAAACTTTTATCTGCGGCGCAATATTATGGTCACATACAGTGCAGTTCTGGTGTTGAAGCTAATTTGTTTCAAATAATTAATATGGGGTGGTAAGATCGCCCTTGTGGTGCCCCGTCCAAACGATCCTACTTTTCATCCATTGCCTCAATCGGGGAACAATGATTTTGTATCAAGTTTCGATGTTATTAAAAGAAAAAATATATATATCAAAACCATGTGGATAATATCCGGACTCGGAGAGAGAAGATTGAAAATATGTAATTTAATTAATTGAAAATAATGGTTCAACTTATCAACGTATTATGTTTGTGAAAAATTTTAATCTGTGTTATACAATTTGTGTATCACTTCAGGCGGAAGTTAACAGAATGTATGTTCATTTCAATAGATATTATTGTTGCAAACTTAACTTGAAAGTTTCATTAACTGTTATATGAAATAAGAAAACAAGTAATGGTTATGACACATATAATTCAGTTCACTGAAATAAGCGAGGTACATTATTTGTTCTATACATTTGTATGCACGAACGAAGAAGTATGTCTAGAAACGGAATAATTTCACAAACTTTAGTAAATACATATCGTCGCTGCCACATTGAGATTTTAACGTATCTAAATGATGTAGTTGCGTTTTGATCGGTGACCTTGTATTCACGAATCGCAATACCCAGAGCGACAATGTAGTGATACCAACCAATTATTGGTAAATATGATACCATCCAATAAATCCTACCAATAAATTGATATAGGAAATTGAACCATTTTGTTATGCAAAATATTGTAGACATGAGTTTATATTTGTTTATGTGTGAACAAACGAAATATATATATATATAACGACCCAATTCAAAGAACCAATTATTTTATTTTCGAGGGGCTGACTTTCCTTGAAAATTTGCCACTCCTTTTTTGCCACCCTCGTCTTGGGTCTCGTGAGCCCAAGCCTTAAGGAGGGACAACACTGAAAATCCTAAATTCTACATTTTACACTCGATCGATGTGATGTTGGTTTCATTGTGGTTTCACATTACTACCGGAAAAATATAAAAATTCAAAGTCACATTTATTTTTTTTCCTCAACTTTTTTTTTCAATCAAAACCTATATTTTGTCGATGGTCATGGAGACACTTTTTTTGAGAAATTCGGCTTGAGAAAAAAGTTCTGTAAAATTTCATAGTCTTATCGAAAGTGCAAGCGATAAAGTTATGCATTGGTGTCACTTCAATTTTTTCTCTTGTAGGAATGACAAATTTTTCTATTTCACACTTTGTTTTTTCAAGTTTTTCAATTCTTTTCTTTCTCAACAAATATTTCGGGCATGATATTCTCAAGATATACTGTTGATAATGCCTAACTTTGTTCATCATCCAGTTTATGAAGTATACGAGAAAAAAATGTGCAATTCCATCCAGTAGAATACATTTCATTCACTTCTCCCTTCCAAAAACGTTGGAAAAGAAGATGACGAGAAAACAGCCATCACACATTTGATTATATTCCGTTCTGAAGCTAATTTGGTTCGACACTCTAATATGATTAAAAGTTTGATATAAAATATACTAGTGAATTAATTGACATTATTTCTTCAGTAGCTCAAAGAGGAGATATGAAAAAAAAGTAAATTCCAACAAATGGACATTTTTTCCGTGTTGTCTTCCCTTAATGAAACCCTGAATACAGTTTGTCTTTTAATCCGGTATAAATTAGAATGAATGAATGAAAATGGTACGTGGATGCATGTATGACGTGCTTCGTGTTGACCTCATGTACTTCATTTGTTTGAACGGTTAACCGATGAAGTGAAACTTTATTTTCACTCACTATAATCATTCTTGTGTGTTGTTCGTGTACTTTGGATCCATATTTATTATTTATTTCATTTCTATTGTTTATTTTTCCCTTGAAAAATGTGATTTTCCACTTTCGTGAACCTGATCCCTTAAGACTTTGAATCTTAACTTTATTTGCCTTCAGGCAATTCCTACATTCGAGATTTTTGATCAAACTTTTTGACGCAAGGCTTGGTGAAACATTCTCATACGTGAAATTGAGATTCATCGTTCAACTCAACTTTCATCTTTCAACACGTCAAATCTTCTTTTCTTTTGATAACATCGAAACTTGATACGAAATCATTGTTCCTCAATTGAGGTCTGACCTCCATTACCTCATGGTTATGACAAAATTATGATTTTTTGTCAGTCAATTCGCTTTGATGTGCTCGATAATGATATCCAAACGGATGATAGGCTGACCGGGATAAATTTTGAGTTGAATCACTTCAAATACTGGATGTTTCCCTATCATTCAACACGCAACCTTCAAATTTCATGCGTTTTTATTATTCAACAGATCATTCAAATATACTAAAAGGAATGACATTCAATCAAAAAACTTGTCTCATTGTAGATGAAGATGTCACGAATATGATCATGCAAAAATAAATATAGGTACCCGTTCTCATTTATAAATCACACTCATTTTAAGAGGAAAAATAGTTGATTTTTCACCAAAATGAAGTCAAAATAGCAATTTAATATTTCATTGAAGCGCTGTAACTTCGGCCGGAAAAATATGACAGTGTTTTTGATGTAATTTCAATTCAAGAATGCACATGTTCAATGAAGCTTAACTCAAATTTCCCTAATGTAGAATTAATTTCAGAATTACTTTTTGACTCTGCTGACGAAACGGGTGTTAGACTTTAAGGCTATGGATGAAAGATAGAATCGTTTGGACAAGGCACAACAAGGGCGATTCTAACATACCAATCACGTCAAATCTAGATAGTAATGCATATTCAGTTTGATTGGTCCCAATTACAATAAAATGTGGCATTTTGATAATATAAACTCCTTGGATTTGGTAATAAAAAACCCAGTCAGCCTTAACCTGAGATCAGATGAGAATGAATGGCATGAGTGACCATGATAATACTAACTTCGAACTGCCATTCGGAGCCATATCCCCTTTTTGGTTTCACCGGCACTCGATCTTTGCCATAATTTCAGATATATTTCTTCAAGTTGACTCAATTCTTTCCATATAACATCCGTCAAGTTTTTCTCTACTGAAAAAGAATGTCCAATAATCCTTTTTTTTAATAACATCGAAACTTGATACAAAATCATTGTTCCCCGATTAAGGCTATGGATGAAAGATAGGATCGTTTGGATGGGGCACCACAAGGGCGATCTTACCACCCCATTTTAATTATTTGAAAATAATGAACTTCAACACCAGGACTGTGCTGTCTGTGACCATAACTTTTCGCCATAGATGAAAGTCTTTCAGTATAAACACACGAATGTTGATATCTTCCACTTTGAACTAAGTCTCTTGGGCAATGATCACTTCTTTCCATTGACAACAGATGTAGAGTTCATCATTATACACAATGGACAAATCAAATTAGTGATAGGCCTATAATGTTATAAACAGACCTATTGCTCTACTAATTAATGGTTGTGGCTAATTAGTACTTCATCCAAGCAATTGCTTCGAGGACTGTGGGAAACAACGAAAAACCAAGTCAGGATGGAAAAATGATAATACTAGCTTTGAACTGCCATTTGGAGCCCTATCCCCTTTTTGGTTTCACCGGCATTCGGTCTTTGCCATAATTCCATATATATTTTTTCAAGTTGACTCAAATCTTTCCATATTGCATCCGTCAAGTCTTTCTCTACTAAAATAGAATGTCTAATAATACATTTGAAAGTGTTAGTGATTCAAATCCCATTCGTAGTCGTATTTGTAATTATTCAATACTATCGCCGACTGAAGAATACATAATGATGGAAGTCAATGAAGTTGATTAGAAGTGGAAGTAAAAGTAGCTATATGCAAACAATTTTAAATTAAATTAGTGAAAGTATAGACATACAGTTAAACACAATGCATGGAAAGTAGAGAAAATGTTAATTTGAAAATAGTTGATGAATAAGGATTCATATATATATACATGTTCATTAGGATGTTTCAAACACACATATAGTTGCTCCATTACTCAGCATGATATATCATAGTTTTCTCAAAGATTATCCGATAACAAAATCTGAATTCATCAAGAATCAGGCCAATATACTAGTTTAATATCACGAAAATATATACACGGTTCGTTGTACTCAGCAACGTCTTTGACTTTCACAAGAGTAATTTCTCAAGTCCCTCGAGTCACCAACTTTAGATTACCACGCTGTTGTGTGTACCGGTTTACACAGGCACACATCACTCGGTGAGATAGATCACAAGGAACTGGGAGAAAACTACGTGAGAAGAGTGCAGGAAAAACTAGACTTGCAAACCTGGGCGAAAGAAAAGAGAGAGACAGATAGAATTAGGAAGATACCTGGGATAGGGCGAAAGAAAAGAGAGAGACAGATAGAATTAGAAAGATACCTGGGATAGGGCGAAAGAAAAGAGAGACAGATAGAATTAGAGAGATACCTGGGAATAGAGAAGTAGTTGTTGTCACGAACGAGTTGGTTCGTATCTAAGTAAGACACTTAGACTGGAAAGTATATAGGCTTATTATCGGTGAGATTACCGAGTAGAGTCAGGCGACCGTGTATACGACGGGAATCTCAATTAGGTCGGTCGAGAAGTTTACTGCTAACCGGTAATCAAGAAATACAACAATCTAGTCCAGGGTTCATTTATTGGGTTATAGACAATCAGTGTGATTTTCAGTGAGAATTGTACTTGTCAAATTGAAAAAGAAACAGTAATTGCAAATTGAAATATAATATATATAATGATAAAGCTCGGTATTTACAAGACAAATTAGTCCCCAAATGAAAGTTGATGAAAACAAATACACTCATGAGTGACCACAGGGATCCAGCTTTCTGATCAATAAAAATATACAATATTAAAAGAAGAAAAAATTGAAAATTGAAATAAGTGAAATAAGTGAAATAAGTGAAAATTGAAATAAGTGAAATAAGTGAAAATTGAAATAGTGTTCAAAAACAAGATTTAAATGATTTTCGAATTGAAAAGAGAGACAATTATTGATTTCATAGGTCCAAGTGGTGGGGTCCACTTTTTGTGACGCATAATGCCATCGTTTCAAATACCAGTACAACTTTATCCTCATCAATCAGAGTGTTATTTCCTCCTCATAGAATATCGTGACGAATATTATGTTGGCATAACTTTATAACCATCATAACCATTTTATAACCTCATTGTATTCCATAATTTATTGTTATCAAATTATCTTCCACGAAGTCACGGCGAAACTTGGAGAGCTGTATCAACTTTGTATGAAAATGACAGACAAATGCAACTTCTCTTGTTACTTCAGAATATCTGGGTTAAGGGTGCAATAAAGGCGATCGGAGGTAATTAATATCATCTGTTTAATGACAACTTCTGAGGGCTATGATATTTGAAATATATACTACCGGAGGAAAACGGATATATTCAATGATTTCTAGAAAGCATGAGTAATAATAATTTCGAAGATATTGCATAATTTTTGTATTTATTGTGAGTTGAGAACACATTTTCAGCTGTATACCTATAAAAATATTAGAATTCAGGATTTTGTATTTGATTTTTAATAATTCGAATGATATCAGTAAGATCTGTGTTACCTTTCATCAGATTTTTCTCACATCAAACCATATGGTGAAGAAAAACAAAATCATACACATTGTCGATAATATTTTTTTTTAATCTCTGATCGAACTCTTCACCAATAGCCACCAGCAGAAAACTGATATTTCGTTGAAAGCAGGGATCGCCAAAGTGGAAGTAGCTCTAACTTGAAGTCCAAAGTTATTATCACCGTGATTATTCACGCTATTTGTTTTCACTAACTCTCAGAATAAATCAAACAAGACTTGCTAAAACCAAAACTAAATCAACTTCCATGTACTCTTAACAAAAAGTTGTCTCAATCCATAGAACAAATTTTGTTTCAACAAACAAATCCGATTCAGTTCAGAACACTTTGTACTCATTGCCTCAACAGCCAACTTGTCAGCGATACATATTATTAACGTATATTGATCACTTTCGAGCAGTGTATTCTGTCAAGACATTGCCATTGTTTGAATTAATTATTAACTAGTTTACTTCGCTGAGTCGACTGAGTGTCTGATGGCTGTCTCGCTTCCTCGCGCGACGGAATCAAGACTTAAAAGTTTCACTTCGAGTTACAATACTTGTTTGTCAAATATTGTATCTCATATTTTGTCGCGAGCAACGATATCTACGCGGGTATGACGCGTAATTGATCATTATCTCACACAGTGCCGTGCAAATAATTAATGGGGGCAGGCGTGTGGGAAAGAGTTGGGAGGAGGGAATTTGACCTTCCTCCCGTTGAAGGGAGGATGTATCTGAACCCCACTCATCACTCTATATGCCTTGAAATCGTCTCATTTCCGACAAAATACACGTCAATTTATTTCAAAGAACATCACAAACATGAAACTCGATTATGACGAATGGCGGCGGTATTTATTTTTCTAATTCCAGAGAAACTCGGAAATCATCATCTCAATTACATTGATTATGATGACTCATGAGTTCTGTGTATATATATATATATATATATATATATATATATATATATATATATATATATATATATATATATATATATATATATATAGTCAACAGCGAACTTGTAGACCATCAAACGTTCTGATTGGTCAATTTCAACTGATGGACATTGTTGTCCGTCAATTTCAACAATGAGTGACCTCACTTGTCAAGTAACAAATGACAAACAATCATTATCATCTCATACCAATAGCTGGTACACGGCCCTCTTGAACCCTGAGTTTGAGTTTCAACCGAGTTTATTATGTACAGAAATGTACTTCCAGGATTTATTTCATTGTATTCCTGGGATTTCAGGATTCCAGTATTCATTATCTTGATTTTGGACATTTCTATCCTCTATTTTCTATCATTCGATTCGAGATACATTTCTTTCTTCAAGTATCGAATTGATATATTTCAGATGTGGGGTATCATTCCAGATGCACTGCATCAAAACCAATGGAAAAATTTGAAAAATATTTCTATATTTGTTGAATGAGAAATAGAGAACTGAGTTTGAATATTTCTATATTGACACCGAAAAATGTTTTCACAATTTATACTTCTCCCATTATTTGTATAACATAAACATCTCATCATTCACATCACTCACGAAGTCGATATGTATTCATTTCTGTCTGTCATAAACTTTCATTCATTGCATAAATATCATACAAATGAGTTGAAAATCTATTCTGACTATTTCATAACTGCATCACTGACTTCTCATAAGTATCTACAAGCCATTGGAGAACCGTAACACATACTACATCACGTGACGATATCAAAATGAACAATAATATAAAATTCGTTCTGTATCCATTTCCCAAAAACATAAGAAAAACAAAATCCACCACCAACTCTTAAGTAGCTCAAGGCGAGATCGTTTTATACCAACTTTACCCAACTAACCAAGAAATATTTCTCATCATCAAGTAAATATTTATCGTGTTGAGTTAAAACCTCATCTAAATTCTCTTTTCAGCTTTGATATTTCATCCTGTTTAAGTCTTTGCATTGTGGTGTGGTTAATTTTCTACGTTACGTTGGCATAGCTTCTGTGATTCTATATGAAACCAAACCAATCTTCGTAGCTATTCATACAAAACCACTTTCCGCACAAAGTGTGAGCGCCATGAAAAGCTCCTTTGGACCTTGCATGCACACAAACCGACAGTCTGTATTATACATATCCTTTGACTGGAAACAGTTGTGGACTTAGCCAGAGAATGTATTACTTCTGAGTAGGGCCTGCACTGCCATACGTCCTACCCTCCAGGTTATTATAGAGCACTGGACCCTTACCCAATAAAACACCATGAAACTTGTGCCAGGCCTGGCTTCTTCCCAGACCAGAGACAAGTATTTTGATTGGATAGTGTTTACTGAAATAGCCACCTATGATGACATCTTGTTATATATTTCATTTGTAGATGTTTTCATTGTTGTTAGCACGACGTTTTGGCTCTGCTCATGAGATGGGCTGTCAAATATAACATATTTCAGCATTCCAAGAGACGGTGATTTTGATTATGTCAGGTTGTCAGCAAGCCCTATAGGCTAGATACTGGAGGACAGTGGTCAAATTGGTGACTGTTTTCTATTGGCTATTCAAATATCTCTCGCATGGACACCATTTTGTGTCCAGAATTCAGATCAGATGCTTGAGAACGTGTGCTATACTGTGTAACATCGTTTAGAAAGCAACTTTAGTTGAGAGATCTGGCATTTTATAGACTTTATGTTAAGTTCACGACACTCTTTCCCAGTATCTCTCAGCTAGACCTAGCACGTTATTTTCGAGTGATTCATTAGGTCCAGGGCCCGGAAAAAGAGTCGCATCTTTAGAACGTCCCAAGTTAGGACCATTTCACTGAGTTAGGACCAATATTGGTCTCAAGTTGGGACTAATTCACAGAGTTAGGACCAATATGGGTCTCAACTCAGTAAAATGGTCCCAACTTGGGACGTCCTAAAGATAGGACTATATGTGAATCTCGGCCCAGGAATGTGAATCGTCAAGGTTTAGTCGCCAACTAGATATCTTCTAAGTCGGCAGAAATTGTTGTAGAAAAACTCAACACTTGATTCATCACGTCAGTGCCCGAAGAAGTGAAAAAATTGTTTCTAGTATCTCAGTGTTTGAATTTTAATACGTTTTAATATATGACGTATCGATCTCTATTTACCTTCCCATGTTATCACCAAAGACCCTAGATCATCCATAACCATAGTTAGATTATGAAGTCTTTGTTATTAACATCTATTCAACTTTTCTCAAATCAATTTCAACTCAAATCAATTTGATTTTATGAAATATATTGTATAAGAGTTTTCCAATCATTTGAATCTTGTGTTTGATTCAAATAAAAATTAGCGAATCAACGATTGGGGCACAAGATATTCAGCCAATAGAAACAATCTAATCAAATAGTGTCCAAGAGCAACTTATCTCGAAAAATGTGTTCAAATCTTTAAAAACATTTGCCAATAGAGTCACTCGGATGTTAAGATTCCATCTCACCTGTACTGATATCATAGAAACCAGTGATGCTACATTTTATATAGATCTGTTTTCGAATCGCGTCAATTGAATTCTGAGGTGAGAACAGTTTTAAGATCTAGCGCTCTTAGTTATACTTGCATCTATTGACAAAATGGGTCGTTAAACAACCTAATAATCAACAAAGATAGATATCTCAATGTTTGAAAAGTTGTGATATTTTCAGAAAGTGTTATGATTATTCGTGGCTGAGCATTTGAAAAAAGCAAGTGCATCTTTCAAAGGCGTGAAATCATTGAAGTTTCAGTATGACTGTGACGTCACCAACATTTCATGATTATCGTTTTATTGGTGAACTTTGACCTTTTTCTGTCATGATACAAGTACAGCTGTGCTGCTCTCCGGAGAAACGTCCACTTTATGACCGAACTCATGGACGAAGACGAGAAAAGGAGGAAGGGAGAAGGCGATATGAAGCTTATTATGTGGCAGCTTACCCTCGGGTAACTTCTATAAATATGGTAGTAAGAAAGTTTGTCTTTTGGCACTTTCTCCTTCACGATATTGAATGTGAACTGCTTTCCTTTGAACTGTTTCTGATTTGCTCGGGGCGCTAGACGTCTATACTGTGGTACATTTAGATTCAGACAAGTTGGAGTAAGTAATGTAGAAACCTAAGTTTATGCATTATATAAGTATTATCAACTAATATGCAGCGTTTTCCTATATTTACTTTGTGTACAAAGTTTCAAGATTTCAGCGTCGATTATACGATTCTTAGAAAGCTATTCCATAACTATAACATTCATACTATTATGAAATTCATGTGATATATAGAACCATCGTTTTGAAAGTTTCATCGTGGATATATCAACAGTTGAGGCATTTCATGCAATAGTTTAGAAGAATAATCTCCTCAGCTATTTGTGGTGCAAACTGTACATTTGAAATTGTTGTACGGAATTCGATTTGATTAATTATAGATTGAGAATGTCAGTGATGTGGCGCACGTCAGGGTCTCGTACCAGCTCCGAGCTCTGAAATAAAGCTAGAATATCAGCTGCTGAAATAAATATGTTCAATACCTTGTCAGATTTGCTGAAGTCCAAACTTGGTGAATCTTCATTCAGGACTTTTCAATTTGAAAAATATTCTGTATTATGTGTCTTTTAGCCAAAATACTTCCCTAATCAGAGTGTTAATACTGATTTTTATGTAATTATTTTTTTCTTACAATCTTGTACAATTGTCTACTTTTTTCGTTACTTGATGTAACTTGATTGCTTAAAATTAATGGTAATCAAAGAAAACCTTACACTTCGTAAGTAGAATGCAACAAATCACTCAATGTTTTTTTTTTTCACTTCAACCACCTCATTACTTTTAATATTTGAGAAATAGGTCCAAATTTGAATTGAACTTATAATTCACCATTTTAACCCACAGTTGAGTTTTTTTGGAAAGTCTTTTTGGATGTTTTTTGTCGTAATTGTGTTTTTCTATCTGTATCAGTGTATGTGACCAATAAAATAATCATACAAAAAAAGACTAGTCTCAAAGATTACTTTTTGAATGAATGTTTTCATCCCGTTGAAGAATTTTTATCAGAATAATGTATTGACAATTGTAGTCCAATCTGTAGATGTTTAACTTTGATATGTATGTATCATGTTGACTTGTCTTATAACAACTTGTTGTTCAATCAAGATGGAATAAAGTTATTACTATCATTATTATTATTATCATCATGTTTTCCGATTATTTTGTTCATTCAAATTATATTTCCGCCTTTTTTATCACTCTTTCAACACCTACATATTATAGCCATACGATCTAGTGACTATATATATTATTGTATTCTATTTTATATTTCAAATATATCAAGTAACGATGTTTCATCTCATATGTACGAAGAGACAGTTTTTATTCAATTACATCAGTTATAACACCACAGTTAAGCCCTTATGGGGCTTTGTGGAAATTGACAAGTGAATGTCGAATTTGTGATTTATGTTAATTTATTGTGACAATGAGAACAAATTAAGCCAATTTCGTCGTTAACGCGCCGTAAGAAGCACAATTCATGCGATTCATTCGTATCTACGTCACAAACGTCATAAACGACACGAGAGTACGTAACTAAAGAATATAGCCTACTGATATTACCTATTCAAAATAATATGTCATATTACATTCTAATTACCAATTGGGAATTAGTAGTTTATCCCATAAAAAGTTGGGAACTGATTCCAGCTATGAGATATATCCTCTATAGCAGAGGATGGTGATATTTTGGTGCCAAAGACCACCATTGCTCCATTACCAATAACTTGGCACCTCCACCAAAAATCTGAACTTTCTTTTTTATTTTTATTTGCATGGGACAGTTCACATTTAATGAGTGATCAGATTATTTCAAATTCAATTTGTCTCAATTTGTTCGATTTAAATGTGTGCATTATCATCCCATTCAATTGACGACTCGCAGTCTCCGCCCCCTTGACGTCACAAATCATACTGTCCAATCAACAGGGCTGTCGGAACTGTAGTGGAATCCAAATATTCAATCGAAGTATCTCTGAATGACCAGAAATGATATAGATCTAACTGGCCGACTGGTGAAGCCACGCCCATTTCAAGTTGTCAATATGTCAAATTATTTTTACCCTTTCAAGATAATTTTTTCCTAAAAAAATGATAGAATCGCTTGAGCGTTCAGGTATGAGAATCAATTAGGCGAAAATTGATTTTTTTAATGTCTACTTTTTAACGGTATGAGATATCGAAATCATGATGGGGAAAACCGGAAATGATACAAAAGCAATCTTTCCAAGATGGCGTGAAAAAAATCTATCCAACTTGAATCGCATCTTTTCCGATAATTCACTATCATGTGTGATTCATTTTACACTCTCAATAAAAAATAAAAGATATTCCGCGAATATTTAATCTGTTTTTTTTTTCGTTCCGAAGGTATTGTATATTATCTGAGAAAGTTCAGTAGATTTTGTGGAGAAATCAATAAACTCAATCGAAACAATGATTTTTTTGATATATATATTATATGAAATAATATTATATTATATTACATTATATTATGAAGATATACTATACAATTATATGATATGACTCGAATTAATATTATGTATCGATACCAATATCAAGCGTCAATGTTATTGAACAGAAATTCATTGGTGCACTGTCAAAAGACGCATCTCTCGCTGTATACCGGTGAGTGTCAGAATTCTTGGTTCAGCCTTACAATCATTCTCTGATTTCTGTCAATTGCGCATATTAATTATTCTGAGATTCACATCATACGTGTACATAATCTTTCAATGAAACTTGAAATCTATAATGATTTTGTTCCAGTTCGAGATAAATAAAGTATTCCACTTTTATAGTATCCATGATTCTTGAACGCTTGAATATGTCACACAAGAGTTGGAAATTTCATCATTCAATCTGATTGAATGCAAGCTCTCACATTCTATATATCATTCAATAATATATATATATATATATATATATATATATATATATATATATATATATATATATATATTTATATATCATCCTTGTGAATATTGAAATAAACGACGAATGAAATTCGGTCAATGACAACTGACATTCTATTCATATGAGATAATAATGAGGTTCGATAGAGAAAACCTCAGTTTGTACGTGATGAATATGGTCATTATTTATCACACAATGCTGTCCGTAATATTCGTTTGACATTTTCACAGACATATTCCAACAGATAATAGACCAGCGAGGACGAATCTGTTCATATTGAAATCCTGCGATAACACACAATTGCCACTGGAAGAGAATCGTTTGATCATTCTCGACGAAAAAAAAACAATATGAGCTTCTCGAGATGTTTTCCACAAATATACCAACTTATGAAATGAAGATCAAAAAGAAAATAATATCGGCTGGGAGTGAACGTCAAAGCAAAAGATTGAAATCAGTGAACTAATGAGGGATTTTCTTTCGATAACGTGAATTCATTTTCATGTGGTTCTTTTGTCGGGAACTTTTGTGAGTTTATACATTCGATCATTTCCGAAGCGTGGTTATTGATGATGTACAACAATGACTAGAAGTCATAGTTTATATTTACTTCAAATTGTGGATGAAAATATGATAGGAATACACACACATATTATGTTCATATATATATATATGTTTATTCATACATCTATACATATATATATATATATATATATATATATATATATATATATATATATATATATATATATATATATATATATATATATATATATTGATGAATATATATAAATTCATATATTCATATATATATATATATATATATATATATATATATATATAT
>OZ023326.1:9156845-9164345 GCA_964007535.1 Brachyptera risi
AGTCGTCAACTGTCAAGCGTATACAGTAAAAAAAAAACATTTTTCAGCTGCATACGATTGAGTATTACGGGATGATATTTGTATACTTATATCATATATTATACTGAATGAATTGGAAATAGCTGTTTGTCTTCCATATCAGGGCCCGAATTCACAGAGTCCTCCTATCATCAGGTTGTTTTAAGTTAGTAACCCAGTGGAATAGTCTCAACTTCAGACCAATATTTGTCCTGAGACTTCCTCAAGCTAGGACACGTTATGAATCCAGGCTCTGAATCATAATATTCCATACCGCACGAAATTAATCATCACAAAACAGATATTACACCAATTAAACTCATATACATTCCCAACGTTAGTCGATAAGCTTGGATCAGAAATTCAATCTGTTTTTGTAATGTGAAATTTGCCACCGAATATTTATGTACATGTATTATTTGGAATTTAGATGTTTTTTACTCAGGATGAATGAATAAGGATTCATTCATTCACTAATGCAAATTATTGAACCAAGAAATGTTTGGCTCATCACTATATAATTATTTCTTGATTTTATTTGATTGTATTTATTTTTTCATTCAGATGACTGTTTACAATAAAGTTCCAGTATATGAATAGTCGATATTATAATAAAATGTATTGAAATGTGTATTATAATACACTCAATAATGCAGTAAAAAAAAAAAAAAAATGTCAACTTAAAATCGTCTGATTTCCGCTAAATGCCATAGTGTATATACATTTTTATTCAGCATAAAATCAGTAGTTCATGAGCAATCACAGATGTGTTTACAACCTTTCTTGAATTCTTCTAAACTATAAATGGTGATTTTGGAATTTTGGAATTTTGGATAATGGTGAATTATGATTCGTGAGTGATGGATTTTGCCACAGAATATTGAATAACATCTTGGTCAGTTCAGGAAACCGAGGTTCGATTCCCGTCATGAACGACCATCCTGACAGAAGTTGTCCGTGGTTTCACTCGGTCAATTGGCCAATGTAGATGGGCGTGACTTGAACGTAGATGGGGAAATTCAAGGTACCTTGATTGGTTATATTCCTATATTTCCTTCTTCACTGTCCACTTGATTGGTTTTCATAATTTGTGACATCACGAGGGCGGACGATCTACAATGGTCAATTTGATCGATCTCAGAGTAGTACTCAGATGGAGAAACCACGACCGACTTCTACGTACTATTCAGAGACCAAATTCAATGGAATGACCTCTCATCCTTTCTTTTCACCATCTCATTCATAATACGGCCCATTCATAAAAAAGGTGATAAATATCAGTGCTCCAACTATCGACCTATTTACTTGCTACCTTCTTTCTCAAAAATCATCGAGAAGATAATGTATCTGAATTTGATGAACCACCTGAAGGCTAGTTGTATGCTGTCTGAAAGTCAGCATGGATTCCGTGAAGGTTTCTCAACTATGTCCGCATCTTTTCAGATGATATTCAATGTAATGAATGCCCTCGAAAAAAAGATGAAAGTGGGAATGATACTGTGTGATCTATCCAAGGCATTCGACACTTTGAATCACAGCTTGCTTTTAAAGAAGCTTGAGTGGTACGGTGTAGCTGGTGTCGTGGGATCCTGGTTCAAATCTTACCTGTCTATGCGGACCCAGTGTGTGCTATTGGACGATCAAAACAAGTCCACCTGGGAAACCCTGGTATGTGGCGTACCCCAAGGGTCAATACTTGGACCTTTACTATTTGCAATACTTGTGAATGATTTAGCACCAAGCATGTGTCGTGATAAGCCTGGTCATAATGTGGTTCAGTATGCTGATGACTCGAGTGCCTCAGTAGAAGGAGTGGACATGGACGCTTTAGATGGTGAGTTGTCATCTACGCTATCTGATTTCACCAAGTGGTTTGAACCAAATCAATTGAAGCTAAACCAAGGAAAGACTGAACTCATTGTTTTCACACTACGAGGTAAGAAGGCTGAACTACCGTCGGGCACTATGACTACAACCAATTCAAAGTTTCTTGGAATAATAATCGATGATCATTTGTCTTGGGTGCCGCACATTGCAAGTCTAGTATTAAAGCTTGCGAGAGCCAACTTCGCTCTAAGAACCTTGTCTCGTCAAGTCAACTTATCGATAGTACGATCTGTTTATTTTGCTCAAGTCCAATCGCTGCTTCAATATGGAGTGATATTTTGGGGCTCGGCTCCAGACAGTATGAAAGCATTCCGTGCCCAGAAACGCACCGTACGCTCCATGTTATCCATTGGTACGCGAGACTCGTGCAGGCAAGGATTCAAGGACCTGAAAATTCTCCCTTTGCCATGCCTATACATCCAGGCAGTCTGCATGTTCACAAAAGAAAATCCTGGCCTCTTCAAAGATAACAGCCATCACCAATATAGCACTAGAGGAGCGAGTCATTTGGCACACGAGTATTGCCGGCTGAAGGCAACCTCAAATGGTGTACTCCAAGCTGGTAGAAGACTCTTCAACCATTTACCACACTCAATACAGTGTTTGGAGGAGGATAAATTCCAGAGGGCATTAAAAGCATATTTGATAGAGAACTCTTTCTACAGTTTGGAGGAATTCTTCATTTGATATTTTGTTTTTTGATTTTATATATGATTGTGATTTTTGTTTTTCTTCATTTTTTATCTCTTGACCATCTGGTTGGTTTATACATATTTCCTCATGTTGACAAACCATGTGATAAAATAAAAATAAAAATAAAATCATTCCCTGACGCCAAATGATCTCAGTCATGTATACAGTGCGTATTTAATATCTGCTTATGATTGAGACATCATTTCACAAAATTTAATATCGATTATCTGAAGGTATTATGTGTGTATATATATATATATATATATATATATATATATATATATATATATATATATATATATATATTTTTTTTAATAACATCGAAACTTGATACAAAATCATTGTTTCGCAATCAAGGGTATGGATGAAAGATAGGATCGTTCGGACGGGGCACCACAAGGGTGATCTTACCACCCCATTTTGATTATTTAAAACTAATGAACTTCAACACCAGGACTGCGCTGTCTGTGACCATAATTTTTCGCCGTATATAAAAGTCTTCCAGTATAAACACACAAATGTTGATATCTTCCACTTTGAACTAAGTCTCTTAGGCAATGTTCACTCCTTTTCATTGACAGCAGATGTAAAGTTTATCATTATATAAAATGGACAAATTAAATTAGTGATACGCCTATAATGTTATAATTAGGCCTATCACTCTATACTAATTAATGGTCGTGGCCAATTAGTACTTCATCCAAGCATTCGCTTCGAGTACTGTGGGAAACCACGAGAAACCAATATAATATAAAACGACAATATAATAATAACTTCTTCAAAATCTCTTTCCAAACAAAAAACAACTATATACGCTGCTCAAGTTGAGATTGATCATGTTCAACTCCGAATCAGATTTCGATTCATTTTTTCTTGTGATGCTGTTCATCCATCTACACTTTATTCCGAGTTGTTTCGAATAACTACTTCAGGTTTATCATTCCATGCATGCGCTCTCATACTAGCCACTGCGGTGGACGGTTTGGTTTGTTCAATTACTCAAGGGGCAGGGATTATAATTAAAACTTCACCTCTGAGATTCTACATGAAAACAACAAAACACAGTGAATAAACATACTGTTTACAAAGTATATCATCGTATAAAAGTTAACATTCCATGATATTGTATGCATTATCATATTTCTGTCGACATGTTGCATTCTGTAACTTACTAGACGAATTTCTTCAGCGCTTAATTTCGTACAGTTGCTCTGAATGGAATGTTGAAGAGGGGGTGGGGGGAGGGGGAGGGGGTTGAAATTGTTTTCGGGCGAAGTCAAGAGAAAATATATACGATGTCCTTGCTGGAATGTCAACGCTATCGCATTCTTATGTCGAAGCAAGATGGCGGGGATAATAGTGTAATATTGCATTGTCTAATGTCGACAGAATTAGGTGAGTTATTTTGTGATGAGGCTGAGGGGGTTGGTTGGGGGTGGGTGGGAGTGGAGGGGGGTGGGTGGGAGTGGAGGGGGTGGGGGTAGACGTCAAACAATGTCAATGATTCAGATTATTCTCAGAACTCTATTTCGTTATGAGATATTATTGCTCTCACTCGTCCTGGATACTGGGTTAATTTGAATCTTCTTTTGCAATGCTGTGATTTCACATTCTTTGAATTTTTTTTCTTTTCTCTCATGATATCACAATTCTGTGAGTCAATCAGTGTTTTCTGAAGAGAAAATTCAGAAATAATTGTACCAGGGTTTTATTACGGAACTTTCATACATATGTATGGACCACGACAGTAAAAACGTCTGTTTCAGTTACGTCGAGAACAAATTACTCGAAGTTATTTGTCCTTGTGTAAGATTGGGGAAGGAAAGTAAGGATCGTTTGGACGAGGTACCACAAGGTAATATTACTATTCATCATTCAATAGTATTTCTGATACCATCATTATTCATCACATATATTATATACAATATATACAATATATATTTATATGATACACATAATATATATATATATATATATATATATATATATATATATATATATATATATATATATATATTATATTATATCATTTACATATTCATTATATAGACTATGGAGACCCGATTCATTTCTTCTCGAAATCATTTTTTCTCGAGTAGGGTGAAATCGAGGATCTACTTCGCTTATTTATTGAATGCAAATCCACAGCGGAAAATATTATCACCATCATCATTAAAATCATTGAAAATAGTTCAGACAGCTTTTCAAACATTCCAGCTTTCAGACGTACCTAGTAATCACTCAATGAGCAAGGAAATAGAAGGCGTATGTGTGTGTGTATAGGAAATCTCTCCCGATCTACCCTATAGGCAACTGACCTTTCTCAATCGGTTGTATTATCCGAAATCAACATATAATAATTCTGAGATTAGAGAGAATAAGCTAGAAATATCATTTTTCAGAATTGAAACAAAAGTAAGCTCATCTAACGAAGAGTATTATCATTCGACATTATTAAAATATATCTACTATATACTTTTTATATACTTTTTATATCAAACCGACCATGCATTAATGTACTGTACGTATGAATGTGTGTATATGAAACAGTATTAATGACTATATATCTGAAATGTAAGATTGTATTTGTTTTTACTTTTCACCTGTGCAACTGTTTTTTCTTCACTGATTGACGTTCCATATATGTTACGTTCCAGTCATCAAATGTATATGTCATTTGGAATAAAATAGAATAATAATAATAATAATAAAAATAATAATAACGAATTGTCTGAATAATATAGACGATGGAAGAATTCAGGCAATCTCATTCACATTTTCCTCTATTTCATCTAATAACATTGTCAACAATCTTTCATCGTATCCGATCTTTCAACATCACGACATCGCCTCCGTGTTTTTCTGTGTCCGTTCCTTCCACGTCAAATATGACATTTCCAGTGTATTGCATAGAATTAACAACGTGAATCAAATTGAGTATGAAATCATCCAATTAGCTTTACATCTTCCATGATATTTCCGATTGAGTACACTTCTACTTCTTGTCGACAGTATTCAAACGTATCAAGAGGAGAAAACATGTGACGTCATACAGTATTAATCCAAATTGTACAATATTATGCTACATCATGAACTGGCACATTACTTCAATCATTTTTTTTCAAGTGAACGAGTATTTTTGATATGTATTTGAGAACAGAGTGCGCTTATCTGATCGCTGGGTAATATATGATATATGGACATTTACAAAAAATAAATTCAATAATATATTTCGCTCAAAGTTTATGGCCACAGAGGAGAGAGCATATTCAAATTGGAAGTCCTTTAGAAAAGTGAAGGGGTGTGAGTTCAGATCCCGCATTGGTCGTTTAATCGAGAGTTGGCTTCTTAAAACGGTGTTCAAAGTCTTTCACTTGTCTCATGGCAGGGTCATTAAGGGCGGTCATAAATTATACAGCGCCAGTCTTTAGGAGAGGGTTTATGAGAGAAAAAGAGATGGCGAGAGAGAAAGAGGAGAAAAGAGAGGGGGAAGGAGGGATAGAGAGAGATAGAGGAAGATAGAGAGGGAGATAGAGATAGATAGAGAGAGAGATAGAGAGAGCGAGAAAGAGAGAGATACTCTTTGAGAGAGGGTTTATTGCAAGAGAGAGAGGGGGGAGGGAGTGAAAGAGAGAGAAAAGGAGAGGGGGGAGAGAGAGAGAGTACGAGAAAAAGTGAAAGAGGAAGAGAGAGAGAGTAGAGAGAGAAAGAGAGAGATGGATAGAGGGAGATATGAAGAAGTTTTCGGGAGAGAGTGCATGGGAGCGAGAGAGATGGAGAGAGAAAGAGAGAAAGAAAGAGATGGAGACGGAGAAGTAAGTTGAGAAAATGAGCGTTGAAAGTCTCTTTGACTATCGTGGACGTCTAGATGAAGTTAGCAGCACATGCACAGGGTTGGTCATTTTTATCACTTTCAATCATAATGCATGATACTTGAATGCAATTGAAGAATATATATGGGCGTGGTTTATTTAATCGGCCACCTGGATCGCATGAGACTCGAGATACCTTGAATCTTGAATTGTACCGCTGAATCTGATGGATAGGTTCTAAAGATATGCAATCAACAAAACGTTCTCATATTAGAAACGGAAGATGCATTTTCACCCTGATATAAATAACGTCATTTCCTCATACATTGCATTGTTTGCATCCATAGCGTGATTCAAGTTGAATACTTTGAAATTGGTTGAAATTGAATACTATATATTTTCCAATGCATGAAAACAGAGAGACAGATAATCATAATTTTTCTTGTAATTTTTTCGGCCAGTATTCTTCGTTAAACATTGTGGCATTATTTCTGGGACATATACAAGGAGGCTAGATACTGATAGATATATTAGTATCTAATCTCCTTGGACATATATTGCACGAATCGAAGAAACAGTTCACAGCTCAGTCGAGTTGAGTGGAAGATCATAATCATCTAATTCACAATATATATTTCAAAATTTATTCACCAGAGATAACAGAGAGATTCAACCATGGAGTTGTATTGATAATGATTACTGAGATCTATTGGCGTCGGATGAATGATTAATAAGATGATGGTATGATGAGATGAAGGTTTTATGAGTAATGGGAAGGATAGTGGGAAGGAAGCAGTTTTGACTTCCATTGTGGAAACCATTCCGGCATTAGCCTAGACTACAGAGGGAAACCACAAAAAAAACTGTGAAGATGGACGGTAGCTGGGATCAAACCGGATCCGATATGCCCACTGCCTCCCGGGTCACATAGAGCGAGTGCGTTAACCACTACGCTTCATGTGCCGGTCATCATTATTTCATATGAATGTTCATGTGATGTGTGTACGTGTTTACGAGTTCATGTCTTGACTGAAAGCTAATCATGCAATTTTCTTCTCTTCCAGGTAAGTTCCGACCAGACCCATTTATC
>OZ023326.1:9169345-9194345 GCA_964007535.1 Brachyptera risi
TGATCATCTCATTTTTTTGATACTCTTTTCCTTCGTTTTCTTGAATTCTCATTTGTTTTTCTCTCAATATTGTTTCTGTATTAATTCCGATACTGGTAATTTTCATCTCGTTTCTTTCGATCCTTTCACCCATCCTCTTAGTTTGTTGCAATAATGATTTCACAATATTCTATCTGTATTGTTTTCGTTTTTGGAGAAAACTGTGATTATTAATTTTCAGACTCACCGTGTATAAGATAACTATTTCGAGAGAGTATTGATTCCTCACTCCAGGTAATTTTAATGCTCCGAGTTCATTGTTAGAGGAAGGGAGGGAGGAGGAGGGGGGGGGGGGTGAAGAGGAGGTGACTTGTGCATGTTCGATTAAATTCAAAGAAAAACTGTCAACTTTGTGAAATGCAATCTGACATATTTTTTTCTGATGTGATGTTAATCGAAACCGGGTTATACGGATTAGAGAAGAAATATCTAATTAAAAAAAAAAACAGGAGTCATATACCAGAGGCAACATGTACGATACTTCGAATATTTCAAACATTCATTCCACAGAGAAAAAAAACATTCTAATAACTAGAACAAATAACTTTTGAATCTTGACAAGACCGAGTTAGTGATGTATATATTTGATTTTGGAGAAAAAAAAACAGGCGAAGTTCGTTTTAAAATTCACGTAAGCAAACCGTAATAACGGCGAACGATATTAAATTGGAGCCGACCGAGCTAGCGAGGAGGCAAAACGACGGAATAACGGTTTGATTGATGGGTTAGCAGAAATTGTGACGGTACGCGTGTATACCAGTCCTGCGTGGATTCATGCGTGGAACCGTTCGCCGAACAATCATACAGAATTGAATGTTTTTCCGAGCCACCTTATTAATATTAATGTTACTATTCAATTGTCGCTCCTTCTGTTCTTTCAATGCTTGGGGAAATCGGGAAATTTTCCACGTGGTTTTTTAGTGTTATAAGGTACTTCAGATCATGTGAATGTTATCGAATCAAGTATGTATGTATGTGATTTTTATTGTCTTGAAAAATAATCTTTTACTTGTTCACAATATATTTATTTTATAGTACCCTTGCTGCTCACTCTTTTCCATCTCATTTCTTCTCAACTCCTTACATTAGTTTCTTAAAATCATCCACAGATTAAGGCCACTTCTGATTCAGTTTATCTTCCAGTTTGTTCCATTCTGGGATGATGGCCCAGAAAAAAAAAAGAATTTACTCACGTTCGTACCGTAATTTTTTGATGCCAATTTGAATTTATGGCCAACTCTTCCTAAAAATGGAGACGACTTGACTAAGTTCCTTATTTTCCCCCACGCTTCATATTTTTATGAAATTTTGTACATAATCACAAGTTTAGATGATCTTCTTCTCGATTGAAGAGGTTTCCATCCTAATTCACTGATCATTTCGGTAGGGCTGTGTAATGATTATTGTATTAAAGTAACGATTAGCAAACCTATGATTACTCATATGATTTCTGTGCAATAACTGATTATCAACCAATCAAAACAAGTTGAGAAAACCGGTTCCGATCAAACTGATTAATATTTGAGGTACAAAGGTCACAATGGTAATCAAGTTCGACAAAAAGTATATGCAGTGATTATCGGTAGATACTAATCAATATTTTGTGCATTGAACATGATGGACATGGGTTATATGATATGTTCTACATGGAGAAAATATATTCAATCCGTTATTATACATCGAATGATATTGAACAGAGATAATGGTTTCAGTTATATCGGTATATTATAATATATACTATTTAGGGTTGAACAGTATTGGATACGTTCTTAGCACCGATAGATAGTTGATAGCATTCCTGCGATTGAACTGAAAAATACAAAACTTTGCTGTACACGCATCAAAAATTACAATCTATTCTCTCATATATTGGATTTCAATCAATATACAATTATGATGTAATGATTTGAAATGATGTATAATCAATATAAATTCATAATATCCAATCATGATTATAATCTCCTGATCTTTCCATGCATGAACACGAGAAGCAAATATATGAATGAATCGTTTAATTTTTTTGCTGAGTATTTTTTCTCTCTACACTTCAGTTTTAATTGCAGAAGATAATTCGCATGAATTGGGAACAAAATGAACACTAAATCAAGTGAACGTCATGAACCACTATATCTGATTCACAATTTGATTTTGATTTAATTCACAATACATGACTGAAAGTTCCAAAAATCCACCAGGAGTGATCTTTACTTCGCGAAAATCCTCATTTTGATGTTGTTTTTATCTCATTCCAAAGACTGTGAATATCATAGTGATCAATACGAAGATGATTGAAAAATTCAACTTTTGTGTCGATGAAAATGGAAAATTGATTCACCAGATCATCCCATTGTTTATATCATCTTCTTTATCTGGGATTATTCCTCTATTACTTCTCTTGAGTGATTCGTTAAAATACTATTGCATTATTTTCTACTTTCATAAACATTTGATTGTTTGTTTCATCATCTTTCATAATTGTATTCTTGTTTCTCCATTTGTTTTCTCCAGTTTCTTCATTTCCATTCTCCATTATTCAACTGATCCCGTTTATATTCATAATTTCATTTTTCAATCTGATTGAATTTTTTTTTCTCATGAAAATTGTGAAAAGTTCAACCTGTGATGTCATTAATATTCATCTTTCCGCAGCGAATACATCTTAGTTTTCCGTATCAACATTATGATTTGCATTTGTATCTTGCTTTTAATTATCCGAAAGAAAGTCATTTGAATTCTCAAAACTGAGCAATGTATTCTTCTCTGAAAGTTTCATTAAATCAGGTGTGGAATATTTGAAATGATAATTCATGGAAAGCTTTATGCGCTTCGAATTGAGAGGCGAAAAAGGTTAAGTTTCTATTTATCAGATTGAAGCACCTTTTGAATGTGGAGCATGAAATGTCAATACGAACCACATTATATGTAACTCACTTTTTGTAAAACCGTCAGACTTATTTCAAGACCTAGATTTTACATAAGTGTCACAACTTATACTTCATAATATTTATTATACAGTGATTGATTATGCGAAATACGTTCTTTTCCACATTATTTCTCCACAAACATATCTTCCTGAGATATAATAAGAATAACAAAGTTCTGAATTATTTCCAGAAATAAATACAGGATGGATGTGATGACTATGAAATGTCTGGCCTTCGGTTTGACTCGAGATTTTGTTTGAAAGTGTGAGGCAGCAAAATTCCTTTTTTTTAAATTCTTATATCAATATCGTTCATGTTGAGACACATAAATGATGAAGGTTGAATCTTGATGTAACACTTGATGGAATACTCGATACTCTCAAGTGCAACGGAAAAGAATGGTCATACAGTGGATTATTGGTGTTAAAGGTCGCTGTAATCAGTCTATACAGTTATGAATGAATATATAAGATGTATGTGAATAAAGAATGAATATATCCGTGTATAATCTGTCATGTATGGACAGGTTCATATTTTATTCACATACAGATGATGGCGGATGACAATTCATTCAATGTTGAGCCAAGAATAAGCCAATATAATGAGTAACAACTTTGGAATTGGATGATTAAATCAGCAAAGGACATGGATGGCGCAGCTTCCAAGACCACTCTCTTTCAAATATTCATATAATCATCTCATCTATTTCATATTGTCTCATCGAAAAAGCAGCGACCATGTTTTTGCCAAAAAGAAGTCACTGTTTTGCCTGTCTCTGTCATAATATGTATTCAACAGAAAAAGTTGCAGGTACGCTGTTAGTGTTGTAAAGTGGAACTAGAGAAAAGTCACACGTGCATATTTTCAACATTAACTTGGATCGAAACAAATTACATTGTTGAGTGAACTTTTGTAGACGTTCGTCGGCCATATTGAGATTTGGAAACGAATTCTATTGTTACTTTTCGTGTCGAATAGGTTCCCAACTACACTATAAATGCTCGATCAAGACGGCCGTGTATAGAATTAGAGAGTTAATGTTTGACCCAGTAGAGAAGATTTGCACTCTCATATATCGAAGATATTTCATCATTCAACGAATTGTTTGAAATAGTTGGTTCTACTGACGTTGAGAGATCCCAACTCATGAAGATGTTCCCATCACAATATCATCGAAGACATAATATATTCACTACCAAGACATGTCACACATAATTCAAAAATGCAACTGAACCTAATTTTCACTCCCACTAATTCATCGTCACACTCTCCAAATCACCCTGACTTGTTACACCTGTAGTACCGATGCAATTCGTTAAAGAAGAACGCCACACGCATGTTGGGTTGTGCTGCTACCTAGCAGACACAATGCAGACGAGACTCTAGTGGCAAACATGGGCACTATTTTCAATTTCAATTTCATTCATTAATAACAACTTTGGGACAACTACACAATGAAATAATTTTGTTATGTAGTTGTGTCACGCCCCTGCTGGTTGCAGACTGGTGGTAATAATAAGTAATGTAGTAGTGTAGTAATTGACATGATAATGTACTTCAAATTTGTTAATTTCTCAATAATATTCTCTAGGTCTTGGAATTAAGGGAAGCTGGTCATTTTATTTAATGGTAATTTGTTCCAAAGGCGTGTAGCTCTTCGCAGAAACGAAAATAGTCCTATATTTGTATTGAATTCGAGCTTTTGTGTATGGTCAGTCCTGTTAAAGTGAGTAGCTTTTTCAGACTGAGGCAAGGAATAAAGAATAAAGGTGTGCGAAGAGATTCTTCCTGGCTCAATCGTAAGAGTGAACTACCTGTTCAGGTAGATAATATATTTCGTTGATAATATTATAATAATTTCACGCCACATATTTCCCGCTTATAAGTGTGTCGAAGTGGAATGAACATGCATTCAAAATATCATACCATGAACGTGTTATGGGTTTCAATCTGGATTGAGAAGAGTAAATACAACGAAGCATATTGTAGTTTGGAAATTTATGAAAATGTCCTTTTCTACATTAATTACATTTAATGTATTATTGACTATCATGCATGGGATTAAATGAAAGTCAGTACAATTCTAGTTTCGTGGGGTGAGGTATTTGGTTTATTTCAATCAATTATTAGGATCGATTATTATTTTTCATTCATTCTTATATATATATATATATACAATTATTTTTTTTTAATTGTGTCATTATTTTTAATTTTGGTTTCTCATATTGTTGTTGACGTATAGTGAATGTTGAAAGTTATTCCATTTTTTTCCACATATACATCAGATATATAATTTTATATGATTTTCCAAACACCCTTGTCATAAGGGTAATGATTTTGTAGGCACAAATTCGGAAATTGAATTATTATTATTACTATTCTTATTTTCATTATTATTTTCAGTCCAGTGCTATGTTACAATTTGAATCACGGGTAATATGTTTAATATGTTCAAGTGTGTGGGTACAATTGCACATGCAGTTACATCATGTTCACTCCATGTAGTATGTTAATACTTGCCTACAGACAAGTCCCATTAGAGGCTTTGTAGGATATTTAGAAGCAGAGTTCCTTATTTCATAATTTGTACCAAAAGTGTGTGAATAAAAAAAAAAGAAAGTGATTCGTACCAACATGGATGGGTCAGAATTAGAGCAGATCGCAACATGAAGCTTCATTATAATTATTATTATCATTATTATCATTATTATATTATCATATTGGGTTTTAACGACGCACTATACTGATGTCTACGATCTAATGGCGTCGATGGATGATATATGAGACGGTGGGATGATGAGATGAGAAGTTATTTCATCAGGTGTTTTGGATGGTGAGAAGAAGTCGGTCGTGGCCTGTTGTTAAGGAACCACCCCAGTATTGACCTGAACGACAGAGGAAAACCACGAAAAACCCCTGCCAGGATGGTTGACCATGGCGGTAATCGAACCCCGGTCTCCCGAATGACGGTTCAGTTCATCAACCACTCGGCCACGCGTCTCGGTATGAAGCTCCATATTCGGATATTAAAGAGATTTATATTACTATTAATCAATATCTTGTTTTGTATACTCTCAGAGAGTTCTTTGTGATTCAATAACGACGACGTTGAAATGTTCTGAAAGTTCAGACGGTTCAGAATGGACTGTTAAAGATTGAGAGATTTTCACAAAGTATATCACTTTTATTACAACAATTTTGATGAAACTTCTCTTGAAATTGTGTCACATCTTTAATATTCAGATGAAAAAAAACTACGAAAAATCATTCTAATACTCATCAATATACAATGAGAAACGGAAAAATGGATCTGGAGTTTTGGTTCGATGAAATGTCGATGGAATATAATGCGCTGAAGAAGGGTGAGTTTGAGAAGGATGGGGTGAGAAACTTTTACATTGATTAGTTTTGAGAACGTGTTCTATAGTTTATCCAATCACTCATGAATGCATCGATGGAAAAACATAAAACAGGAACGTTATCATTTGTGTCTTGACTCGCGCCTGTACAATGGTGATACTATTTATAGTCAACAAATATAAAAATACATATAAATACGAAAAGCTTTTCAATAATTAGGTATTGAACTGAAGTAACATCGGATGTTATATAGAGCGTTTCGCAAAAAAACGAGTCGATATTTATTCAGATCATTTATTAAAATTGTCAGACTAGAATATATAAAGCAAGTGAAAAATGTGCGATATTATCAGCAGAATATTAAGTAGCAAACCATCCGTGCGCCAGTACTATCTGATTGGAACCTAAATCGGAACCATGGGAACTAATTGGAATCAAAAATAAACAATCGTTATATTCCTTTCTCGTTCATAAAAGTATCACCATCTCCAAATATACGATAGTTTTTCATATTTCTTCATGGTTCCAGTGAACCTTTCCGACATAATAAAATTTATTCCTTGAGATAAAGTCAACTGAATTGACGAATCACAATGGAAAGATCATGATGAAGTATGCCATACAGGCCAACGATGTTTTATCAACAAGAAACCTATTTTGGGAAATTGTGTTCATACAATTATGTATATAACATTATCTATATATGTGAATATGTCACATCGTTGGATGAGCGTGGCGAAGACAATTTCACCATACTCGAAAAAAAGTGATTTTTTCCGCTCTCCACAGGTCAAACGAGAATTCAAAATCAGTTGAAACTTGGCATACACAAGTGTCTTCATACGATTCTTCACTGTATAGTTTTGAAGCGCGATCGGTTGAATCACTTCTGAGAAAACTCATTTCAAAGTATTAAAAAATCCGGTGAGAATAAAACCCAGAGGAAAAAACTCGTGAACAAATGTTTCTTTCGAAATAATTCAAATTTCCAGGTGATTTCAATTCAATGATGATACACATTATTCCGAACTTCTATCTAAATCGGATCAGTCGTTTTGATTTGAAAAAATATTTGATGCATTTTTCCAAATCATTCACAGCCATTAAGATACCAATTAAATCCAGCAACAGGTGTCACCAAATAATTGGAAAGGATTTAAAAATGCCTCCTTCATTATTATGGAAATCCATTATGTTCAAACTCATCACCCAATTTGTATTCATTACCTAATATTCATCACTTGAATTGTATTGAATATTGGGGTTTTGAGGCGCATCGACAGCGAGGTCATTTATTAATCACCTTGTTTCTTTCTTGATTAGGTTCATATTCAATTTTGTTTATAAATATGACCGATAACCTAGAATTTGTTGTTCAACCCACGGATAAACTACACTTTGTAGTTTTGTGGGATACTGTGGATGTAGTGGTTGTTTTATTTGCTGTGATTCATCATGTATAATATATTGTTCATGAAAATGTATGAATGTCCATTATCAGCGAATGAAAATAATAATAATAATAATAATAATAATTAGGGATTAAGAGGGCAGTGATGTAATTTTTTCGGATCTCAAGTTGGATATATATAACCAATTCAAAGATATGTTGATATATATGTTATAGCTCATCCATCAACGCAGCAATACATAACGCGCTTTCCTAGTGTATATACATTACATACATGTAACTGTCCAACATCACCACGTGATCAAATTGTGTTCATTGTTGTCTTAAGAATTATATCACATTACGGCTATTGTACTCTCTCTATTCTCAGTATCACAAGTCTAAACCAGCAAGACAAACATAAAACAAAAACAAGTGCGGTTTTCATTTTCTCTTTGTTCGTGCATCTCGATGATAAATACGACATTAGAAGTAGGCCTACCTGGGTTATTATTTTCATGAATGCGGGATCAAAGCTCAGACGCTCTCAGATTAATGGGGGGGCATCTCCACCAAACAAATCATCTTTTTTCAAGCTTATTAGGAAAAAAATATGGCGAGACCTGTGATGTAGACTCCTATTCGTCAGCAGCTGCTGCATCCACAGCATCCACTATTTTTTCCATACAAGTTTGATTATTCGAAAAATATTCTTTCATTCAAGATCATCTATTATGATGGATGATCATCAAAGAGACAGTGACGTTTTAGAGAAATACAGTTCGAGTGAAATAATCAGTGAAGTATGCAAACTCACAATTTATTATAACAAGGTATCGATCTGATTGATATTTACACGGCATGTGTTGAAGAGAGAGAGAAGAATGCTCTCTCACGTCGACAGTATCAAGTAAACCTCAAGGCATCATTATTGAATAACGTTAGTTTCACCATCAAATGGGGGTTGGTCATGAAAGATTTCATCACGCTTCAACGTTGGAAAAGTTATGGACAACTTCAGCGAAATCATAGACGTAATAAGTGAATTAATGACATGACTTTAGGTAAAATAAGTGGAAATCTCAAACTGGCTGTGGCGGATAGTTTTTTTCATTTCTCTTTTCGAGCATAATAATCTGAGAATTTTCAGAAGATTCACTGTTCTCTTGGCGACCATTTTGCTTTTATCAACGTTTTTCAGATTTTTTTTTCAATTGATCGCTCTGGCACAATATCAAAATACTCACCATAGTTTACTGGATGTTATCATCCAGATGTTCAAATGTACACGAGAAATATTCAAGTCATTGGAACGATAATTATTGGGTGTTAATCACCTATTGAATCTGACATTAGCAATTCAATTTGAATAAGTCGCAGATTGATTATTGACGAGACCACAATTATTATTACTCGATGAATTGTGAGAAGTTCACCGAAGATATTGTATAATATCATGAACAATTCATCCGATTGATTGATTTCAATAACTTGAATCATGAGTCAAAGCATATTCTCACAAAAGCACGTGATTTCAGATTGATTATTGACGAGACCACAATTATTATTACTCGATGAATTGTGAGAAGTTCACCAAAGATATTGTATAATATCATGAACAATTCATCCGATTGATTGATTTCAATAACTTGAATCATGAGTCAAGGCATATTCTCACAAAAGCACGTGATTTCAGATTGATTATTGACGAGACCACAATTATTATTACTCGATGAATTGTGAGAAGTTCACCAAAGATATTTTATATTATCATGAACAATTCATCCAATTGATTGATTTCAATAACTTGAATCATGAGTCAAGGCATATTTTCACAAAAGCACGTGATTTCAGATTGATTATTGACGAGACCACAATTATTATTAATCGATGAATTGTGAGAAGTTCACCAAAGATATTGTATAATATCATGAACAATTCATCCAATTGATTGATTTCAATAACTCAAATCATGAGTCAAGGCATATTCTCACAAAATCACGTGTTTCACTTAATTATCGATCATTCAGGTTGAAGATTGAAATTAATTCCAAATCAGGTTAGCACAAATAACAAGATGGACGACCATTCATGGTTGTCATTTACTACTCTAAAGCATGTGTTTCCATGAGAATATACGTGAATTAATGATTTGAGATGTATCGATTGATTGATTAAGGCCCGGTATTACCACGTCCAGTTAGCCTTTATCTGACAGTTCAAACTTGTTATCACCATGGTTACTTATGCTATTTTTTTTAACCAACTCTCAGATAAATACTGACTGGCCGTGGTATAATACTGAGCCTGAGTGAATTTCCATGGTGATAATCGAATATATTCAGTAAAATTTCCAATTTTTTTTATTTTATTAGTCGATTGTGACCACAACAAGATTCAATTCAACAACTTGTGTGCATTTCCATGGTCGTCATTGATATTCAAACTGTATTTGTGATTTGTAAATTTTGTGAATTTTGCGAATTTGTGAGATTGTGAATTGTATTTGTCAGTTTTAATCAGTGGTAATGCCCTATTATTATATTGCCCCACATTATTCTCGAGCACAGAACAACACATCGACGGAATACATGTTGCATGAACAGTTTCATATTTTTTACTCACACGGGCGATTTGAAAATGGAACTCCAATTTTGAAAAACATGGATGGAAACAAAATAACCGCCAGGAGGCTCATTCTGAAACTGGATTTCGATCATATGGAGATGAAAGTGACCGCTTTGGAAGCGATTCGGATGTATTGTATTGGGAATGTTTTTTTTTCCGTCCCGGAAGCCGTTACGGTCGTCATGGAAATCGACGGATATATGACGAAATCGGATATATATTCATATATATATATATATATATATATATATATATATATATATATATATATATATATATATATATATATATATATATATATATATATATATATATATATATATATATATATTTATTCATATATATTATATATATTATATATTATTATATTATATTTATATTTATTTTTTTATATATATATATATATATATATATATATATATATGTATATATATATATATATATATATATATATATATATATATATATATATATATATATATATATATATATATATATATATATATATATATATATAATGGAGCGAGATGGAGACGGATCCGATCGCATGGAAATCAACAGATATTTTCAGAATGAACCTCCAGGAAACCGGTGAATCGTTCTGAAAACGCCTTATTTCTCTGTGAATTTCTCTGTGATAATATTATACCGTGAAGTAATTTTATGAGAGAATACCTCTGATCTGGGTCAATTCGAATTGTTATACATTCTATATTGCAGTTTTTCTATTTTCAATTAGATGATAACACAGCTGGAATGTTTCAATGCAGGCTGCGTGTTGAAACATGCTTATTAATTTATCTCAGTCTCACATTCATTGTTTAAAAAGAAATATCTTCATTAATTCTGAGTAAATTGTAACATTTATAATGATGAAATGTAAGTCAAATAATTTTCAAACACACGATACATGTGAACTACCAACTGCAAATATTATTTGAGTAGAATAATAATGAGAGCAACCTGTTTCACTTCCGTCTCACAGGTCAGTAGTCAATTTAGTTTCAGAGCATTGTTCTAATCCTCATTAAATAAGACACTTCTGTGATATTTGTGAATTTGTTATTTTTATACATGGTTGAAATAATGTTGAGGTAAAAACTGTGATGAAATTCTGAGAAGTGGAAAGTCAGATAATTCATGAAAGTGAGTTTTGTGAAAACACTGCGATTGGTTTTTTCTCAAGACTGGAAATTGTGGAATATATCAATATACAATATATGATATCGTATGGAATTATTATTCTGATATGAATGTTTGTGTACAAATTGGAATAGGGTTGAAGTGGTGTATATGGATGCGAAGATGTGAGCGCGTTCATTTTGATTTTTCTTTTCGACTGATAAAGGCATTGGATGGCCGGATACCCATCCAAAGTGTCCATATTGTATGACAGGGAGTGATCAGACAAATTTCGATCCTTTAGATTTGTTTCAATTCCATATTTTCCATATCATTTTCCATATCATTTTCCATATCATTTTCCATATCATTTTCCATGTTTTTTTGAATCTATGAATATCTGTTGTGTCCCTAGTTTGATATAGCCTACTTTAATTACCGATTGATTGATAATTCATAAATGATAGCTCATCGATATGATCGATTGTTAGGCTATTTATGAGTAAAATGGTAGAATATGTAACTTGTGTACCGATTTTCTCGAAAGAGAGTTGAAGGAATGAACAATACCACTACTACTAACACTACTACCACTTAACTACTACTACTTAACTACTACTACTCACTACACACTCAATGTGTAATTCGTATCCACCATTATCCAATTTCTTCTCATCATTCTATCTCTCTAATTTGATTAAGAGCAATGTTTTTTTTTATATACAAATGTAGTGTTTTCTTCCTTCGTTTCATTATTCTCTGTATAATCCACAGATAAGCCTCAAATGTGCTAGGCTTTGTGGACAAATACCTCTCTCTGAAACTAATATTTCATGTAAATGAATGATGATGATAATAAACAACCTATAGTACTATTACTACTACCACTAACACTACAAAATCCGAGTATTTGGATAGGAGTATCGATAAGTGACATAAGTGAAGTGATATGTATCATCAAGAAGGATCACCATTTCGAATTTTCTTGACTCGTCGAAGATACGATCTTGAATGTTCTCAAAATAAACCCGACATGTCTCAACTTAGCACATCTTTTATTGTATGATCTAGTTCACTGTGAAATACCGTTGTTCCACATTGAAAACTCCTCCATAAGTGAACGTATTCAAAACACAATCCATCTTGCTGTATTGACATATTTTGTTAATATAGTTAATACAAGTTCACATATGTTCAACATAATACAGTTTCGATTTTTTTTTTTTGATAAAATCGAGTGGAATTTCATATCCCTTACAATATCACAGGTTAGGATGATGAAAAGTGACATAACGGTTGGCAAGATTGGTTGGAGGAAAGAGGGTCGTCTTTTGTCAGCACTTGTCACACACATGCTCTTCTCCCCCCCCCCCCTCCTCCCCCCCCTCTCTCCGCAATTCCTCACTCTTCGATAACCCATCTCAAACACACACGACGCACACGACGAAGTAAAAAAAAGATTTTGATGGAATTTCTGGTGCGATCCTATTGATATATGAATGTTATCAATAGCTTGACGTCACATGAGAATGCGTGTGAGCCTAAACGTGTCCCGAACCTATATATTTGGTGGTTGCGTATCGAGGTTTCTTATCCGAGCTCGTGATACACGCGGTGCAAATTCGTTTGATTCAGCTCAGGAAAAATGTGGAGCGTTCCATTTTTTTCTTGACTTGTATTTTGAACAGTTATGGAATAGTATGTTTATATTGGAAACAAAGTACACACTACATATTCATCACATTATTAATATCTCATCTACTCTCGATTCACTGCACACATTTCTGAGGAGAATAATAATTTATTTGAATGAATTAAATTGCTTTAGATGGGTTATACAAATTCAAAATACAATTTTTGTTCAACTCCATTGAATATATACATATATGTACATATATATATATATATATATATATATATATATATATATATATATATATATATATATATATATATATATATATATATATATATATATATATATATATATATATATATATATATATATATATATATATATATATATATATATATATATATACAATTTTCCACATCAAATTCGTCTGAATGGGTGGATATGAATTTCCTATAATGATAAAATAATTACCAGTCCATATGATATTATCATGTTGATCATTTTCTCTCTTTCTCAATTCATATATATATACATATATATATATATATATATATATATATATATATATATATATATATATATATATATATATATATATATATATATATATGAATATATATATATATATATATATATATATATATATATATATATATATATATATATATATATATATATATATATATATATATATATATATATATATATATATATATATATATATATATATATATTGATGGGTATCAAAATAACCGTCAAGTCTGAATGCATGAATCATCATATGAATCAGCATTCAACATTTCGCATTTTTTCACCTCACAAAATGACGATTTCGAAGAAATATATGTCAGAAACTTGAACAAATCATTCTCATTGAATTGCACATATTGAATTCTCACTCGACGAATCTGATGAAACTGATATCATCATCGCAACATCATCTCTCTAATTCCTGAAATTGTCTCTAATAAGCTGTCCAGAATGTGGGACATGTTTGAAATCACTGCCACTGCGTGTCGCATGACTGTTTGTCCGGTAAATGAGCTTGACTAGATTGTAGCATTAGTTTAGCCAGAACGTCAGCTTCAATTAATGATTGATCTGCTGATATTACGTGCATACAATTGTGCGACGATTGTATGTGGGTGTGTTTGTTGGTTGTATAGGTGCTTGTTTGCAGATTTGTGTTCGTTCCAGTTCGAATATATATATATATATATATATATATATATATATATATATATATATATATATATATATATATATATATATACACCCACTTCTAGCCTATCACAATGCCGACGTTGGAAGTTCTGTTTCGTTGGACGTCGAAAAGAATGAAACTCAATTATAAATGTAAAATAGGCCCAAGTCTCTGGGACTTGGCAATAGGGAATTGAGAGGCAGAATAAATTTACTTTCGGAATAAATTATACGGTGGAAATTTAGTTAACGTCAAACGAGTTGTTACAATTCTCTCATAATTAAATGATTTTTTTTGTCATTTGAAAAAATTATCAGATCATCGAATATTGTTTACAATTTGTACAAGTCTGCATCGATAGATCTCATGATTCTGAAATGATTCTGATCGAAAACACCAAAGTGGAAAGAACAGAATGAACAGGCAAATTATATTATTCATTCCGATGTCTGATGGTCAGTATATTTCGTTGAACACATATGACGGGTTGTTCTCATATTTGTCGTGGTGTCGATTGACAATGGAGCTTATGAAAACAAGAGCTATATGTAGGACAACAAATAATCCATTCTGATGCTCCAATCAATTCTACCATCCATATGGAGTTTCATTATGTTCGGATCGGTGTATTCATGACTGAGATCTATTGGCGTCGGTGAATGAAGAATGAGATGATGGGAAGGTTCAATGGAAATCTATTTCATTCTTTGATTATTCAAATCTGTGAATCGAGTCTGCCGTGACCTGTTGTCGAGAAAACATCCGAGTACGCACCTGAATGACAGATATATACAAGAAAAACTGAGTAAGGCCCGGTATTACCAAGTCCAGTTAGCCTTCATCTGACATTTCAAACATGTTATCACCATGGTTACCCATGCTATTTGTTTTCATCAACTCTCGGATAAATGCTAACTGGCCGTGGTAATACTGGTCTCAAGGATGGTTTAATTCAGTAGGAGGAAAATCTCAATCTCCCAAATTACTGATACTGAATCACAGTCTCCACTTTCAAATTATTACGTCAGTCAACCCCAACTTGTTCTCGATTGTGATTCGATCAAATATATCATCTCTTGATAATGAAGTGATTCCAAGTTTGTTCATTTCATTTTATCCATCCCATTTCCATGTTTCATTTTCCTTTTTTGAGCTTATACTTCCACTAATGAGTAAAAACTAAATTGATTCTACTCATTTTTCGAATTATTCTTTGATAAATATTCATTGTTCTCGCTGAATGGATACATCAGTATGTTTTCTATTTGTTCATTTGAATATTCAAGGTGTCGGTTGATTCATTTATATGTTCCCATCGCTATTGCGGTCACCAAGTCCATACATTGCTGCCCAACTGAACGAAATCAACTTATCCAATTAAACTCTGTTCGGAATCGATACGATTTTATTACGATCGCCTGATATGGAAGCTTTGTTTCGAGTGCAATATCAATACGGGAGATGAGAAAAGATATCGTTCTGTCTTGAGTTGGCAATAATGCAAAGTAAACCATCTTGTTTCTTGGGATGATATACGTGGTGAAGAGTTATTCAACTTCAACATACGTTGACGATAAAAATGACAGAAGAAAGTTTACCATATCATGATGACTTGATGATGATTTCACATTGATAATTTTTTCAATCAATTTTTTTCAACTCATTTTTACAACCTGACTTGGTTTCTCGTGGTTTCCCACAGTCCTCGAAGAAAATGCTTGTATGAAGTACCAATTGGCCACGACTTTTAATTAGTAGAGTTGTAGGCCTAATTTTAACATTATAGGCCTATCACTCATTTTTGTCTTTGTCCATTTTGTATAATGATGAACTTAACATCTGCTGTTGATGGTAAGAAGTGATCCTTGCCCAAGAGATTTACTTCAAAGTGGAAGATATCAACATTCGTGTGTTTTGTGTCCGGATAAATATCACAGAAACAGTCATAATGTGTTCCGGTCGTTCGGAAAATGAAAGACTTTTATCTAATCAAAATGGGGTGGTAAGATCGCCCTTGTGGTGCCCCGTCCAAACGATCACATCTTCCATTCATAGCCTCAATTAGGAAACAATGATTTTGTATCAAGTTTCGATGTTATTAAAATAAATGTATAACATTTAATCTCTGATTGAGAATTGTTTCAATCGTATGCGTCATGGAAACGCGTCAAAACTCTCTTCAGGACTGAGAAAAATTAGGGTAAATTCTCAGGTCTTTCAGTATTGCATGATGATCGAAGTCCGCATCATATTGTGAATCGGTTTAATGTGACCCTCGACGTTTACTTGTCCACGTAATGCACGTTTCCTCCAGAGATGTGCGAGATATGTTCTAGAAGGCAGTGCAAATGTAGACGGAACAAATGCTCCTTGGAATAATTCAATCACGTGGACACGTATTTCGGTTTTCTTGTTCCAAGTTCTCCTGTTGCATGAGAATATCATGGAATATTTAATTCATACTGAACCTTGGACGCGTAGGGTGGGATAAAAAAAATATCATGTGGTAACAACACATTTTCATTTGCAGTATTATGACTGGCTACACAGCTCTGTAACGCTGTTGCCAATCTTTTGGCAGCTGCAATAGATAATTTAGGGCAAATCACAATGATTGAAGAGCAAATAATCGATAATGATGCAATCAGAGCTAGATGTGTAACCGCCATCATGATAGAATCGAGCAAAAATTTAGGAATTTCATTCATTTTTATTCATTCATAAAATATTTATCATTATTTTTATACGATATGAATATAAATTGAGCACAACCAAACTTCAGTTATGAACAAGGATGTTGATAATACACAATGAGTTGGTACACACACGAGAAAAAGTCAAAATCACACATATGCATAGTAATTGAGTGTGGTTATGAATCAAATAATTGAGTTCAGAAATATATATATATATATATATATATATATATATATATATATATATATATATATATATATATCAAGAATGATGAATTCAACATTGGCCAAAGCTCGTGTGTGGGCAAGGAGTTTAATGAAAAAGAAAAAATACATGAATTATTGCAAGATGGGGTGAAATTACATACGGTTACAATCATATAATAATACAGATGATACAATTATTCTTGAAGTTTAACTGAAAAACAGTGTGGGTACCAGTTTGGGTGATATACATGATAACAATTTCATAAGAAATTACAGTTCAGATTCATTATATATTTATTTCACATTTCAAATACATTGTATACAATAATTCTTATTTCAAGCAAATCGTCTTGACAGCTTGAGCGCTTCCGAGGGAAATAAGATTGATATCGGATTTTATTCGGATCAGAGATGAATTTTTTTTTTTAATAACATCAAAACTTGATGAAAAATCATTGTTTCCCAATTGACGCTATGGATGAAAAGTAGGATCGTTCGGACGAGGCACCACAAGGGCGATATTACCACCACATTTTAATTATTTAAAACCAATGAACTTCAACACCAGGACTGCGCTGTTGGTGATCATAACTTTCAGTAATATATAAATGTAAGATAAAATGTAAGATAGAATATGAGAAAAAAAGGAATGCAAATGTGAAATTTACATTTTAAATGAGAAATGAACATTGAAATGTAAGATAAAATATGAGAAAAAAAGGAATGAATAGACTCATTTTCACCCATCATCTGCTTCGTATGTTATTTTTGACTTCTACCAATAATTATCTATAATTATGTAATCATCAATTTAACAACCAGCTGAAGTCATGTTTATCCGCCATATATACAACAAGATAAAATATACTTCAGCCTTGATATCTCCAACCAATTTCCGATTCAATAAAAAATACTATCGTAGAGCAACGAATTCATCAGTTATCCATAACGGTGTTAGTACTTAAATGCTCTCTCCATTCATAATTCAAATTACACGAGAACACGCGACTTGCAATAACTACCATATTATTCCTATGAATAATGAATTATCAAACTGGAATACCAGTGTTATTACTACCTACTCCATTAATTAATTTCTAATCAGAACTGTGAATTACGCGTTTTTCTCTCGAGATCTAGCTGTATCTGTCACTTCAAAGCGACTGTGGTAATATATGTACATGTCGAGGCAGTGCGTGTAACAATGTAATAATGCCTGATAGTGAAGGTTAATCTCGCACAGTTGGAGTACAAAACGTTATTGCGTATACAGCCTGGTAATAATTATTAAATGTAGCGAACGTAATCATCTATATACGCACACAACACTGGTATGTAATACAAATCCCTCTTCTCGATGATGGTTGAATGGAATTCATGTTTATATCCTCAAACTGACGATATATGTCTGGAGATGAATGTTGCTTTCAGATGTATATGCATAAATGGGACCGCTTATGAGATGATATTGAGATTTTTTTTTTAATGGTCACATTACACTAATACAGAGAGAAAAACACAATTACAACAGAAAAACATCCACAAAGCCCTTCAAAAAAGGCTTGAATGTGGGTTAAAATAGTGAATTATGAGTATAATTCAAATTCCGACGTATTTCTCAAACACTAAGAGTAATAGAGTAGTTGGACTAAAAAAAAAAAGCGAAACATTAATTGATTTGTTACATTCCACTTACAAAGTGTAAGGTATCTTTGATTACTAATAATTCTGAGCAATCAAGTAACATCAAGTGACGAAAAAAGTAGACAGTTATACAAGATTGTAAGGAAAGAATAATGACATAAACCAGTATTAAGACACTTTGTACACACATAAATATGCAGCAATGTGTTTCATGTACGGTTGCGGTCAGATAAAATGAGCCATTCCCAAATGAAAATTTGATTCGAATAAGATGAATGAATATGATGCTGATGACTGAAAGGGGTGAACATTGCCTGAGAGACTTGATTCGAAGTGAGAGATATAATGGCGACTCATCTACATACCCTGGTGAGAGAGTTGAGAGAGATCTATGGGCCAAGGTTGTAGGTATCCTGGTGACGATTGTTGCAGCCATTTTGGCCACAGTTATTATTTTCATCAGTAAAAATTAGGTATCACAATAGGCTTCTGTCAAGTGACGTCACTCATTGTTGAAGTTGACAGACAACAATGTCCATCAGTTGGAATTGACCAATCAGAATATTTGGTAGTCTACCAGTTCACTGTATTACTACGGTAACGATTGTTTACCATTTTTTTACTCGACAGAAGGCTATAGTGTCGATCGCAACATTCTATATCAATATCATCATGTTCTGATACCACCGTTCCAATCAAGAAGGCTGTGGCTTCAACATGCCAATGCTGGTTTTTACCTATGATGATGATGATTATTATTGTTTGCTTAACGACCCCACCAACAGCTAGGTTATACGGGGGTACGAATGAGCTGATGATTATGAATGTATGAAGTGATGCTAAGTGAGAGGACATTTACAAAACCCATGCCTTATGCGGGATTCGAACCCACGCTCAACGGTGACTTCAGTTTCTGAAGCGGTGCCTCAGCTGACCGAGCTACCGAGGGTACCTATGCCATTGAGATGTATAGTGAGAGGGTATTTGTCAGGGATTCTAACGCTACAGATAAACTAGCTTGTTAGACTTTTGAACATTGGTTTATTGAGAGATAATTCTGAGTATAAATACCGAAAGAGGTCATGCACTAAATAACAGGAATGTAAGAGAAGGTGGAACAAGAATGCCTGGGCTGGTTACTCTTACTCTTACATAGGTTGTTGTTTGAATACGCGGGGTCGCAACGATACTTCATCATCGTCACAATATCATTCAGAATGTTTTCTGGACATTTGGAAATTGATTATTTTTCTTCACCTTCGGCAAGAAGTATGGTCAAGACAGTGCAATCCTGATGTCAAAATCCTTTTTTTTCATCTGAAATTATAAAAATCGGATTGTAAGGTCGCCCTTGTGTTGTCCCGATCAAATTAGGATACTTTCATACCCATATTCGATTAGGAAAATAATGATTTTGGTTAAAGTTTCGATGTTCATGAAAAAATAGGAATGATAACCTTCAACATGTGATCTAGAGTGTCTATGTTGGGATTGTCCTATTTCCAGCATCCCTCTCTCACATAAGGGATCATTTTCATATTTGCAGTTTGTGATACACGCTAATGGATATAATATGCAACATTAATTATACATGAAATTGTTGCATAAGCAATTATGCATTAAAGTTTGGTTATATGATGGAGAACCCAACTACAATCGCATCAGAGTCTGATATGTTCTGTTCTGTATTCAGATACAATTGGACATTTGAGTTGAAGTTTCAATTTGACTCGTTGTACCATTCATGGTTTGATGCTATCAAAATTTTAAATGATCTTCATTCAGCATATATTTCACAAATGGCTGACTTTCTCTACAAACTTCAAATTGGAGCAAGAACCGCAAGAATTTCTTCTCGCTCAAAGTTGCGGATGAATTCATCTGGAGAAGTTAAACTTGACTTCAACCGTGAACCAAAGTTTGACTTATCAAGTAACCACGCTATCAACGCCTAGGTCAACAATGCTCAGGTGGAGACGAAGTCTGAGGTGGAAAATAGAGATTCAACCTACAGTCTGACATAATGTGATGCTATCACTAAACGTTTTGCTTGAAAACATTACTACAGTTACCACACGTTGATATTTGATATTATTGTGGGAAGAGTTTGATTGGACAGAGAAGTTTCCGGGCGTTATGATAAACCAATGAATAATAATGAATTTTTTTGTGATAGTCAAACAAAATATATGTTTGAAAGAAGTTTCGAATTTATATTTTCAGTTCAGAGATTTCAACTTGATTCTCCGCATGGAAAATTTATATTATCACAAATGATTGGAATGAAGTGAGAAGATAGCCCTTGTGGTGCCCCGTCTGCATAATCTCACTTCCGTCTCTAACCTTGATTGAGAAACAATGATTTTGTATCAAGTTTCAATTTAACGAAAAATTATATGGGAACTCACGCGTACAAACTAAACCTTTTCATAGAGCTGACTGATTGATGATGCAAATGGAGGAAATAATCAAATTCAAAATGATGAAGAATATGATAAATAAATCTTCAACTATTGAAATACCAATTTCTTTCAAGTGCTCAAAGTCATATAGATCATAGAAATTGCCAATCAAAGACATTGAAAAAAACTCCAAAATCATTCATCGTTAAGAATGTATTTATATGAAATGGATGAATTTTCAATCGCATGTAGAGACACAAATGTTGAATTGAATCTTTCATCGATATATTTCAATGTTTTAAAATGAGATTTTATAGTAGGGCCTGTGTATTTTGAAGTGTTCCTAGATGTATTGTCTCGATGTATTCTATTTGGTATATTTCAATGTATCTCCGTTTTTTTATATGTTGTGACCATGTGACGAATGTATTTTTAGACTATCCATGTACTTTACAATAAAAATCATTATTTCCTCGTGAAATAGTGAGGATGTGACGCCATCTTTGAATAAGAATTGAATAAATAAATAAATGAATAGATGAAAATACAAATAATTTGGAAATGTTGGTCTGGATTGATATTGTATGGTCATTATATATACAGACATGAGCATGCTCAGAAACTCATAGGTACCCTATGCGCAGAACTCAAAGCGCGTCTCTATGTATACAGAAGATGAGACTCGGAGAAATGTATTGGTAGAGAGTTTAATTCACTGAACATCAAATTATTTGTATATTACGGTTTAATCATCAGATTCAGGATGAAGCTCCATGGTGCTGAAGAGTAGTCCAATTTTCATATTAACTATGCAGAAAGCAAATTGCTTGCGTAATTCACCAGCATCGTCTTCAAAGCTCTCGAAATTAAATCGTATTATGGCATACCTAAACGCAATTCGAATTCCAAAAGCAACTATGTTGAGGTATATAATATTTATTGTGATATGGAGTGTGAGAATTCTTGATGGTTTGGAAAAGTAAGCACTTTTGATTATCTCAAGCAATAATAATCTTTCGGAAAATATCATATTTAATCACTTTCATTTCACATTTTCGAATCGGAGTTTATTCTATAGAGAACTGACATTATCTAATTCAGTTATCTTCCATATGATAATTGATGAATACAAATTTCGTTCGTTAAAGTAACCCTTAACTGCCAGTTAGAGCTACGTTGGTCATGTTGGTAGTTCTAGCAAGAAGAAAATACATATATAATATGACTATTGAAGTGATGTGTCATCAGAAAATTCAATATTACGGATCAAACCAGTCGATTCCATATCGCTCACCAACCATCAGTAGCATCCGGACCGTCTGAGAAGATTTCAATGCGTAATATTACTTTTCGGTGGAGGTGCCAGGTTAAAAATAATTTGAGTTCCAGTTCTCGAGAGCTCGCGAGTTTCACAAGATTCGATTCATTTAGTGCTAGGCCAAGAGCTGATGAAGATAAAGTTGTACTGTGCGGTGCAAAAGTAGACCTAATTGTTCTGTAATTTTGATATTTTACCGTATCTTTTGGAATAAATATCATTTATGCACCATTTCACGTGAAAGAGAGGAGAATTCGAGCGAAGCACATTCTGATTGTCCAATGCTTCAACAAATCCTTTCGAACGACATATATTCGAAATATGACTTCTTGCCTATATTAGGGCGTTTTTCCATCACTTTTCCTCACAAGAAGAACCTGAGAAGTTTTGGGCCCTTTCAGGCTTCCATTTGAGGGCCAAATGCCCCCCTAGGTGGTTTTTTGAACTTGTATATTGTGTCCATACTCATTGATCTACATCGATTCAAATAATGAGATCATGTGCCGATGAGCTTTTTTCCAACATCGAAACTTGATACAGAATCATTGTTCTCCAATTAGGGCTATGGATGAAAGAGGGGATCGTTTGAACGGGGCACCACAAAAGGCGATCTAACCACCCCATTTTGATTAGATAAAAGTCCTTATATATATTTTTTGTCAACCCCTTCGCCAATGACAATGTTTCCGTGATATGATGGGACGATAGTTCTCAGTTGTGTATACTGTTGACGTGTACTTTCATCATATATTCTGAAGTATTTGAATACATTCATAACTCCATTCAACTCCATCCCAACCGATAGTATTCTATTCTCTCTCATTATTGGGCTGATGTATATGATCATTCAATGTATGTGATATTCCAAAAACTTCAAATGTCGATTAAAGCGGAAGTGAGTTGGTCATCTCAAAAACACAACCTCCATTGTGATATGCATCTTTGTGATATGAATGATATGACATTCGTGTCTTTAATTCATTTTTGAAATCAATGTCAGTAGTGTCCAGATATACCAAGGAAATGTTCCGAATGTACTCATAATGTGTTATGGACCTCAAGGAAACTGAAAGACTTCCAGCTGCTGTGGAAAAGATTGGATCGCCGATAGCGTCAAAGTTCATTGGATGAGCGAAGCGAAGACTCAATTTCACTATACCGAAATAAAAGTGCCTGTTTTTTTTGTTTTTTTGTTCGCGCTCCACAGGTCAGAGAAAAATTCAAAATCGGTTGAAACTTGGCACACACATGGACCCTCATCTAACTTGATGCTGTGTAGTTTTGAGGCACGATCGGTTCAACCACTTCTGAGAAAACTCATTCCAAAGTTTTCAAAAATCACACTAGAATAACCCAGAGGAAAACATTCGTGAAAAATATTTCATCTGAGAGGATTCAAATTCTCAAGAAATTTCAATCTGATAATGATACACATTATTCCGAACTTTCACTTAAATCGGATCAGCTGTATCGATGTAAAAAAATATATAATGTTATTTGTGTTGATTATTCAAAGCTATTAAGATACCTATTAAATCAAAGCAACAAGTGTTACCACTTGATTGTAAACGATTAAAACAAAGCCTTCTTTATTATCATATAAATTATCAATGAAAAATAAGATGGCAGTGATGTAATGGTTTGGATCTCACTCAAGGTGTATATATATATATATATAATAACCAATCCAAAGATAGCTCATTCATCAACGCGGAAACACATAACGCGTTTGCCAAGTAATTATAAAATTATAACAGTATTCACATGGTTATTCATTCAAATTTGGTTTCACGAGCGCTTCGAGGTCTTGAAAAAACTGAGGAGTGACGGTTTCTAAAAAAATATACATCAAATCTCAACCTCATTTGGAAATAAATTTGATTGTATTCATGTCCGCCCGTAGCTTATTCAGCTGAAGCACAGCTTCAGAGAATGAGTCAAATTCGGCGTGGTTTGCGATCCATGTATAATATGCTGGCCTTCCATGAACGCGATTTGCGTTTCGATTTCGCAAGGCGGTGGAATTGAGGCGAGCTCAACAATCAGAAATCGTGTAACTCTCGTCACTGATTGGTCGTTTTATCATCAAGGTGGCCTATAAAAACCGCTTAGCGAATTCGCATTCCGAATAACGCAGGTATGGAAATGTAACATGAGACATTGTTCCTTTCAAAGATTCCTTCCATCTTCCATTACTTCAACGTTTCATTTTCACCCACTCTCTCTCTCACCATCATACGTCTCATCTGTTTATGAGGCAACATTTAATAAGATGCATATCAAGACTCAGATTCATTTCATGAAATTGTTCTTAACACTTTCATATAAACGTTATTACGGAGTTTTATTCATCCGTTTGTCTCCGTCTTTCTCGTGTAATCATTCTTTTGTTTCCTCCTTCTTGTTCAGTGTTCAACTGTTCTGACTCCG
>OZ023326.1:9199345-9221845 GCA_964007535.1 Brachyptera risi
TGTATATTCTTATTATTGACAAACTTTTTTTCTCCTGAGAATTTTGATATTACAATGATTAAAAACTTACATTCACGAAAGGTGATGAAGCGGACCACCCCGTGTGTTAATGGTGTGGGATAGGGGAACAGTCTATCGGAACTTCCCCCCCCCCCCCCCTGGGACACAACCAGAGTAGTTCGTATCAAAAAGGACATTTTTTTCAATATCAAATTCCATTTTCATACATTTTCAATCCTTTTCTATCAACCTTAATACTAATTCATTGTTTTTCTGTAATTTCGTTCAGGTTGAATGTAGATCTGAATATTGATGTATATTCGGTCAATATTCGATTACTGAATGTACTAACTAATTTCTGAATTGACAAAAATCTCAACTCTGATGTATGATGCTTATCATTATGTATCACTCGAATTTGCACCAATTCAATTCCAATTCGTGATTTCGATGTAATTTCCAATGTAATTATGATTGTCATTTCGATTCACACAGGCGTACGCCTACGTATCAGCCTATTCTCACTTCTGATGACGTTCATCATCCTGTATTATACAGTCAGCAATAATATTGGTGGAATAAATTAATGAATGTATCGAAGTTCTCGAAGCTTATACATCATTATACATCTCATTTCAAGGATTCTTGCAAATCTCTGTTTATTTGAAATTCTATCTGTTCTTTATCACTAGAGAAACGCCGTATATGCGTTGTTAGGCGAGTGGATAGTAATATAGTTTGTCAACTTTTTGCCAAACTTTTGCCTACATTCTCCAATTGGGTGACATTCAAGTTGGAATTGGGTAAAAACTGCTTCGAGTGGTACCAATATAGCACATTTTATGGTTTTTCTTCGAAATGGCCAACCCGATCAAGCTGAAAGTTCTCAGAAATGTGTATCATAATGTAACTCAACTTCACTCAGAATTTCATTTTCTTGGTAAATAATTTTTTTTCCGACGTGTTATTCTAATGGGTATTTTTGAAATGTCTAAAATTCATAAGAAAAAAGTTATCGTACGTATGCCACAAAACTCTGCATATCTAAGTTAGATGAGGAACCATAATACGAAAGAGTTTGAAGTTGATAGCTGTAGCCGTTTGACCTGTGGAGAACCGACAAAAAAACATGAAAAAAAAATCGAAAAAAAACATAAAAACGAACACCAATTTTTTTCAGTATGTCAAATTGAATCCTCGCCAAAGCTCGTCTAATTATTATCAATTGCAATGGTTCACCATGAAATGATGAACGTTCAAATCAATCATTATCACAGCTATTTCCATGCAAAGCAAAGCTCGTCACGCCATCATAATGCAAAACGCTTGACAAACTCGACACTTTCAGGCGACGTTAATTAGTTTCACAAAGCAAAATAAAGTAACGTAGGCTAATTCAAGCTGCGGGGGTTGTCAGACTAATTACACGTGAAAATATAATTTCCCATGTCTATGTAATACTCTTACAGTTGAGAAGTCACAGTGTGACACCGACGTCGTTTGTTCTTAAAGTGGCGTCGCGACGCGGCGTAACAACCGTGGGACGCCGATAAGAGTGTCGTTAGCCAGCTTGTCGTAAATAATGGGACGAAAAAACTGAGTTTTTTTTGTAAACATTGAGATCTGGATGTACAATCATTTTTTCCAGATTTGAGGTGAGAATGAAATGGTGAGAATGGAATAGTAAGAATGGAATAGTAAGAATGGAATAGTAAGAATGGAATACAAGAAATATTATTAATGGAATAGTAAGAATGGAATGATGAGAATGGACTAATGAGAATGGAATAGTGAGAATGGAATAGTGAGAATGGAATAGTGAGAATGGAATGGTAAGAATGGAATAGTAAGAATGGAATAGTGAGAATGAAATAGTAAGAATGTAATAGTGAGAATGTAATAGTGAAAATGGAATAGTGAGAATGGAATAGTGAGAATGAGATAGTGAGAATGGAATAGTGAGAATGGAATAGTAAGAATGGAATAGTGAGAATGGAATAGTAAGAATGGAATAGTGAGAATGGAATAGTGAGAATGTTCTTAAGCGACATCTCTTGGTTGTTCTGAGACTTTAAGGCAATCTTGTCATCAATAATGAACTGAATGAACTGCCAAGACGAAAACACACTTGTGGTCAATTGAAGTCAATTAAATTAGAAATTGAAGAATGATTATTCACTCAACTGTGAATTGTCTTGACTTGAAAGTGTTGAATAAAACGTGTTTAATAGTGTTTCTCATTATATCGAATTTTTCACTCACTGTTTTTATATTTGTATTTATTATTCAAATTCACTGTTTAACTCCACATTGTTCATTTCCTAACATATTTGTTTCAGTTTGTATTTTATTTGACCCTCTTATGTATACTTCTCTTTCAATTAACGCATTACACAATATTCTTTCCATTATTTTCCTATATTTAATCCACAGTCAAGCTCTTTGGGGCTTTGTGGACATCACGTGACTGTTCATTTATTTATTATATGTATGTTTATGTGTTTTTTTGTGCAGTGAAAAAGGGATGTTTTTCTTTTCTGAGGCTTAGTATTGCCAAGTTCCGTTAACCCTAACCTTGAAGTTGATGGAAACAGATAACAAGGGTAAAGAGGTGGAATAACTTAGCCCCAACTTGTTTTTTTCCCCCCTACAATGAAATTGGAATAACGAAAAATCAGTACCAGCACAAAAGATTATTTTGCAGCATCTTTAAGTACAAAACAAACACCTTTCAATAACTTTCTCACAATTAAAGATTACAACCGTGGTGGAAGGGGTGGGGACATGGTAGTACACATTGTGTCACCATATGCTGATAGAAACTTTGGCCTGTCGGTTGAAGCTACTCAGATCTTTTTACCGGCTTTTTTGTCCGGTATTATCAAGTCCAGTTATCTCTATCTGAGAGTTGGTGAGAACAAATAGCATGGGTAACCATGGTGATTACAACTTTAATCTGTCAGTAAGAGCTAGTCTCACGTCGTTACTTCCGGAACTGATTCAAATCGAGTTGTGTGAAATGTTTCGTATATTTTTTTCTGTGAATGTATTTCATTGTTGAGCATTTGTGTTGGTTGTTTTGTTTGTGTTGGTTTGGTTGAGACACATATGGAAGGGATGATTCGTCACTGTGATGGATTTCGATCGAAAACTCAATCTTCAAGTTTTGCTATTCGTATATTACATGTGAATCACGCATCTGACTTAATATTGTGTTCCTCGGATATAACGAGCGATAAGACCCATAGTTTGTTGGCTTCAACAAGTCAACAACAACAACAACAACAACAATAACAACAACAACAACAACAACAGTTGAAGCAATGCACACGAATGACTGCCTAGAAGTAATTATATCATGAGCGTTAAAAATGTGAAGAGAATAAAACGTTCACTGAATAATTGCACTCTAAATATCATCTCATTACAGATTCAAAGTGGAATTTTCTCTTGTTTCCATCTGTTTTAATACGCCAATTGATTAAAAATCTCTCAGAGCAACATAGATGCTTCAAAATAACGACATATTGTTGCTCAGTTTTCCCTATTATTTCCTTTGTAATGAGAGTTTACACTCTGAATCCTTTGAATTATCTTTCTCGTGAAATCCTTTGAATTTTAATTATGAAAAGGTGAGACTAGAAAAAAAAATGATAATGACATAAAATAAGCTCGAATAAAAATAATCGTAAACACCTTCTATATACCCATTCACATTCAGTCGACTCGGCTAGCTTTTCACGCGAGAGAAAATGTTTCATTAACAAAATCCAACTTGGAAAATAATTATTTATTCGTTGATACAGATTGGTGGAATAAATCTCTCGCTTTATCTTCAAAGCAATGCCAATCACAATTGAAGGCAGGAATTAACTCAAAGGAAGCATGCAAAGCAGTCATCAGTATGGAAAACGATAAGAAAAGTGAAAAAGACTCGACTTGTAACATAGAATGGATTAGCTAGGCGTAGACAGATTTCTAACAACCAGTTTGCTGTGATCACATTGAGAAGAGCATGTGTCGGCCGTCCACTGTAGCTCAGTCAGTTGCGGCACCGCTTTAGAAACTGAAGACACCGTTGGGCGTCGGTTCGAGTCTTCTATAAGGCATGCGTTTTTGTGAACGTTCTTTCACTTTCAACACTTCGTAGATTCCTAATTCATTTTTTTTTTTCATTCTCCACATAATACAATGTTAAAATATCATCTAACAATAATGACAGTTAAGAAATATATAACTATATAGGTCCATTGAATCATTTTGAAGATTCTTCATCAGTGTAGAAAACGTAGCCTAATGAATAATTTTCAAGATTGAATAAAAATATAAATATGTTTGTTGAATTTTTCATATGTCTGAAAAGATTATTACATATTTTGATGCAAGCAATGTGAGGTAATTAATCAACTGCTCATTTCTATCCCCGTATAATTCAGCTATTGGTGGCTTATTTGGCAATATTCTGAAGATGACTTTCGATCGGTGTAAGAATTCGGATTTCTATTACCGAAGGAACAAATTATATTCTAATGCCTTCCAGAGGTTATAATTGGGAGCTATCAAACTCATAAAGTGGAATTGACAAGTATATACAATATATACATATATATTTTTCAATAACATCGAAACTTGATACAAAATCATTGTTCCGGATGAAAGATATATACTTTATACTTTCGACAATTATGCAATATCAGTTGAATATCTCATATCTTACTGCGGGTATTGAGAATATCTGTGTTTTCTCAATAACAGAATATTATATCTTATACCGTCTGAAAGTCACTAGAAAACTGATATTCCGTTAAATCGACTCCTTTACACTCTTAATATTCCATGCAGTGAGTCGTATTCAACCAATAGTAACACGGACTGTGATGTACGTACTCCGACGATGACGTTTACTCAGCCGTTTGGGAATACTTGAACATTATTTCAATCATGCATGAGCTAGCTGTCAAGGGTTAGCCGCCTCTACAATTTGCATACAAGCCTTCAGTACTTACTACTTAAAACGTATTCAACAATAATCTATTTATAAATGTAAATTCTTCTCTTTTCGAGCGTGGTTGGCTTTCGTAGCACATAATCAACTGAAATAATTCGATATTATTGTCAGCACCTAATGAAGTGTAGGCCTATTGTTTGTTATCATACCAATTCATGTGATATCGATGTTTTATTCGAATATAAAAGTAATCTCAACACATTTAGGAAGAATTTAGATGGGCTGAATAATCGATTTAGCGTATATGTTCAGTGTTCTTATTCTAATTGAAATTATCATTAGTCTTAGTTAGAGCTGGTTGTATTTTTTTTGTACCAGTATAGCTTAGCAGTTACGTTGTCGCTTAGGTGGAATTTATTCATCTGCCGTAAAATGGGTTTGAAGTTTTATGAATATAGTTTGATGTTTCTTACAACAAGGCTGACAAGATCATTTATCAGATCAACAACAGAGTAACATGTATTTAAATGAAATTATGATTCAAAAACTGTCTGACTCATCATCATGAATCTTTCGTTGTTTTGCAAAAAATACTCCGATTAATATAATAAGATGAAAAAAAAAGAAAATGGAAAAAAGAATTGATGGTGGGGCTCCCCCCTTGATATTGGTTTTATGTGGCTATTTTTTTCTCACAGACTTGTACAACTGTCTACTTTTTTCGCCACTTGATGTAACTTGATTGCTTTAAATTAATAGTAATCAAAGATACCTTACACTTTGTAAGTAGAATGTAACAAATCAAACAATGTTTTGCTTTCTTCTTTTCACTCCAATTGCTTCATTACTTTTGATGTTTGAGAAATACGTCCAAATTCGAATTGTACTTCAATTCACTATTTTAACCCACAGTTGAGCCTTTTTTGAAGGACTTTGTGGATGTATTTTTGCTGCATTTGTGTTTTTGTCCTGTATCAGTGTATGTGATCATTAAAAAAAAAAATCAACCGACAGTACCTGGAACAAAAATCAGCAAAATGACTTGTTCGCACTTTCGATTGATTCCACCCCAATTGGCATATAGGCCTACAGAATTGAATTCATTAATTGTCTCTTTTCTGATCAAGTATACTCGAACTTATCACATAACGATAACAGCTCCAATGTTCACAATTATAGACACATGAATTACATACAATTATACCCACCCCCTGACCCAATGTTTCAGTTGAAACCAGGGACGGATTATTATTATTATAAACAATCACATTTTGCATTGAGATATTATTACAACAAACAAAACACATTCTTTTGACAGTTCAGAACTTTGGAGCTATCTTCATAAGAAATGGAGTTGTCGTCTACTGAATGAAAAACACCGGTCAATACCATCAACTCGTGTGAATCAATCAATAAAGAGGTGATAGATACCAAATTATTGGATACACGGTCGGTGAGACAGTCTCTTAGCGGCCAGAAAATTGTTTGGTATCATGAATCATACTCATGAGAATTGCAATTAAATCGACCCACTGATATATATATATAAATATATATATATATATATATATATATATATATATATATATATATATATATATATATATATATATATATATATATATATATATATATATATATATTTTATATATATATATATATATATATATATATATATATATATATATATATTTATATATATATATATATATATATATATATATATATATATATATATATATATTTATATATATATATATATATATATATATATATATATATATATATATATATATATATATATATATATATATATATATATATATATGGACATTTTGTTGAATCATGAAATTTTCAATAAGTCAATAGCTTTGGATGTCATTATGTATATAGACTATCGTGACATAAACGAATATGCTCTCCATTTACCGAAAACCAGTTAGGGTAAGATAATCTCAAATCGATTCCCACATTCAAGCTTCAACGTTCCGCAAAATGTGAGCTCAATAATCTTCAATATATTTACACGGGATGCGAACCTAATACAAACAACTCGAGAAATATCAGATTTCCCTGTCACTCGTAACAAAACAGATTGGTTTTACTAATACGGCTCAAAAGGTCTGTAATTATTTCTACTCGGGTGAACGATGGGGGAGGGGGGGGGGGGTGGGGGGTAGGGGTGTGGGGTTCGGAGACGATTTGGTTCTTGTCACTTTGCTAGCGTTAATGTACATCCATACCGCCTTCTCAATGGTGGTCGATCGCATTTGGCTGGCAGTCGGTTCACATTTCACAACACCACGATTCGCGAAAGTAGGAATTTAATCCTGGCATTCTACCAAATGGACGCTTCAACCCGTTCCCGTACGTTCCCGTTCTTTTTGCCTTTTCTTAATTCCTTCTCGCCTGTAATGACTTCGGGACGGCCACACAACGTAAGTCCTCCAACATCTTATTACGTCCACCCATTCACCACCTTCTGCAACCGGTTCTGCCTCACAAGGGTAATAACTCTTCAAAGACATCAAACACATACCAATTAAACTTGGTGGATTCCACGGAATTCGCATTAATACGATTGCATGAAATGAGTTTCGGGGAAACTATGTGATGACAACAATCTTGGTGAATACAATCTATTTGAATTGCAATTCATCCATTTAGCGGAAAATATTCAACCACTATTGAACAATTACATTGGTGGATTGTATTGTGATTGAAATGATACATATCAAATGATGAACACGCTTGAACGGTTTCTATCTACATATTCTTGAATTATTTTTCAGTAATTTTTCCTGTAATTAAATGTCAGGAGCTGCTTTTAACAACAGATAATTGGTGGATTGGACAATAATTGACGAATTTACACGATATCACTAATGATACATTACCATATGATAACATCAACATGATATTACACTCAGGGTCAACATACGTAATTCGCGTACCTCGGTATATAATCAACTATTCAATATTCGTTACTATCAGTTGTCAAAATCGGCCCTTGGCGCTGTAATAGGTTCATGAATTATCGGAAACGTTTCTCATATATATATATATATATATATATATATATATATATATATATATATATATATATATATATATATATATATATATATATATATATATAATATATATATATATATATATATATATATATTTATATTCATATATATATATATATATATATATATATATATATATATATATATATATATATATATTTATATATATATATATATATATATATATATATATATATATATATATATATATATATATATATACATATGTATATATATATATATATATATATATATATATATATATATATATATATATATATTTATATTAATATATATATTATATATAGTTTCAATTATTCCGATATACACAGGACTCTGAATATCGATTCATGATCACCTTGATGATACAAAATGAACTACAACGAGCTCAGAAATATTGAATGGGATTTTCAATTTCACTCCAATTTGCCGCATCCCCTCATATCCATTATATATACGTATCCGTTATATAATTACCGACATGAATACGGACTAATTCACATGAACAAAAATAATATCCGTATCATTTCCTCACATCATATCTCTCTCGAATGTTTGAATCATCAATTTCTCAATCGACCCTTTGCCCATCACTATATAATATTGGCAAGCTTGATCGCGTGCACAACGTCTAGAATAGTTTCCCCCTAGTTTTCTGCCCCACATCCAGTCTAGGTTAACAGATTTCCAAACTACTTGTCGACTGTAACCGAGGCTACTGATCAGGGTCACCCGTGTTACGTCACACCCAATCCTATCACGGCTCCTCGACAATGCATATTCTATGGCGCGAAAGCAAATGTTGAGAAGATTGAAAGGAGATAAGAGAAAAGCGTGTGGGAAAGAAAGACGGATGCAGATTGGAAAATTTGCAATCCGATTAAGCTCGTTTTTAGAAAGTGTACGCAAGCATGTATAATAAAATAGCTTTAGAAACATAAAGGATAAAGTGAAAAGTTTTATGATAAAAGAATGGGCCTGGATATATAAAGAAAGCTCAGAGAAAATTGAGGTTCTGAGAGTATTCTGATTTCTATAGTGGCAGATATGGTGTATTATTATCAAATATATTTCGGTGAGCCTCGAAGACGTTTGTATTCATGATATAATGATATGGCCCAGAATGAATGCCAAAATCATACGGTTGATTATATTTTATCTTATGCAGTATATTCTGACCAACACATCATGTGATTTATATTATTTCTGTGATAATATTACTTTCAACCGAAATAACGTTTTAACCTCATGATCCTTTACTCATGATCACATTTTCATAATGTGTTCCGGACTTTCGGAAACTGAAATACTTCTATCTGCGGCGGAAAAAGTTATGGTCACCAACAGAGCAGTTCTGGTGTTGAAGCTAATTTGTTTTGAATAGTCAAAATAGGATGGTAAGTTCATCCTTGTGGTGCCCCGTCCAAACGATCCTACTTCTTATCCATAGCCTCAATTGGGAAACAATGATTTTGTATCAAGTTTCGATGTTATTAAAAAAAAAAAATGCCTCTGATGTTTTTAATTGGTGATTTCCGAGTAATTCTCATTTTCTTTCCCAAATACGTCAATAACTTGCCACAAAACTATTGTCTTCTGAATACTTTAATGTAGGATTGTTCTGACCGGGAAATCTGGGTCAATTTTAACACCTCAAAATCAGAGTTTGAATTCAACCATTCGAATTCAACAAATGTCAACTATCACCCATCCATTCTTACCGCGAATATATTGAGAATTAAATATATGTTCATGCTATTTCACATGATTACACAGTATGATAGTTCAAAATTCCGTTTTCAGATATCATTTATGTAAGTTGCGAAATGACATATCCTTTGTCGACACGCCTTCAAATCTTGGCAGAAGAACGATTCATCAACGGTTTGGTCAAAATAAGCATCATTATTTGAGTCACGAATCAGCTCCATTTGGACAAATTTCAACATTCATCATTGTTTGGATTTCTGGATCAAATCTCAACCTGATGGTATCATGTATTCAATCTTCGATTTTCGGAACATGTATAGGTGAATGCTCATCCTAAATAATTTTTTAAATTATCTTTCCATTCTGTGTCGTTGGGCGACCAAATTCAGGTATATTGTAAGTGGTCAGAAATCTCGATCAAGATTCATTCGATAGAATATTTAATTATGCCATTTCATAGATAAATGATCAAAACAATATACATAATTTGTATATTGCGAATTATCACACTGTAAACCATATAGGCGGCAGTCTTTGTGGTGAAATCACCCACAGAATGAATATATATTTCTTGTCATATTCATGAATGTCCATGACTTTCCAGCAGGGTCACCCGGCAAGTGTCGGACCGTCTCGGTCGAGTGAAAGCCTTGCACGTATTTCCACTTCTTTCTTCTTCGTAGACACAAAAAGCACAGTCCCGGTGTGAGAATTAATTATTTTTCATGTTGAATAATTACAATTAGGTGATAAAATCGCCCTTGTGGTGCCCGTTCCGAACGAGATAACTTTCATTCATATTTATTATAATGATTTTTCAAAAATCAAGTTTTGTTTTATCAATAAAACATTCAAAAACTCATTCTCCTCACTTCTCATCTCTTTTTTCACCATCTAATTTCAACATTTCTCTTCCCCACCTGCTTTATCTATATATTTAAAACTTCCACACACGCTGACAACTAAATGGCAAAGTAATAGGACATGATCATATGCGCAAAATGACCCCAATGTCGATCCCCCCGTCTCCAAACCCTAACAGTCAGTCAATTCTTCATGCAATATGTTACTACCGGTCGAAAGTTGAGACCACCATCAGAATAGCATTACATTCATTCGCATACGTACGGCATAGACGAGAAATTGAATGAACGTGACAGTTCATGACCGAATGGAAGGGGGTACAGAACCGAGGAATCGATACTCCCGTCTGTAAATGTAACATTTTACCTGGAAAATTGAGTAGTAATTTCACCCTGTGGTACGGAAGATTGATGTTCTAGTATATATTACCAGCATGCTAAATGGGAAAAAAGTTCCATACAAGTATAGAAACACAAAAGATTGAATTATATTGAGAATGTGAAGAAAGTATTGAATAATTCTCATGGCAAGAATATAGTGTTAATATTAACGTTTCAGTGTGATTAATTTTGAGAAATAACACTTGATTGTCAATGGAAACTGTTTTTGGATGAGAATACATTCATCTGAATTTATTTCCATTCTCATTAATTGTATCATTTGGGTCAATATATGTATTCATTAATTATACATACTCCATAATTAATTTATTAATTGAGATCTTTGGTGACTCGACGAGATCACTCACATTCAGAACTTGTCGAGAAACACAAATGGATATATAAATATATATTAATAATTTATCGCCCTCGGTAGCTCGGTCATCTGAGGCACCATTTCAGAGACTGAAGTCACCGCTGGGCGTGGGTTCGAGTCCTGCATAAGGTATGGATTTTGTATGTACGTCCTTTCACTCATCATCACGTCAAAGTTTCATAATCACCTACTCATTCGTACCCCCGTATAACCTAGCAGTTAATGGGGTTGTTAAGCAAACAACAATCATCATAATCATGAAAAATGTTCACAAAATCTCATGGCTTGTGGTGGGGCTCGAAGGCACGCCTGACTCGACTTCAGCATGGAAATCAATGTGTTAATTGATTGTAGCCGGAAGGAAAGGGTTCCATCTCACATTTATCACTAAGTAACTATTCTTTCTCTCTGAATCATAACTTTGAGGTCGATTCACGATAGTTTTATCACCAGTTCTAGTGTTAGTCCGAATAGTTTATCAAAAATGAGGAACAAATAATCGGAATATTCGTTCATGTCACGATAGTCCATATGCATTAGGAAGAATTGGAGCTTTTTTCACAATTGTTTTGATTCAATTTCGGTCTCGAACTCTTCGTACGACATGACTTGATTTCATTTCGTTGGGACCACGACAATGTCTGAGCCACGATGACTCCATCAGAAAAGTCGGAGTACCACACTAGTCAAATTAATCACAGTACCAAAACTAGTTTCGATTCCAACTGGAGATAAAACAATCAAAGAAAGCACAATTTTAGGGGGAAAATTTAATTTTGAGTTTTTGTGCATAATTTCCGTCTGCAGTCTGTTGAAAGTTTCGAGCAGTTACGAGCCAATTGTGAACCGAGCAGATTCAAAACGGAGACCACATAGACTACGACTGAAACTATCGATTAAAATGTTGTGAATCGACCATTACATAAAATTCTCGATCATATTTCAAGAAAATATTCCGATGTTTATTCTAATTGTTTATTATTTACTGCGTTTTTTGTTGTTTTTATTCCCATCGTTTTCATGACGCAGGACGAACAGTTCAGGTGCACCAACAACTAGAAATAGAAACTAGCACACAGTTATCATCTATGTTGGTTAAAACTGAAAACACAGTCTGAATTTATCGTACTTTCGGAGGTAAGAGTGCTGGTTTTACACATCGAAAAAAGAAGAAGATAACAGTTAATGGTAGTAGCGTGTATTTTCATATAATAACATTCCCAATATATTCAAACTCCGATGGCGTGGTCGGTGTGAAACCTCGTTTTACAATCTGCAGAAGCGCACACTAGAGTGCATTGTGAGATGCGAATGTCAGATATACCATAAACGGAATATAGACAGAGACATAGAGTAAAGAGACATGTCATGTCATGTTGTAATGCAACTAAGCCTCACTTTTATATCCGATATTCTATCGTCGTTGTTTTCTTACCCCTTCATCTGTAACCATTGATAAAGTAGTATCTAGATAAGCAACGTCGTATGACATAGCCTATGCTCACCAATTGCTCATCAACAATGAAGAATTTGGCTGATCACAGCGCTCCTAACAGCATTCACCTACAACAGTGCTCTAGCAGATGGTATTTTCTTGGTGGACACAGCGTTTCTAGCAGGATTACCAGGCGTAACACTACCAGGGTATGTAGAATGTTTAACCAGGATGCTACCACTATGCCGCAGGATACTTTTTCACTCAATGCTGTAAAATCTGTAGTACCAGTGTAGTTCGCTATAGAGCGCGTTGGGCGTGCTGGACTGTAGTCACTGAGGGTGGTTCCCTTAGTGGCGAGCATAGGTACTAACTTCAAACGTAGACACAGTGTCGTATCAAGGCACAGCCCTTCAGGGTGTTAAATATTCAAGGCCGCTCGATTTTCCACGGCTCACTGGAATAATAAAATGAGCTTATATTAAAAGTTAGGTCCATTTCACTAAAATTGGGACCTATATTCTTTTCAACTCAGTCAAAAAGTCAGGAGAATTGGTTCCAAATTCGAGTGGAAGTGTGCATTTTTGGGACAATATAAATTGAAATATGTATTCATTATTTCCATCAGATATGTCTATGCTATCATTCTTCTTATATTAGCATCATTGTTGTATTTTAAATTGTATTTTCATGTTTTGTATGTTTTTTATGTATCTAGTGTATAAAATATAGCAAAAATTGCTAAATGAAAATTATTATTATTAGACAATTGTAATTCAAGACGTCCTAGGGCTCTTCGAAAATCAGGGTCCAGCTATCTACCTAATATTCTGATTTCGAAATGAATCTACAATGAATCTGTCTATCTGTCAATCTGTTTGATCTGTCAATCAATCTATCTGGAAGTGTATTTCATCATAATGGAAGATCAATTCCTCATTCTATCGCTAAACGAACTTTTCCCTCTCCATTACATTTTTATTGTTCTATTTAAAAAGTCTCGTTCGAATTCACCAAGATACATTACATCCAAACGTAAACCACTGCTGTTCGTTTTGTTTGAAATTGCTGTATATTGTTACTCTATCACGAGATAGACAAATCGTTTTATAAAATGTGTATGAATTGGTTTTCCATTCTGAACAATGTGTAGTCAATATCCTTGATACTGGCACATATATTATTCAATAGTCAATACTTTGTTTATTTCAACTTCATGTTCTAGAACATATGGTGTGTCACATGGTTTCTGTAGAGATATAACTTTGCGGCAGACAAAAGGATTATGTTTACTACATGCATCGCACTGTTTTGTACGCTGTACATATTATTATAGCATTCAAGTTTCCATCTTGAATAAATGAGTGTTGTGGTTTTGCGGGGCGTCAACGACTCAATGACGTGGCTATATGTATCATGTCTCATTCGTACTGGATTTGTTTGGTAACAGATGCCAATTAGGTTGGTATGCTGATGAAGATTAGGGTTTCAACAGCATTTCAGCAATGAGTTCGTGCAACATTGCAAGTTGAAGATACCGGTATATGATGTAATCAGTTCTGGTTTTGAATGTAAGTAGGCAATGACATCGCATATTACAACAATCAAAAGTCGAAGTGTGATAATATGTATGTTCGTAAGATTGGTTCTGTTTTATACTTCATTTGTGTATGAAAATGTCTATATGTCTTCACGGTTCAATATTTATGAATCACTTGGAATCAGTCGAGATTACAGTTTAAGACATGAACCTTTACTTATTGATCAATATGAAGATCTTAAATTTCTGAGATAACATTAGTCTCATATTGACTCCGAAAAATTGTTCATTCGAGATTATGTTTCAACTATACTTTGTGACTCAGAGAAAAAGTTGCTATCAAGGATACTTTACAGATATAAATTATCATGAAACTTGAAGAAAGCAAGATACAAAGTCAACAGATCATCCGAAGAATACAATACTCGTCGAAAATACTTTATAATTACTTGAATTTCATGGATCAGTTGTATGTGACAGTAGCACTCGATACTTCTGCAATTTATTCCTTCCTACGTCACACTTACCGTTACATATAAATAACACGTACCGTATTTTGAATGTTTATTATGGATCCACAGTAATGTATAAGATACTTTTCTGAATGGTGTGAAGCAGTTTTACTATGGAATAAGTTTGGAAAGAAAGTCACGACGATCGTTCACACGTCACGTTGACACTGAAAATGTTACGCCGTAGGTAAGTTCTCCACAAAAAACTTCATTTCTAATCAATAGTAGACGTGACCATATTCAACTTTTTCACTCAATATCCGAAACTTTGACGTTGCTTTTATGATTTATTAAACAAATCACAAGTATCTGTGTGTCGTATATATGTGTCTGAATATATAATTTGAACAAAATGACGATGGAATAAGAAATTGAGCAATATACAGAAAATGTATGATGAAATATTTGTATTTTCAACTCTGTAATGAAGAGACCCCAAGATGCGGTACTTAGAAGACCGTCTATAACAAGGTTCTTATACTACAAGACCACGATATTGCTCATTAATATTTAATATTGTGAGAGCTTTCACCGAAATGGGTGTTTATGAAGAGGTTCAAATAAGGGTGTATGAAAGCAACCGTGTACCACAGACTGAGAAAAAAAATATTCAAAGGGAAGTGAATGTCGAATGTAATAACTGAAAATGAAAACGAGTTTATTTACACACAGCGTGCATGTTTATATACGGTAATATCAAAGATCTCGATAACTTCTGTTTCATCGATAATTTTACCTTCAACTTTTCATTCATCAATAATTAACATTCAATTATCCATTCTACACTGAAAGTAACTATACAATATACGCTCCTCAATGCAACATGACACAATTGGTTACAAAAAACATGAACGATGTAATATTATCATCAGTTTAATTGTTGAAAATATGTGTGCACTTCACTTTTCAACACTCACGGCCCACTTGAGACTATTCTTGTTGAACTGAACGTGTGATTCACGTTAACCTGGAGATTAATTCCATTTTTTTCATCATTCAAGGTCAATTGAGATATTCACCATTTCAACAAACTATAGATGAAAATTATGTCTCATTTGTATCACCTTCCTTTTCGGTAATTCATTATTCATTAATTAATTCATGTTGGGTTTAAGACACACTGTGATGATAACAGAGATCTATTGGCGTTGGATTAATAATTAATGAGATGATGGGATGATGAGATTGAGGTTTCCTTGGTAATGGGGAGAATTGTGGAGAGGCAGCTGTCCCTTCGGCATCCCGGCATCAGCTCAGGCTACAAAGGAAAACCACGAAAAACTTCCGTTACGATGAACGGTTGCGGGGATCGACCGAGGTCCGATCTCCCCTCACCTCTCGAGTCACACGGAGCAAGCCCGGTCAGTAATCCGTGGCATGCTCAAGAGCTAACCTCGTCACATTGCCACTGACCACCTCATTAATATTTCGTGAACTGCTTAAGAGAGCTTGGTATGGTCGATTTAGAGAAATATCAGTTTTTCGGTGATAACTTTTGAACGGTATCAGATATCGAATTTCCACTAAGAGAGAAACACAGATATTTTCAATACCTTCAAGATGGTGAAGGTATCAACTATTCATCTCATATCTCGTAATTTTCGAGTATATACGGTTGGTAAAAATTTTCTCAGCTGTATACGCTGGTCAATAGACCATTTTTATGAATCAATGCGCATGCGCGTCAGGCCTCCTTGCAGCCGAGATCACTGCATGGTATTGCATTCTGGGTACTTCAGTACTGTTCAAAAAGTCAGCCCGCTTATCCACGGTGTTGATGGCAAAACACCAAGATATAAAACTTGCATTTTCTCTCATCTTACTCACTCTGACAGTGTGTGAATCTCTCAGTATATAGTAAACATATAAATGTTGAAATTACCATCATATTACAACTTACTACGTTCACTGTAACGCACAATAATATGAATCGAACGTGCTAAATAGCATTGGTAGCATAGGACTTTCGAACTCGGGTGATAACATACCGTTTTAGTTCAAACGATCACCACTAGATGACTCATCTTTTCGAAAATAGTCTATTATGCGATATGAGGTGGATAGTTGATATACCCACATCAATTTGAAGTAATTGAGAATAACTGTATTTCGTTCTTATATGAATTTCGATCGCTTGTACCGTCAGTAAAATATCACAGAAACTGTCATTACACTGAATCGACTCCCATTGACTCTTGAAAGGGCATATAGTAGTCGATTTAGGCTCAGTTTTACGAATCTTAGTTAAGTACTAATCTACTAACTATTAATTAAAGGTACGGAAATAACATATGTAACCATGATGATACATATGTAACCATGGTTATAACAAGTTCATCCGCTAACTATTGTGTAATCCAATTTCGTAAAACCGGGCCTTAGCGGAATATCAGTTTTTTCGGTGATAACTCTGAAACCGTAGGCCTATGCGACATCAAAATTCCAAAGGTGATCGAGACAGTCATTTCGAATATCTTAGAGACTATAATTTTTTTTTTTTTTTTAATAACATCGAAACTTGATACAGAATCGATGTTTCCCAATCAAGGCTATGGATGGAAGATAGGATCGTTTGGAAGAGACACCACAAAAGTGATCTTACCACCCCATTTCAGTTATTTAAAACCAAGGAACTTCAACACCGGGACTGCGTGATAAGTGGAAACTAATCGATTTCTGTAGAAAATTATTGTAGAAAAATGTTTCTGTAGAAACTTCATTTCATAATTCATATGGCAGACAAGAGAAGCAATTTCCGATAGTAAAATTATCCAATAAAATTCCGGCTGAATCAAGAAAAGTATCAAAAATATAACATGTGAAAATTAACCTGAAGCAATGGATATCTAAGAATGTGCAAATACTTGACCAGGGATGAAAAATTGAGTCACACTTATGATGCTCACTCAATATATATAATGCTTCATTCCCTCATTCACTCATTCAACCTATTTACTTTTTCAATTGCATTGTTCAAAGGGAAACATATATATTTATACATTCAACTGTTTTTATTCTTAGTTCGCGTAGCTTTCCAGATGTTTATTTCAAAATGAGCATAATATCTGTTATATGTTACCTGTGTGTAGACCCACAGACAAGTCAAATCTTATGTGACTTTGTGGATCTACGTTATTATCATGATGTTCTAATAAAACATGTGAATAAATAATAATAGAAAAAGGAATCATTCTCAAATGTATACAGCTGAAAAACACAATTTAATTCCGCATCAATCGGAATGTAATCAAACTATATGTGTTGTTTCCGTATTAGAGTTCTTAAATCTTATACCATTCAAATTTCAAAACACAAATACCGATATTTCGCTTAATCGACTCTCGTGGACTCTTAATCAGCGTGTAAAGGATCACTATCATGAGCCTAATATAAGCCTGGTGTTCAAGTTCGTGTTTGTGTTTGTTCGGTGGTTGTAGGCCTAATGGTGAACACAGAGACAAGCTGTTTGTTGGTATTACATACGTGCGCGTACAATAATAGAGCCGGGTTATATTGTGGAGGAAGTTGCTTGCTTACCTTTCGACATGAAAATCGATTCGGTGGCTCGTAGAAATATGGCTTTTTGTCGGGGATTGACGTAGACTTTCAATTCTCAAGTCATCCATTATTCAATAATCACACACACACAGAAAATCTTCAGACGCATCGTGATTATGTATATATATATATATATATATATATATATATATATATATATATATATATATATATATATATATATATATATATATTTATATATATATATATATATATATATATATATATATATATATATATATATATATATATATATATATATATATATATATATATATATATATATATATATATATATATATATATATATATATATATATATATATATATATATTTATATATATCTCACTCTCATATATATATATATATATATATATATATATATATATATATATATAAATATATATATATATATATATATATATATAAATATATATATATATATATATATATATATATATATATATATTTATATATATATATATATATATATATATACAGAGAGAGAGAGAGAGAGAGAGAGAGAGAGAGAGAGAGAGAATGACAATTTATCTGACGGCTGATCGCAAAGCGGGATACCAAGATGGTACAGCGTAATATGGTCAATGCATATGAGTACAATGGTTATCTACTAGGCAAACGCGTTATGTGTTTCCGCGTTGATGGATGAGCTGGAACATATCATTTTATCTTTGGATTGGTTATTATTGGATGAGCGTAGCGAAGACTCAATTACACTGTACTTGAAAAATCGAAGGTGTTTTTTTTTTTTTTTTTTTTTGTTTTTTTTTTCGCGCTCTACAGGCCAAACAGAAATTCAGATCATGATGAAACTTGGCACACACATGAACCCCTATCTGACTCGATGCTGTAAAGTTTTGAGGCAAAATCGGTTCAACAATTCTTGAGATAAATCATTTTGAAGTTTTCAAAAAACCCATATGAATAAGCCAGGCGGAAAAAATGACAAAGTGAATGTTCTCCGAAATTTTTCAAATTTTCACAGAACTCGAAAAACATAATAATACACATTATTTCGAACTTTTATTCAAATCGGATCAGCCGTTTTGATGTAAAAAAATATATAATGTTATTTGTGTCAATTATTCAAAGCTATTAAGATACCTATCAAATCAAAGCAACAAGTGTCACCACTTGATTGTAAACGATTAAAACAAAGCCTTCTTTATAATCATATGAATTATTAATGGCAAATAAGATGGCAGTGATGTAATGGTTTGGATCTCAAGGTGTATATATATATATATAATAACCAATCCAAAGATAGGTTGATATGTTCCAGCTCATCCATCAACGCGGCAACACATAACGCGTTTGCCTAGTATATATATACACCTTGAGATCCAAACCATTACATCACTGCCATCTTATTTTCCATTAATAATTGGATGAGCGAAGCGAAGACTCAATTACACTATACCGAAAAAAAAGTGCCTGTTTTTTTTTTTTTTTTTTTGTTTTTTTGTTCGCGCTCCACAGGTCAGACAAAAATTTAAAATCAGTTGAAACTTGGCACACACATGAACCCCTATCTGACTTGATGCTGTATAGTTTTGAGGCACGATCGGTTGAACAACTTCTGAGAAAACTCATTCCAAAGTTTTCAAAAATCTCATTAGAATAGGCCAGAGGAAAACATTCGTGAAAAATATTTCATCTGAGAGGATTCAAATTCTCAGAGAATTTTAATCTGATAATGATACACATTATTCCGAACTTTTACTCAAATCGGATCAGCCGTTTCGATGTAAAAAAATATATAATGTTATTTGTGTCAATTATTCAAAGCTATTAAGATACCTATTGAATCAAAGCAACAAGTGTCACCACTTGATTGTAAACGATTAAAACAAAGCCTTCTTTATTATTATATAAATTATTAATGGAAAATAAGATGGCAGTGATGTAATGGTTTGGATCTCAAGGTGTATATATATATAATAACCAATCCAAAGATAAGTTGATATGTTCCAGCTCATCCATCAACGCGGAAACACATAACGCGTTTGCCTAGTTTATATGATAATAAAGAAGGCTTTGTTTTAATCGTTTACAGTCAAGTGGTGACACTTGTTGCTTTGATTTAATAGGTATCTTAATAGCTTTGAATAATTGACACAAATAACATTATATATTTTTTTACATCGAAACGGCTCATCCGATTTGAGTGAAAGTTCGGAATAATGTGTATCATTATCAGATTGAAATTCTCTGAGAATTTGAATCCTCTCAGATGAAATATTTTTCACGAATGTTTTCCTCTGGCTTATTCTAATGGGATTTTTGAAAACTTTGGAATGAGTTTTCTCAGAAGTTGTTGAACCGATCGTGCCTCAAAACTATACAGCATCAAGTCAGATAGGGGTTCATGTGTGTGCCAAGTTTCAACTGATTTTGAATTTTTGTCTGACCTGTGGAGCGCGAACAAAAAAACAAAAAAAAAAAAAAAAAAAACAGGCACTTCTTTTTAGGTATAGTGTAATTGAGTCTTCGCTTCGCTCATCCAACAAAAATCATAAAAAATTGATCACAGAAAAATCCTGAAGAATTGAAAAACTTATTCAATTGAGAGTGAATAACACAAGTATGTAAAGAATATTGAAATGGAAGAAGATAATATTAATTCTATTAGAAAGATTGAAATTATCTGGAAGAATATAAATGGTGCTGTAAGAGACGTATATATAAACATATGTATATATATATATATATATATATATATATATATATATATATATATATATAAATATATATTTATATATATATATATTTATATATATTTATATATATATTATATATGAGAAAAAAAAGTATATATATATATATATATATATATATATATGAATATATATATATATATATATATATATATATATATATATATATATATATATATATATATATTTATATGCTCAAGTTGGAACTCGAATGTTTTCTTCCATAACTTCTTCACGTTTACCTTGTGCGGTTCATTTCTCTCTCACTTATTTTCTAATTAGAACCTGTATAACCTCGTGGTCGTAGTGTATGTGACCGATTCAATCTGTGTGATGATTTCAGTAAATCAGCTGAATCGGATACATAATAAAACAGCCACCCTCGGTAGCTCAGTGAGCTGATAGGCACCACTTCAGGAACTAGAGTTACTGTTGGGCGTGGGTTCGAGTCCCGCATAAGGCACGCGTCTTTGTGACAGTTCTTTAACTCATCATCACATCATATTTTCATTATCACCTGCTCATTCGTACCCCCGTATAACCTATCCTTCGGTGAGGTCGTTGAGCAAAAAATAATCATGAATCGTAATAATACAAACATAAACTGTTGATGAAATTCATCATAAAGTATTGATCGGTGATGATATATATGGGGAAATGTTCTCTAATGAAGACTCAACACTCAGCATTCTTTTACAACTTACTCTCAACCTAATTGTTCCATGTTTTTTTTTTTGTGATGTCGATCACGATACATAAGAAGAAACACTCTGATACGATTGTGTTATGAAAAAAGACTACCTATTGAACTGGTTCAGGAAATTGCTCCGAGAATCTTTTGTCTGTGATTTAGTTGCGATCTTGGTTGATGTGAATGGGAACTTGTGAATTAGGTTTTATAACGCAATTTAAATTCTTGTATCCACATTTCGTACTAAAGCTGTACGAGTTATAATCAAGGATCTCCAATATGGAGTGTAAAATTTCATTGTCGTTGGAAATATTTGAACAGAAAACCACTAATTGTGAGAAAAATGCATGAATCCTATGAAAAAATCTTTGATAGAAGTGATCGAGATAGGATCGTTCGGCCACCATGATGGCGATCTCACCATCACGAATGATAATTGAAATGGAGCTACTCATCAAAAATTGAAAAAAAATCAAGACATAAAAAAAAATAAAAAAAACAAGAATCAATGAATCAATAATTGATGTCTCAATCAATCGATTCGAGGTGATATTTATCATTTTCAAATTCATATACCGTTAACACATATTTCATGGTTACTGAAACATTGACGAAGTGAAATCTCCGGGGAATTATTAAACCTGGCACCTCCACCAATGATATTTGTCCACTTC
>OZ023326.1:9226845-9236845 GCA_964007535.1 Brachyptera risi
TATATCAACGTATTTTTGGATTGGTTATGTATATACACCTTGTGATCCAAACAATTTCGTCACTGCCCTCCTAATTCCCAATTGATTTCTATGATAGTGAAGAAGGCTTTGTTTTAATCGATTCTCAAATGGTGACACCTGTTGCTTGGATTCAATTGGTATCTTCATAGCTTTGAGTGATTTGAAAAAAAATGGATTTTTTTTTTTTCTATCTAAACGGCTGATCCGATTCGACTGAAAATTCAGAATAATGTGTATAATTAGTATATTGAAATTCCCTGAGAATTCGAATTCTCTCGAAAGAAAATCTTACGACGAATTTCCACCTATGGGTTATTCTTTCGAGATTTTTGAAAACTTTGGAATGAGTTTCCTCAAAAGTGATTCAACCGATTGCGCTCCAAAACTCCACAGTATCAAATTAGATAAGGACACGCGTATATGCCAAGTTTCAACTGATTTTGAATTTTCCTTCGACCTGTGGAGCGCGAACCAAAAAAGGGCACTCTTTTTGGCCATGGTGAAATTGAGTTTTCAATAATAAAATAAATCCAATAATATCGCTTAGAAGCGCACATATTGATTGTCTCAAGACATCCAGTTGGTCTTGTCAACATATATGAACAATCATATATAGACTATTAAAAGTTCAACTGAGAATAATCATCACTGACACCAGTAAAAATCTGTCTTGTACTTCACTCCAGTGAGAATGAAACCATCAAATGTATTCATTCTGCCAAAATATTCCCAGACAGTACGTTACATTGATTTACATGTCACACGAACAATACCATCGTTCTCTTTTCAAATATGTTCGCGGTTTTTCTTCCGACATAAAACCATCGTGACATTCACACAATATGTTTCCTGAAAGTTGGCAACACTTTTACAGTTCTCGAGCATGTCACAATTACTCACTTTGCTACCGAGGCTAAGAGATGCCAACTTGAAAAGAATAAACATGTCGTTCTTTTCTGGCATTCCCGGTGTCGCGAAATCGTGCCACATCGGCCCACTTGAGTGAAAAGCGACACGAACGAACGTTTTAACTGTTCCACCGGCTCGGATAAAAAGCCATTTAATCTCAAGGACCTCTTATTGAACCATCGTGTAATGTCAACTTTGAACATGCACTTTTGTGTTTCGAATAAATTATCACATTCGTCTGGAATGTTGGCAGCAATTGTATTTCGATTGAATGAACTGGAAATGAAATGGAGATAAAAAAAAGGATAATAATATATAAATGGTTTCATTCGTACCAACCACGCTAACCCAAAATGTAATTAAACCTACTTCAGCTACTTATCTGCAACTTATGACGCTTTGATTCAATAATTACGACAATTTCACATGAACTTGACTCGTGACTATATTCAGGAAGAAAGTATGATAATTACAAATGAATAGGTTGAAATGTATTAATTTCAGCGTTTGCGACTGGAATTCTCATTACTGATTTAAATGATTTATTGGATGATACATTTATACCAACATCGAATGATAACTCTTCACAACGCGTCTAACATTCAATCGCGTTGACGAAAAAACATCCAGTACATGCCTTATAGCCATTTATGTTATGTTTTATCGTTTAGAAACGTGCTGAGTCGAACAAATTGATCAATATACAATACTCGTGTAGAATCTAATTCTTGCAAAGTCAAAAATCAGAATGGTAATCCACCTAGTCGAATCATGAACATGCAGGAGTATCTAATGGCGTATATTGAAACTCACATCTGGATGTGCTACATGTTGGCCTACCTTGGCTCGTGAAATCAGTTACAGGTAACTCTCGAAGTATATAAGCTCATTATCATCAAACACATGCATGATCAACAATAGTTCAACATATTTGCAAAAACCTGACTGATAACATCATGAACATGTTATTGCGTTAGTGTTCTTATCATGATTATTGAAAATGTGTAATTAACAATTGAAAGATTTAACTAACATAACTGAAACTATGTGAACCTTGAATTGTACAGCAGACACTTGTTCAATTTCTCATAGTGGACTCAATTCGGTAGAATCTTAACATATCCTGAATATGTTAAATTTCCACCAATATATGGAATGATATGATGATATATATATATATAGATATATATATATATATATCTATATATCTATATATATATATATATATATATATATATATATATATATATATATATATGAACATAAATATATATATATATATATATATATATATATATATATATATATATTTATATACATATATATATATATATATATATATATATATATATATATAAATATATATATATATATAAATATATATATATATATATATATATATATATATATATATATATATATATATATATATATATATATAAATATATATATATATATATATATACATATATATATATATATATATATTTATATATATATATATATAAATATATACATATATATATATATATATATATATATATATATATATATATATATATATATATATATATATATATATATATGGATATGAACATACTTATATATTTTATTCCTCAGTATACGTAATTCAATAATGCGTATTTCACACGTAATGTCACGCATCGAGATCAGAAAGATTTCACATTGTCGTTCCATTCCTCGAATCTCTGGTCTCGCATCTCCGCTGTAACTATACGCGTATATATACCATTGTATCCTCATTACCATAAAACACTGTGTCTCCCACTTGTTAGCTGTAAGCTGTTCAGTGTTCACCAAGCCCGCCCTGTCAGGTGACGTATGTAATGCCTTTGAATTGCAGATCGAGAAGAAAACGAACGTGGATTCACAAGGCCTTGACATGAAGTTACCCACCTCCTTTTCCTCCCTCGACTACGCACCAATATCAGTCTGGGGATGAACATATCCTCCAACTCTATATAACTTCATATTATCCTTCATATATATATATATATATATATATATATATATATATATATATATATATATATATATATATATATATATATATATATATATATATATATATATATATATATATATATATATATATATATATATATATATATATACATATATATATATATATATATATATATATATATATATATATATATATATATATATATATATACATATGTATATGTATATTCGTATGAATTATCTTTATGGGTGTCTTGGCCATCTTTCTAGAATGATTCGATAACTGCTTCATAATATTCATCAGCGCTATGGCTGCGTTCCAAAAGAGCAGAATCATTCAAACTGTTAACATTATACGAATTTGGAAAGAAAAAATCGAACAGAATGAAGATTTTAGAATTTGAAAACAACATAGATAGAAACAATGCTCTTTCCGAGGTTAAATAAATGGAAGGCTCTGGTCCAAGTGGGATAAGAGGTGAGTATAGAAGGCTTTGGATTTAGGCTGGTACCATATATCCATCATACAAAAAGTCAATATGAGAGGGAGAGAGAGAGAGAGAGATGAGAGAGAGAGAGAGAGAGAGAGAGAGAGAGAGAGAGAGAGAGAGAGAGAAATGTGACGGAAAAAATCAGATTCGGAGTATATGAAGCCCAAACATGTAATAAATTCAATTCATTCGATTCTAAAGCTATATATGCGCTACTAATGGGAATTTTTGATACTTGGATCCATGGTTCAATAACATCCCTTTTCCCTCCTATCCGATGTTCATGGAGGAGATATAAGGCAATGGTCCAACCATCACCGAAGAATATCCCAAATCTTCACCATCCATATTCTGAGGGCGCATGAAGATCTTTAGTGCCTCGCTCATAGCTTGAGACGATCGCTTCACCTGGTTGTCAACCACTGTTGCGTCTTCATATCTGAACCGAGACGCGTGGCCGAGTGATAATTCACTGAACCGTCATTCGGGAGACCGGGGTTCGATTCCCGCCATGGTCGACCATCCTTACGGAGGTTTTTCGTGGTTTCCCTCTGTCGTTCAGGTTGATACTGGGATGGTTCATCAACAACAGGTCACGAACCGACTCATTCCCACCATCCAAAACACCAAATAAAATAAACTTTCATCTCATCCCATCATCTCATTAATCATCTATCGACGCCAATGGATCGTAGCCATTAGTAAAGGGCGTCGTTTTAACCCAATATTTAAATCTTCATATTTGATTCCATGTTCCTGTGGCTTTTCATCCGACTCCGATGTTGTAATTTCTGAGAGTTTGGCCATCGCTGAATCCGGCGTGTTTCCTCGGAGCTCGTGGTATTAATGGTATTGGTGATGTTTTACGTGGGCTGGAACTGCTTTTCTGTTTGGCACACCTAACATATACCTAACCAAAGGCCTAACCGAAGGTATACCTAACCATATACCATATACCCAACCATACACCTAACCAAGCCACACTAGCATGTAATATTGTATACTCCAGATGCACCAGATTGATCTTTCTAACGATTCGCAGAAAGATGTTCAGTTTGTTGTACGCTGAGAATACAATGTCAATTGATCACTAGTGATGGGCGTGGCTTATCGGCAGGCCACCTTGATCTATACTTCATGTGAGCATTCAGAGATATATACTCATGATAGGCTATGTCAATTTACCCACATAACAAACAGCCCATTTGATTGGATGTTTTGTTTTGTGACGTTTGTGGGCGGTTCAATCACTAGTCGTCAATTGATTTTTTTTCAACATGCGACTAGTTTTTTCCGTGATACAAATTCAAACTCAAAAATTCATTTTATTCTGTTACAGAAATTACATTGTTCATTTCATACATTGTTATAGACCTCTTGAAGGGCACAAAAAAAAGATACAAATAAATACTTGAAGTTCAAAACTTAAACACAGAAGTAATTCATTTTGAAAGTAATGAACAGTAAACAAAGAAGGTAACAGTAATGATCAATGAGAAAAATAATTTGAATGGTAATAGTACTCATTCAATAATCAGCTTTTATAGATGAATATTTTGAATAAACTGATGCATACAGATCAATAAAATTATACAAAACAAAAACCAAATTATACAGAACAGAAGCCCGCTTAAGAATATAATATTCTTGTGTGCTGGTTGACAGTAATTTATATTACAATATAATAGATTTCTAGTAGCTGCAAATCTGAGAAACAAAGGAACTAATGAATAGGTGTTAAATATAATATCATAGTGAAGGATTGCGAATTTATGGAACAAGGACCACTTATATGTAACGGCAATATACCACTGATAATATTACCAGTAACCATCTGTCAGTTGAATCTGCCCCACTTCATGATGTATTAATGCTCTGTTCATATTCTGACTCGAATAGACATTTTGTGGGAGAGCTCCTTCTAGGAGAGTCAACTGTTTCCTATATGGTATTTGTTTTTCAAACCTTTTTTTCATATCAGAACTAGAAGACTGAGTAGGACTGAAGAAATGATAGAACGATCATCTCCCATTTCAAGTCGTCATTGTCATCGTCACACACACATAATTATATATATATATATATATATATATATATATATATATATATATATATATATATATATATATATATATATATATATATATATATATATATATATATGTATATATATATATATATATATATATATATATGGAAATAATGAATATTTCAGGGTGAAACCGTATATATTAGGAATAAATTTATCCATTCAAAATATATATGGTTTCACCCTGAAATATTTATTATTTTCATACATTATGACCGTCGAATCAACATTTCGTCCATATATATATATATATATATATATATATATATATATATATATATATATATATATATATATTTATATGTGTGTATGAACTTATGTATGACCAATCATACGCGTATTGACATCAAAGTGGTCTTCATCCATTTTTGTTATGCACGAGCATTTCTTCTCAAATCAACTAAATCTACATTACTATAAGTTGGTCACACTAGAAATTGCGTAATAATTTCCGTGCTCCACCCATTCTTACTGTACACAAAGCGTATTTAGCATCGAGTTAGCTGAGATAAACTTTTTCCGAATATAAATGGGCTACTTACCATTATTGAGCTGCCTTTTGAAGAAAAGAGCTATTTTTTCTCTCTACATTAGGAGCCAACAGGATATTCGGATTTGAATGGAACATTCCTTATTTCAAAAACAATGCATATCTTTCCGTTTCCTGAAAACGAATTTCGAATCCATACAACTTGAAATCACTCTCAAGTATTATGAACACAGAAGTATAAGTGAAATGCGATGTTTTTAAATCGAAAAAGATAATTGAATTTTGAAATTAACGATGGTTTTATCTGTGGAACAATGATTATCTGAATGTGGTTCTTCACAATCAGATAATACAATCGTTCAATTTGATCGAATATATATATGTATATATATATATATATATATATATATATATATATATATATATATATATATATATATATATATATATATATATATATATATGTATATATATATATATATATATATATTTATATATATATATATATATATATATATGTTTATATAAATATATATATATATATATATATATATATATATATATATATATATATATATATATATATATATATATATATATATATTCCTCCCATTCGATTGTTTTTTGTTCACTCGACGACCTAATCACTTTGGTTACATTTCCAGTCTTTTTGTATTTTTGTTGTTTTAGATACAAAATCCCAGCACTGCGCTCATTAGGCAGGCTACTTTCAGGCAGGCTACGTTTTCTGTCTAGATCATGATTATTCTAAATGGTCTTATATTGCTCTTTTGCATTATCATAAATGTTTTTGTGCCTCGCGGTTGAAGTTTTTGAAATTAGAAGGGTGTCATACCCAATTTATCAATTTTTGATTGATCATTATGTACTATTCATACTATCAATATCATTATGATTCATCAATTTGAAAAATATACTATATTATGTGTCTTTTTAGCCGAAATACTTTTCTGATCAACGTGTCTTAATACTGGTTTTATGTGATTGTTTTTTTCTTACAATCATTGTACAACTGGACTTTTTTCGCCACTTGATGTGACTTGTATGCTTGAAATTACTAGTAATTCAAAGATACCTCACACTCTGTGAGTAGAATGTAACAAATCACTCCATGTTTTGCTCTTCTTTTCTGACTTCAACTACTTTATTACTTTTAATGTTTGAGAAATACGTCCGAATTTGAATAGTACTCATAATTCACTATTTTGACCCACATTTCAGCCTTTTTGAAGGGCTTTGTGGATAATTCTTTGTTGTAATTGTGTATTTCTTTCTGTATCAGTGTATGTGACCAAAACAAAATGAAAAATACAAAATTAATGTGTCCAGTTTTTGCCGACCAAGAGACCGTGACTTCATTATTATATTGTTTCAACTATTTATACAGCTCTTCGAGTGAACAATGATCAATTCAACTCCTTTCTATTCGTATTCATCAGACGAGTTTCAGCGATAATTCACTTTGACATACTGAAAAAAATTGGTACTCGTGTTTATGTTTTTTTTTTAATTATTTTTTTTTGATGTTTTTTGTCGGTTCTCCACAGATCAAACGGCCACAGCTATCAATTTCAAATTTCATTTAATTATGGTTCCCTATCTAACTCAGATTCGTATCGTTTTTTGGTATGATGGAATGATATCATTTTTGTTTATGAATTTTCGAAATTTCAAAAATACCCGTAGGAATAACAAAGCGGGAAAAAAAATATTTTCAAAAAAGAATGACATTTTGTGTGAAGATGAATTACATTCTGATACAAATTTCTGGGAATTCTCAGCTTGATCGGGTCAGTCATTTTGAAGAAAAAACATAAAATGTGCTAAATTGGTACCACTCGAAGCAGTTTTTACCCATTTATAACTTGAATGTCACCCAATTGGCGAATTTAAGCAGAAGTTTGGCAAAGAAGACGACATACTGTTACTTTCCGCTCGTCTAACAACGCGTATATGGCGTTTTCATAGTATTTACATACATAATTCACATCATGGATCATTTGTCTTCTCTCTCTCTCTCTCTCTCTCTCTCTCTCTCTCTCTCTCTCTCTCTCTCTCCATTTCCATATTCCCCACATGTTCATGCGCGCAACAATATCTTGTACATACCCAGGCCCAGGACGTTATTTGAGTGGCCAAGGGTTGTGATAATGAAAGTTTTTAAATTTAGAAACCAATATCGGAAATTTTTCATTCACTTTTTTTCCAGTGTCTTCTGTCTGTAACTGTCCAAAACCTGCTGCTTCCATGATTGGCTAATTTAACAAAAGCGACGCTGTCAAAAACCGCTTATATAATTAGAAATGTCTTCTTTTCTCGAATTCCAACAAGCTAGCCGAGTAGTAATCGATATAAATTTTACGGATCGTATTTATTTGAGGAGATTCAGTGTTTTCTGGTTGAACGTTCAACAATGGCTCACTGAGGCAAGAATGGAAACAACCGATTTCACGGAAAGAGTGATCTACTTCATATACAAACAGAATAAACATTATACCAGTTCTCGCATTATTCATTACATCCGTAATTCTGCGCGAATCATGTACAGAATTACACTGCAAACAAGAGATTCAATAGGTTGTAATATGTTCTATTGTTTGAGTTTAACCACTTCCCACACATTCGATATTTTGTACAATCATTCGACTTTGATTGTCGATAAATCACAATCAGTTGGGTGACGGTAACAGGAAGGAACGGAATACTTTATCACGATGCTAAGAAAAAATATCGTAAAAGACAAATAAGTCAGAATTTCCGGTTGTTTCACCTCAGTTCAATGTTGTTGTATTGATGCACGGAAAGTACACTCGCGGTCAAGTAAAATGATCGATCAAGCTACATTAAAATGAATTCTGAAGGAAATTGACCGATTCAATACTCACTATAAACCAGCAAAATATCCAAACAAACAAAGTGCATGTATAAATTCCAGGACAAAATGAAAAGTTTAGTATGCCCAGATTTTGATTCTATATAAATTCCACAATTCGTGAGAAAAACATTTTATGCGACCGCAACCGTACATGATGATATATGTGCCCACGAGGTATTCCAAGTGAAATCAATTATGCTACAAGATGTTTACATGCATGTTTCACGCCAGTTTGCAATTATTCGAAAAACTGACTTCGAGAGAAAAAAAAAACGTGGTTAGGAAAAATGGAGTAATCTGTGATTTCGATTATCGGTTCTATGAACGAATCGGTTGTTTCTCATCTCTGATTGATATTGAAGTGAAACAGATAATGTAGTTTTGATGATAGAAGACATCAGTCAATATTTCAACATCTTTTCTCACCATTTCGTATATAAAGCCCCACCCGGATGATTCAGCTATTTTTATCGTAATAACAAAAAATAGTAATCTTGTACCCATGATAAGATGGTTCCGAGGAACCGTCTCGTATATTCCACACCACTATCGCGCAGGTGTTCCGATCCTTCATCTGCCGCCGATATACAGGACAGTGTCCATCAAAAGCAACCATTTGTTTCCCTGAGTAGAACATCTGGATCAATGAAGACTGCAATTCAGAAATTCGAAAATATTACCTAATCAAGATAAAGATCCGAAATAATGAATTCAGTGGGTGTGTTATTGTAATCACTGGAACCTACTGGATACATTTTCACGTATGACCACGAGATAAACTATGGAATGAGTAACAGTAGTGATAACAAATTACTGAGATGATCGGGTAAAGTTTCCATTCCATAAACATGTTTGCGAAGCGAAACGTAACGAAACGAAAAAAAATCAGTCGATAGCCAATCAAAGGCCCCAAAACCACTAGGAGTCCATGTTGGAATTTCCCAACATGGCGGCCAAGATGAGTTGGACCAAAGTCAAGTTATTTCTGAAAAAAAAAAAATTTCAACTTTTTTTTTTTTGCGAATGAAATTCGCAACGAAAATCGCTATTGCGCAATCGCTAGTGTCTACTTCCGTTCACGGCACATCGAGTGCTACTCAGTTCAAAATAAGATCACT
>OZ023326.1:9239345-9274345 GCA_964007535.1 Brachyptera risi
CTTCCTCTTCTCCGCCTCCATTTTCAAGGAAATGTTTCCAGCCTGTTTCGGCAGCTGATTGGGTATCAGACCAACGTTTTCTTGGTCGGCCGAGATCTGTTCGTTCTTCTGACTGCCCTTCATTAAGATATAAGTATTGATATTTCAGGGGCTGGAGCTCTTATTGACCAGCCTAATGATGTGTGAAATGTTTGGGTTAGAAGGCGAACGCTGTTCACACGCATGTTTAGAGTCTTCATCAAAATTCTCTCTCGAAATCACGCATGCACAATTGTGGTCACAAAGAATGGTTCGGTCAGAAATTATACTTTCGAATCAAACTGAATAATATACTCATATACTGAGTTGCCAGTTGACACATATACCACGAAGGGAGTACGTGTGCATTTTGTCCACTAGTTTCAGTGCGTTTAATATCAGTATATGTTTTTCAGGATGTGTTTTCATACAGCCGGATCGACCACTTTATGTGCCCACGACCGTACTTACGTACGAATCATTCCACCTTTTCGAACACGGTCAATACTCCCTGCCTTTTGGTACGATTTCGAATACTGAATTCATCCAATTGTTTGATCACCGAACATTTTGATTGGATGATCATCGATGATGTTCTATATGCAATATCATTTTGAAATCAAGAGCCATTTCGTTATTTATTTCATATTTATATTGGGTTTTGAAGATTTGATTGATAACTAAGATCTGTTGGCTTGGCCGAACGATGGATGAAAATGGTCAGATGAACGATATTACATTTGATGTTTTTGGATACCGAGAAGAAGTAGGCTTGTCCCGTGAAACTTATCGTATGTAACCAAGTTACGATGAAACCACAAAAAACCTCTGTCGCGATGGTCGACAATGGCGAGAATCGAACTCTGGTCTCCTGAATGACAGTTCAGCGGATTAGTCACTACTTCACAGTTTGAATATGTGCTATTTTCATGATATATAAACATTGGTTCATACACGGAGGAAAAAAGTGTCCGAACAATAATATCACTCATTCATTCGAACAGCTGTTTTCCAGGACAACGTTTACAATAAAAAACTCATTCATTTTTCATTCAAAAGCGGCAATTCATGGATGTTGTTGTGAAATTTTGTAATTACTGAATTACTCACAATTTTTCAGTAGTAATAGTGTTCATCCCTTCAACCCTCTTCTGAGGAATTTGGTACACAATTCACATATTCTACAATTTCATCTACAAATAACATCACAATAAAGTAAGGCAGTAAGCCACGATTTATGATTTATCAGCGAATTAGTAATAATGGTAAATCAGAGAAATAATAGGAAAAATAATGATACATCATTGGATTTCAGATTTATTGATATGGAATTGGGATGAATCAATAGAATTTGAATCATTCTGATCACTTTTACGACAATATAGAGTAAAGACTGAATACGAAGTTCAGCATTCGCGTCATGGTACCGTATAACAAGAAGAAAAGATGTGGGGAAAACTGATGGACTCTCACCTCGATTACCACTTGAAATCGAATCCTAGGCTCAGCTATAAATCCATCAGAATATAATTTTGACTGGTGAGTGTTCATTACAGGAGCTGAATACCATGGCAACATGTCCAGTCGCTGCGTATTTTCATTGTTGTGAGCACGAAATCCAAGAATCACTCAAGAGCTGGCCTACGACTTCTATCTAGTTGTGGCAGTCTATGAGACCGTAACTTGCGTTGTCATAGTGTTCAGCTATTCAAGTGGATATTCACCAATCAAATCTCTTCACTCTTCATCCAAGTTTCTTTGTTGAGTTCGTCAATCTTTTGGAGCTAACAGGATCTGGGACGTTATTTTGAGTGACAGTCAAGGTGAGGGCTTCGAAGTTGTGATTTGAGAATACAATTTTGGAAGCACTGTTGTCTACGTCTTACAATGATGTGGGTGATCAGTTGGAGGATGCCAATATCATCATCACATCATAGTTGAAGTGGTGCAAATGATCTTCGAATTAAAATCGAGAATTTGGATTAAAGTCATGTTGATCGCTCTATCACAATATCAAAGTGGAATTTGAAAAAAAAGAAAGGTTAAAAAGGCTGAGGATAATATCATGTGAGAAGAAAGATGAACAATAGTATTAAAACCTCTATGACCTCATTTCACTATACGTTGCGACATAGTCGTGAGAAATATGACTCAACCTTTCTGTCATATCTGTCCCATGTCCCATTTTGTAATATGTGGGTGAGTAAAAATGAGATTCAAGTATTTAGTATTGTTATTTTATCGAATATACAATACAATCATATGAATTTTCGAATGAAAAACTGGTTGACATTGAGCAATTAGGTTATGTCATCACTTCCGACTGTCACAACGGTACAGGAATTAGGCCCTAAAGGTTTGAATACCTCTTCTTTAACATCAAATTATCTCCTGCTTTTCCCCACTAATTTTCTCGTGAGTGAGTTTTCCACCAGTTTTCCCACGTGACGTGATGGACTCGTGGGGTGTCGGCCGTCGGGGATCTGACGGTGCAGTCATGCAAAAGTTGATGCTTGGCCATTGTTGTCAACAACGACATATACAACAAACGTTAGAATGTAGAACAGTGATATGGGAATTGTTGTGACATCGCCTACAGTCGACACACTGAGAGAATAGGATTTCTACCGTGGCGCATCCTGGTATCACTTTGGTGTACTGAATAATTTGCAACATGACAACACTTAAATCAGCTAAGCATGTTACAAACTAATGACAGCTCTCCTGATTTTTCAAATGTCATAGATATGGCTATATAGACATAGCCATAAATAGATATATAGATATATATCAATTATATATATGGGCCTATATATATATATATATATATATATATATATATATATATATATATATATATACATATATATATATATATATATATATATATATATATATATATATATATATATATATATATATATATACATATATATATATATTTATATATATATATATATATATAATATATATATATATATATATATATATATATATATATATATATATATATATATATATATATATATATATATATATATATATATATATGTTAATGAATGATCAACATTATTTTCAGCGGACTCGCATGGAAACATTGCTTGTTCCCGAACCTATATGGTTCCCAGAACCACCAACCATCTGACAGAAAAACGATGAAATACACATAAAACATACCCGTATTTCCACTGTTCTTGTCGTTTTAAGTGCACAAGATACATTTTCATATTGCGAATATATATTCATTTTTGAGCATTAAAATTATTAAAAACAATCAATAGCGAGTATATTTGTGAAATATCTCATTTTTCTATATCGATGAAGTTTTCTTGTGGTGGCAGCACGAATCCTATTCTCTCAGTGCGTCAACTGTAGCACGCAACACGTATACACATATACACAGACAGCGTTTAATTCTCGCATCAGATGTAGATTGCACATCGGCGCTGGGTCTGGAGATGTGGAGCGTGTACATACACCAAGAATTGTGATAATGAAAGGAGTTTATTATTGTGGAATGTCTGTCAAGTTGCAGTCTCCGAGATTGAACTCAAGGGAAATGTCAATCAAATGAATGGTGTGTTTTATCATTTAATGTCGGATGTAATTACTATATAAGACTTGAAGAGAGTACCCAAGGTAGACTCTTCTCTGTGACAGTCAACATTGTCAGATTTCTTTGAGAAATTATTTCTCAGAGTATTAGGTGATTATAATTCTCATAATCATAATCAATTTTCAATCAGGGCTAATGAAATACAATCTCCCATAACTAATGTATACAACATATCGTAGCAGAAAGGGTCCACAAAGAATGTGATATATGTATATATATATATATATATATATATATATATATATATATATATATATATATATATATATATATATATATATATATATATATATATATATATAAATATATATATATATAACTCGACAAATAGAACTGGAATGGATTCATATATATATATATATATATATATATATATATATATATATATATATATATATATATATGAATATATATATATATATATATATATATATATATATATATATATATATATATATATACATATATACATATATATATATATATATATATATATATATATATATATATATATATATATATATATATTCATATATATATATATATATATATACATATTTTATATATATATATATATATATATATATATATATATATGTATATATATATATATATACATATATATATATATATATATCAGGGACTGAGACCGTAACCATAACCGTAACCGCAACCGTTAAAGACCCGTGTTTTTTCAGCAACCGTAACCGTAACCACAACCTTTATAATTTGTATGGTACAACCATAACCATAACCACAACCGTTACTATTTTTCGGGCTCAACCGTAACCGCAACCGATAACCTTTATGCTGAGGTGATGAGAACCACAACCACAACCAGTAACCTTCATGATATCTGTTATTCGGGTCTCAAAAAGGTCCCAAAAAGGGCTTGAAACGGTTGTTTCAAGACAGACACTGAATCTGGAGGAAAGCAAATATAACCATTCAACTTCCAGCACTGCAGATGTAAACTCTACTATGTCAAGGTTTTGAGGCCGAGCTTCATGAGAGGGAGGAGGTGTAGTTGAGTGACAGTGTAATAAAATCACTCTTCCAAGATCTGTGTCTAGTAAGTGGTCACAAAGATTAGTATTTGTGGAAATTCCAAAAGTTTGCTGGAAACAGCTCTAAAATATGTAATTGACACTAGAGAGGACGGCTTGAACCACTCGTGCGCTAGTGTTGTGGGATAGGAAAGACGGTCGTTCGGGACCTTCATCACTCGGATGCACGTTTAACGGTAAAAAAAGTGTAAACGAACTCTTACTCTACCGAGACTTCACTTATGAATGGGGTTAAAAATGTGTCCAAATAACATGTTTGGGTAGGCCTATAACAAGTTGAAAAACAGTCCGAATGATCAGTCAGTCTTTCAAAAGAGATTGAAAGAGATGGTTGTCAATGGTGTCTGGTGTGAATGGTGACGGTGAATATTTTCAAACCGCGTTGATGTGCGATATATGAGATGTGTTGATATTGTTATTTTATCAACTTCATAATCATCACCGAGTCGTGCCTAATTTATTCAAATCCCATGTAGTTATTGAAAATTATAACCAAGTTACAGCTTCAAAATGGGAAAGAAATCTAGTTTGATTTGTGAGTAGGCCTTACTTGCACAAAAGAATTGCTGACTGGTAGTCTACTGACTATAGACTAGGAAAACGCGTTGTGTGGCCGCGTTGATGGATGAGCTAGAGCCCATCAACATATCTTTGGATTAGTTATTTATATCCACCTTGAGATCAAAACAATTACGTCACTGCCCCCGTATTTCCTGATTAATTTCTATAATAATTGAGAAGGCCTTGTTTTGATCGTTTCCAATCAATTGGTGACACACGTTGCTTGGATTTAATTGATATCTTGATAGCTTTGAGTGATTAAAAAACTCACATATTTTTTTCATATCAAAACGACTGATCCGATTTGAGTGAAAGTTCGGAAAATGTGCATCATTATCATATTGAAATTCCCTGAGAATTTGGATTCTTTCGAAGAAAATATTTTCCACACATTTTTTCATCAAAGTTTTTCTTATGGGATTTTTGAAAACATTGAAATGAGTTTTCTCAGAAGTGATCCAACCGATTGTGCCTCAAAACTATACGGTATCAAATTGAATGAGGACACTTGAAAATTCCGTTCGACCTGTGGAGCGCGGAAAGAAACTCTTTTTCGAATGTGGTGAAATTGAGTCTACGTTTCACTCATCCGATAAGTCATCTTGCACGGTCGGAAAATGTGCCACCAAACGGTAAGCAGTGATTTAAAACAAATTTACTGAAATTATTATTGAAAATTATGAATTTCTAATCGGATCTCATACTTTGGTGATCACTAGGTAGTATAATTAGGCAAAATGTTGACAAAAATTGGATATGAGCTAAAACACCGGGCGCACAACCGGGACCTTTATAAAATTTGCTTTACAACCATAACCATAACCGGGACCTTTATCAAATTCAGTTCATAACCCTAACCGCAACCGGGACCATTATAAAATTAGCTTCACAACCGTAACCATAACCGGGACCTTTATCAAATTCAGTTCATAACCCTAACCATAACCGGGACCTTTATAAAATTCAGTTCGTAACCATAACCACAACCGGGACCTTTATAAAATTCAGTTCATAACCGTAACCACAACCGGGACCTTCATACATAAAGGTCTCAGTCCCTGATATATATATATATATATATATATATATATATATATATATATATATATATATATATATATATATATGTATATATATATATATATATATATATATATATATATATATATATATATATGTATATATATATATATATACATATATATATATATATATATATATATATATATATATATATATATATATATATATATATAAAATATGTATATATATATATGAATATATATATATATATATATATATATATATATATATATATATATATATATATATATATATATATATATATATATATGTATATATGTATATATATATATGTATATATATATATATATATATATATATATATATATATATATATATATATATATATATTCATATATATATTTATATATATATATATATATATATATATGTATATATATAGATATATATATACATATATATATGAATCCATTCCAGTTCTATTTGTCGAATCTTGTCATCTCCAGTTGGAAATTTTTTAGCAGAATGTGACCTGCCATCCTCAGGGATTCTTCTCCACAGTTCGGCGAACGTAGAACTACTCATTATCATTCATTCTCAGAAGCAGTCTCACTGTATACGTTCATTTTCAAATCTCCCAGGAAGTATTTCAGAAAGCCATGTATATTTCAAATCATTCAATTAGTTGTATATTGCATTTTTCGTGAATCGAATTGAAGTTAAAATGCATTCATTCATTTTATTTTTCCTCACATCCACAATGCATGCATGTACGATTTTTTGCAGTCGACGTTTCAGAGTTTCAGATACTCAAGTTGAAGAAGTGAAAGCCTTTGATTCGCACATTCTTTGATAACAAAAATATAAAGATGTTTTTTCATTCTTGAACATATCAAGATACAAACATGTACTGTGAATATTAGTATGAATATAACGACTTGGGAATTTTTTTTCATACAGTTTGCATGAATTTTAAGGAATGAGAAGTCCTCGTAAGAGCGTGATGCTCTTGTGTGTGGACGAACATTTGTGAATACATATGGTGATTTCAGAAGTTGACAGAAAAAAAGAAAACCTGAATTGGAAAAATGTAGTTTCACAAATAAATTTTGAATTTCGATTTTTTTATAAATTGTATACATTTACAAATATAGTGAACAATTTTTTGGAATGCTAAACTTGAACATTATTTCAAACATGAAGAGTATAGATGCATTCAACTCGGACACTGATTTGACCATTATTATTGACGAAACTCAGACTTTGGAATAAAACTAGGAATAAAATAGAATTAAATACCAATCTGGTACACGTATACAAATTGTCTAACTAGAATTAGGAGACAGACACCTGAACTTATTATGATAAACACAAATGAACGAATACCGATGTTTTATTTCATGTCACTACTATTCAATATTTTCTTAATCCATGCGAAAAATGAAGGAATTAATAATATATTTGCAATTCACAAAATTCACGACCTTGACCAAGAAGCCACACCATTATATTTTATTTAAAATTTCCATGTGCTCTTCACGATACATATATCCTGTATATATATATATTTATATATATATATATATATATATATATATATATATATATATATAAATATATGAATATATATATATATATATATATATATATATATATATATATATATATATATATATATATATCAGATGCAATCACGCTTTTAATAACATTCTACCAACTCAGCGAGTTCGATGATTCGAAATAGCCACTTTTTCCAATATTAATAAATTCGTATCCACACTGAACCGTAACACTCAGCGGACCCACGAGCTTTTTTTTAATCAATTAAATCATGTTTAACAGTTTTCTGAACATTCAGGTTCAGCGCATGATGTGGCGCCCGAAGGGGAGTATAGGGAGGGAGCGGGAGGGAAGGAGGGAGGGAGGGGAGAGGAACGGTCGTCGACGCTGACATCGACTTGCTTGATTGGTGCCCATATACCGCCGAATTTCCGATTCACTACGCTCTTTATTGAGCAAATAATTGGTTACGTGCTCGCACCGAATGCGTATACATCAAAGCGCAAAACGTAAGCTCACGACATGCGATCGTTGTGGTAATCGCAAATTGTGCATTGCATGGAAAAAAAAGTGTACGTTACCCATTCTGATCATCAATATTAGACGAGACCGGTTTCGTGAGAGTGGACATTGATTGGTCAGTTTGGTTTGGAAGTTCAGTGTAGTTCAAGTTCAAAACCACATGGAATAATAAGGATTCGTGGATTTTAGTCGATTGTTTGAAGTTAATTACAAAAAAAAAACATTTTATAAACGTAATTGATCAGGAATTTGGTTACGGATCAATGAGCTCGAGTGGAAATGTATATTCTCCACATTTATTTATTTGTCACGAAACATTTATTCATTTGTCATAAAAAATTCACCTTAGAAAAGTATGAGGTGAATCACACAAGTTTGATAAGATCTACAGACAAGAATTAAAAACTGAAAACTATCAAATATAATAGGTCTAGTGCCTAATATAATGAAGTCTTGTGTCGATGGATGAATTTATGAATGTATGATTGAATAAATGAATTGTTGGATGTTAGAATTTGAAAACGCATCGACGGCAAGGTCATTTCTCGCTCATTGTGTCAATGAGAGACGAAGATGGTATACAACTGAATACTCGAATATACATCGATAATTCCGGGAAGACTCGCTCTGATAGATTCAACCCTAACTCCTGGTTGATCCCACAGAGGAAAGTTTGGGAGGGCATAGGTAGGTGAGGTTGCTGTCAGTGTGTTGGTTGGGTGTTTGAGGAGGGAGGAGAGAAGAGGGGATGGGAGGTTAAATCTACACCGACTTACAGTTGACTTGATCTCAGACATTATCAAACCAGCGATACGACCACGTACGCACGCTTCGAAACTCCATTTACGTACTGTTTTATATATATATATATATATATATATATATATATATATATATATATATATATATATATATATATATATATATATATATAAATATATAAATATATATATATATATATATATATATATATATATATATATATGTATATATATATATATATATATATATATATATATATATATATATATATATATATATATATATATATATATATATATATATATATATATATATATATATATATATATATATATATATATATATATATATATATATATATATATATATATATATATATATATAAATATATAAATATATATATATATATATATATATATATATATATATATATGTATATATATATATATATATATATATATATATATATATATATATATATATTTATATATATATATATATATTTATATATATATATATATATATATATATATATATATATATAAATATATATCAATATATATATATATATATATATATATATATATATATATATATGTATATATATAAATATATGTATATATATATATAATATATATATATATATATATATATATATATATATATATATATATATTTATGAATGAAGGAAAATCGATGAGAGAGAATATATATCCAGAAGGAAGATTGAAAACTTTTATTCCAACACGACTTTCAAATCGTCCTTCATTTTCCAACTCATGAGTTTAATTTTCACAATGTCTCGAATTAACTGAGAAATATCAAAATATTCTTTATGTGTCGTAAGATCACTCTCATGTTGCCCCGTTCAAACGATTCCAAACTCTCGTCATTCACCTTCAAAGATAAACAATGGCTTTGTGTCAGTTTACAATTAATACAAAGAATAGTTCCGCCATTGAAAACTACATACGAGCGCTCGACTAACTACGTTACCTTTTCTTCCAGGTAAGCAGCAACCCCAACTGTTTGATATGGACTCGGCTGCAAGTCATCACGGTAACAGTAACATTGTAAAAACAGGTGAGTTCTAAATCAACATTACCTGACCCAGTAGTGTTCCGTCCATGCAGCATCAACCTCGTTAGTTAGATAGGTATTTAGAGGAATAAGAATTAATTAGTTTCATTCCTACATACACGATAAACCTATATATATATATATATATATATATATATATATATATATATATATATATATATATATATATATATATATATATATATATATATATATATATATATGTATATGTATATATATATATATATATATATATATATATATATATATATATATATATATATATATATGTATAGTCGACTTGTTAAATGTGTTATTTCATCATTATTGTACTAGTTGCCTCGGTAAATTGGTCATTATATAATATGGGGTGGTATAGTTGCGGACAAATAAAGTAGTTGATCGAGCTACATTGAAATGAATCCTTGGAAAAAATTAACACATATCGTATTACCAAAAAAAAAAAAAAAAAAAAATGTTAATAAAACCATTACGTATATTCTATGAGTAATGAGTGGTGAAATGTGCGTAGTTTACATTCTGATTGAGATTTTTATTTCAGTTTCGACAATTTTATGTGACCGCAAGTGTACCCAAACGTAACTGTTGGTCGGTGTTTCTCCATCACGGCGTCCTGAAACTGGGTCACATTGTTATTGAATCGAATGATGAGCTTTAATAATATTTGCGTTTAATATAGCTGGGTAATTTAATGAATAGGATTATGAAATAAGTCAATTGTTATAAATGATGGTAATAGTCTATTTTAATCTATCTTGGCGGTTGAAATAATGATAGATGTTCGTGATGAAATGGAAACATAAATCATATTATAAAAATAAGATTGAATCTAAATTATGAATCTAAATAATGGATGAACGTGAAAATGTGAATCGAGTGCTCTTTATGAAAATAGGGAGTAGATATATGAATGAAAACAAAAATTGTGTTATAATAATATCCTCGAAAGTAAGCCTAATATGGAAAATTTTATATTCAGGCTTCTGTCGCGTAACAAATGACAAACAGTCGTTACTATAGCAATACAGCGAACTGGTGAACTACCGAACATTCGGATTGGTCAATTCCAACTGGTGGACATTGTTGTCTGTCAGTTTCAACAATGGGTGACAACAATTGACAGAAGCCTATAGAAACTTCAATATAATAATTCACCATTCGAATAAATGTTGATAAGAGAAACTTCTTCGATTAAATTGAAATTATTTGTTATCTCAATGAATCTGAATATATTTGAAAACAGTATTAATATTTTCAAATGTGAAATGTTTTCCGTCGAGAATGAACAAGAATGAAATCACATTCCATATTTTATCCATACTTTAGTTTTGTATCAAATAACACGTTGTGACGTATACACATTCTTCAGAGTTACAAAAACCATATGGAATTCTCACAACATATTCTGCTTTGAATCATAATTGGATGATGATTCAGGACTCGGTGCATATTCCATTCGAGGAACGTTTTTATGAAACATTACGATGCAATGAAATAATTATGAATCTCCGAGCTGAAACTCTCACCATACGGGATATTACACCTGGAGTCATTAAAATTATTCGTCTGGAATATTGGGATCCGGTTTACTGAGATCATGATGGTGAGATATATGAGAATGTTTCAATTTTAAAATAGAGAAGTGAATATAAATCCTTCTTGAAAACTATGTCATGGCACACATGATTGCCGTTTGAATCAATAATATTAATCAAATACAAAATTAATGAAGTAGGAAAGAACATGCAATAATAAAAAATCACACATTAATGATTGATAAAAAAATGATCGTGGAAAATAATGAGAGACTAATAAACAGTAGCCGAATGTGAAGAAGTATCAGTATGAACAGAGATATGAAAATAATATGAAAATAGATAGAAAATGACGAATAAATGCCATGAATGTGAGTACAAATGTGGTTTCTCAAAATGGCAATGGTTTCTCAGAATGGCCTTTCGAGGCTAAAATTCCTATCAGAATTGATATGAATGAAAGACGCGCCAAATCATGTTGAAATTACATCAAGAAGTTGTAAAAAGTGCAAGAATTGTTTTTCCAAACATGAAATACGAAAAGTACTACGACGTATTAGCGAGGAGAAGTGAACCGAGTTGAAAGTTCACGTTAGGGTGTGGTTTTATGGCGATTTCAATCAGGCCAGTAGGGTCATAAACCAGTGATTATTGAATCAAAATAACATTATTGGACAATAATAGAAGAATTTAATTATTGTGAATCTTCATATATTCCTATTGATTGATTCTACATTCTGTGTTTTGAGCGATCTCATTGAAAGACAGAATCTTATAATATATATATATATATATATATATATATATATATATATATATATATATATATATATATATATATATGTATATATATATATATATATAATTATATATATATATATATATATATATATATATATATTCATATATATATATATATATATATATATATATATATATATATATATATATATATATATATATATATATATATATATATATATATATATATATATATATATATTCATCATGACTTGTTTCTCCGTGAATGTACAATATGTCTGACAAGCAATATTAAACGATGGTCCACAATGAAAATGTCAATCATGTGAGATTTTCAATAGACGTCATTCTTCGAAAAGATCATCTGTACCACAGTTGTCTGGCAACATGAAGCAGTACAAAAGCAATTGTACTTTCCGATCATTGATTTCGTCACTTTGGAAACCGTGATCAAGTGGGGCGTGAGTTCGAATCTCGCCAAACTCATATGTTCAAACATCACCTTATCGTACCCTCAAATTATCAAGCTTTACTGGGGTCGTGAAAGCACAGTAATCATCAGCTTTCCTTCTATTTTGATTGGCTGTTTTGCTAGTGATTAATTACTCCAACAAGTATTCGCTTCCAAGAAAAAGCAGCTTATAAATATTATATATTATCAATAATTATTCAAATATTTTATATAATTATAATATTCCAGAATACCCAGCTATCGGTCTCTCATTCAGCTCATATTCATTCCGTTAACATTGCTGGAGAATGTAATATACTCATAACATGTTTATAGCACAAAAGCCTACTTACAGCGTACTGGTACAACTTTGTTACAACGTTTCAACCACTCGGCATTGAGCTTCTATATTCGCCAGCTTATAGCAAATGCAATGTTTATTTCATTGAACAGTAGGTGAAGATCCGTTCACGTCCCTTTCATAAAATTTACCTAATTCCGTTACATCTGCACGAAATGTTTATTATTATTATGTTAAATTTAACCTATTTCTCCCGAAATTTACTGTATTTCGCGGTAACAACAACAATAAATAATTATGCATAATTTAAGCTTTATTTAGCACCACGTATTAAGGTCAGGTAATTTAGCAGAATTGGAAATAATGAATGCGGCAGTTAGAAGTAGAATGGGGGTATATATGTATTATTATATTCCATGCAGAAACTGCAAGTATGAACTCGTAAATAGTAAGTTAGTTGGTTTTCACCAAGTTAAAGCTCCACGAGAGTTTATGTGTTGAACCGAATAAGTCTTGGGATTAATCTGTGAAACCGCTCATATGGATGGAGGCTGGGTACAGGACCTAGCTATTGGGTCGGACTTGGGTTTGTGTAAATCAGAGGATTAGTGCGGTAGGGTTGAAGTTACACCCACGAAATCCTTAATGCTGTTTGCAGCAATGGAGGGCGGTGTGTACTTGCGGCGTGTAGGACGACTGTTCTAGTAGGCCGTGAGTGGAAACCAGTCGAAAGGAATGGTATTGGTCTTGGAACCGAATTGCTGGTGTGTGTATTATACCAGGCAAACGCGTTATGTGTTTCCGCGTTGATGGATGAGCTAGAACATATCAACTTATATCTCTGGATTGGTTATTATATGATTATATATACACCTTGAGATCCAAATTCCGTAACGATCAATCTGAAATCCTGTAATGTATCATTATTTGTTGTAATATTTGTTTGATATACTAGAATTACTAATTCGTTGATAATCAAAAATGATGGCTTACTGCCATACTCAAATGTAATGCTAATTATTAAGTTATATTGTAAAATATGTAAATTGTTTACCGATTTCCTCGAAAGAGGGTTAAAGGAATAAACACTTCTACTACTACTACTACTACAAACAACTACGTCACTTTTTTTTGTCATCTTATTTCCTAATCAAATTCTATGATAATAAAGAAGGCTTTGTTTCAATTGTCTCCACATCTGTTGCTTGAATTTAAATTATTTCTCAATAGCTTTGAGTGATTTAAAAAAATTGGATTAAAAATATTTTTTATATCAAAACGGTTGATCTGATTGGACTGAAAGTTCGGAGCAAGGTGAATAATTATTATATTGAAATTTCCTGAAAATTTGAATTCTCCCGAAAGAAATATTTTTGACGAATTTTTCTCCTTTGAGGAGAATTTTTCTTATAGGATTTTTGAAAATTTTGAAATGATTTTTCTCAGAAGTTCAACCGATTGCGTCTCAAATCTATACAGTATCGAATTAGATGGACACTCATGTGTGTCAAGTTTCAATTGATTTTACATTTTCGTTTGACCTGTGGAGCGCGAACAAAAAAAGCACTTTTTTCGGGTTTGGTGAAAATAAAATTGAGTCTTCGCCTCGCTCATCCAATTATCAGTATTCTACTTGGGTGTTTACAGATATGGACACTATATCAGTGCAGCCTATATTTGGTAGAGGTATACGAGACGGCATGGTATGGAGAATTGTGAGTTTCCTTGATAATAATAGGAGTAATAATATCGTTAATTCTGTCATAATTACCCACTTCACATATTAATTCAATATATAGTCAGGATGAACAGACATTGTTCTCTATGATTCAATTAAATTCAAAATTCTGGTAATTTGATGATCATTATATTATTGATAATATATGATGATGGTTATATGACTAAACTATATTATTTTGCTATATTTGAGGAGTGAAATCAAGATGGATTTGGTGCTCAGAAGGGTGTTAGATAAGGTTTGAAGGGTGTGGGAGGGTTGTTCCAAATGTTCACATGGGTGTTTCGAATTATGGATTTTTTAAAAATTCTTCAGTAGGTTTTTGAGTTCATTCATTATTAATTTCAGATCATCGTCTCCTGTATTATATGGTCAGTATTCGTCAATATAGTGTCAAAATTTCACAGACACAAAAGTTTTCATATTCGTGAATGATTGTGAACAAGTCGGTTATTACATAATCTCGCTACAACTTTCCAATTTCAACACTTTCGAAAGAAGCAGTTGTGTTACTGCACTCAAAAAGGAAAAATTATTACGAATAAAAAATACCACAGCTCTTCAGATAAATCACTGACATTTGTCTCTGTTATGTTGGTGGACAACCTTCCTCTTTCGTGGACATACGTATAGGTATGTGATATCAAATCAGAATTGATCGATTTCAATTTATTCGAGCATCCCGAGTGCTCGCTACCAGAATGCTAACAACGATTGTGTTGTTCGAAACGTAATATGTGTCACTAGACGAGAGAATATGTTATGATATTACGTCACATGCTATATGTTATTTCTACATTCTAGAGCATTTGAGAAGGGAAATAAAATCAACATAACTTCTGTTATATTTCCGGTAATATCTTTGTTCTCTATATATATAAATTGCTATGTTTGTTAACTTGATGTATCTAGATTTCACCCATTCACATTTCTTTGACGTGAACTTGTGATCAAAGTTGAATGATACGTAATTACGTCAATAACATTATCATATATTATTTCTATGCCAATTGATATAACAAACATCATGCGGACAGATATCAACAGATATAACAGACATCAAGTCGATATCCAGCAAACATAGGCCTATGTTTGAATTCAGAGTCAAGAAACTGTTATGTGAAAATGCTTTTTTCTGTTGACGGAGTTTTTAGCTTCCAGCTAATCTTGAACAATGGTTATTATATTCAAATTTGTATCCCATGACGTATATCATACTGTTTTCACAGTCTCCGATAGATAAATCATTATTATTATCACTAGGAAAACGCTATATACGCGTTGTTAGACGAGCGGAAAGTTATAGTATATGTCGAACTTCTTTGCCAAACTTTTGCCTAAATTCGCCAATTGGGTGACATTCAAGGTATGACATTTCTGTTGAGACAAAAAGTTTCAAGTTGATAGCTGTGGTCGTTTGACCTGTGCAGAACCGACTAAAAAAAAAAAAAAAAAAAAAAAACGAACACCAATTTTTTTTAGTATGTCAAATTGAATCATCGCTTGAGCTCGTATAATTATTATTAATAAACACATGGTATTATCACCATCGATTATTTTATCTTCTTCTTATATTTTAATAACATCGTAACTTGATATGAAATCATTATTTCCTAATCAAGGAAATGGATTGAAGATGGGATCATTCGAACGAGGCACTACGTGTGCGATCGTATTCGGTCAATTCCACTCAGTTGGCTGAGGCACCGCTTCAAAACTGGGGACTCTCCGGGCGTGGGTTTGAGTCCCTTATAAGGCAGGGATGTGAACGTTGGAACACTAAAGGTACGTTCATACTAATACGGCAAAACGTTTTTGCCGTCACGGCTGGTCACGTGAACCAATTAGAAGCTTGCCGTACCAGGCGATACGACACAGCCGTCTGAGTTGAATTAACTTTAACTTTCTGCCGTACGGCCAGCTCGCCGTGATGCGGTTTGTGACGTAGTCGGCGTAATCACGGCCCTGTGCATGCTCATACCGCTTTTCCTACGCACGGTGAGTGTAGAACCAACTGTTCAGCGGTCGACACTTTTGGCGCGTCAACTGTTTTGATTGTTCTCGTCCTCTAACCTCATTTGTGGTATGAGATTGTAATAATTACCAAATCTTTCTCGGTTTTAAAAGATTGGACGAGTACCCCATCTTCTAGGTCTTCTTTTTTTTGTTTTCCTTCTCTGTAAATGTGCAGTTGCAGCTAATGATAGTGCTTTCTTTTTCAAAAGAAGTGGAAGAAGTAAATTTTCACTGTTGTCGTCCATTTTGACAGATAGCAGACCGTGCTCGCTTGCCGTCTGACGTTTACCGTAGTACTCTGAACGAAAGAAAAAAATCGTGTGTTTACCGCAACGGAAAAACCGTACATGCGGCAGGTTGCCGTAGTAGTATGAACGTACCTTTATCATCACTATAGTTTCATCATGTCTTACTCATATTCGTACTCCCTCGTAACACAGATGTTGATGGGGTCGTTAAGCAAATTATTTGATGATAATTGAAGAAACATAGGAGCGTGTTTTCAGAATGGTTGCTCTTTAGACCAAGGAAATGATACCAACCAAGAGGAATCATTCAGAAAATAAATGTACATCATTATTCGAGCAAATTTAATGTTGACATATTGAAAGAATCTGATACTAGATTTAGAACAAACACGACTGGATTTCAATATTTCCTCTTCTAAATTTCTGAATATTCTCAAATTATCATTTCATTTATTCTATCCACGAAAGAAAAGGTCGTATATCAAATACTCGACCGTAAAAACTTCTTTTTTCTTGATGGAATCGATGATCTCGACGATTTCGGTAAAATCTCAAACTTCAAGTTTTTTTTATCCTTTTTGAAGATGTATTCGTGTATTTCACCGTAAATCTTGTCCTTGATATCCTTATAAACCTGATTCCAAATATCTTATACATAGTGATATATCACAACTATATCAAATATATTACAGATATATTGTTTTTTTTGCATTGGTAGACGACGTCATCTTTACGTGGATAAGAGTATATGTCCCACTCAAGATGCATTGAGGGTTGCGTTAGCCAGTTTGATATGCGACAAACCAATGCAACCCACAATGCATCTTGGTACCACTAATAATATCACAGTTTAAATATGATGGAAAATACAATAGATAATGTTGTATTTTGATCAAACATATGTTGCAAACATATGTTGCAAATATATGAAAGTTGGTATAGTGATACCTTTTTTTCAATAAAATTGAAACTTGATACAAAATCATTGTTCCTTGATTAGGGCTATGGATGGAAGGTAGGATCGCTGGAAAGTTATCGAACGGGGTACAACAGAGGCAATCTCATCAGCTCATTTTGATTATTTTCAACCAGTGGACTTTAAGATCAGGACTACGTTGTCTGTGACCATATTTTTCCACCGCAAATAAAAATATTCTAGTATCCAAAAGTTCGAAACACATTATAATTAAAAACCGGTTCTGTGATATATCTATACATTACTAGCATTGGTATTGAGAGTAAACAAAACACACATGTTGGTATCTCTCACTTTGGACTACGTCTCTATGGGCAAAAATCACTTCTTTCCATTACAACAGATGTAAAATGTATCATCATACTGAAGGGAAAAAATGAGCTTGATATGCCCAAATTGGTTCAATTAGGCACATCAGTAACATCACTTTACAAATTAAAGATCATGGAAAATTAAAAGTTCACCCAAGCATCAGTAATGATACTATTCTATTCTAGAGATCTCCATCCACTACGTAAGAAACTGTATATACCCACTACAGACTAGAATAACTTCACAAGATTTTGTCAGTCGGAATATATCTCATTTTCAACTAGGAATGACACACAAACGAAGCAATATATACGAACCGTCCATTGTTTGGACCAGTTTGAATTCGAAATAGCATCAAAGTTCAAAGATAAATATTATTCTAGTTAATAGGAGTTTCTATTCAGTTTGGCGCACAAAGCCGATTGCCCAGTGAAGCAAATATCCGAAATACCACAAAACATTATCTCTGCTCAGAAGTTGGTATCGTTAACTTACAATCCACAACCAATGGTCATTATTGATCTTTGATACAACATGGAACATGCTGATGTGTATCAAATCTTAACATCAGTTCAACGATCAAGATTAATCAATTAGATATTCAATTAAGGCCCAGTATTACCAAGTCCAGTCAGTATTTATCGGAGAGTTGTTGAAAATAAATAAATACCACAGGTAACCATGGTGATAACAAGTTTGAACTATCAGATAAAGGCCAACTAGACTTGGTAATACCGGGCCTAAGAGAATCCAGACCTCGCATTTCTTTTTTTTTTCTTTTTTGTTTCTCTGTACAATCTTTCTTTGAAGTGTGGTCATTATATGGATCTGATTGGTTTGAACACATTCATAATATTAGAAAACTTAAATAAAGACTTCAATGAAGACTTTCGCCTACGATGGAAAATTATTGTCACACAACGCAGTCCTGGTATTGAAGTTCATTGGTTTTAAATAATCATAATGTGGTGGTAAAATCCTTTGTGGTGCCCCGTCCAGATGATCCCATATTTCATCCATAGCCTTAATTGGGGAACAATGATTTTTCATCAAGTTTCGATGTTGATAAAAAAAAAAAAATCATGGTCAGAAATTATTTTCAGTCCTATACGCAATGCTATTCTCATAGACTATGCCTGCTAGGTCAAATGTAACCACTTCTCAATGCCCGTTATATCAGAATAGTGATGTTTGATATAAATGTACCTTCATCTCGGAATTGCTGTGACCGAATCTTTTCAAAATTCCATAAGATATTCATCCAGCGCATTGACTATATACAAACTCTAAACGAGAAATGTATGGTTGCAAGTTAAGAAAAAAAATGTATAACCAATAAAATGTCATACATCCTGAAAATTTACCTTTATTTCAATGTTCAAAAAAATGAATATTTTTTTAAAATCAAAATCTGCCGCGCATAAGTTTCAACAAAAGTCTGAGCAACATGTGGAAGCATTGAATATGCACTTCAAACTGACCATTCTTGAGAAAAAGGTAATGACTTTGACTGATTTAACACGGGTAGCATAGCCAGGTCCGTGTCCCGGTCTCCCGGAGATACTTCATATCCGGAATGATTTTGTTGCAAAGAACTTTACGATGTTCTGATAAAGATACTTATTGATTTGAAATGTCAGAAGTTTTGATTTGATACATGAGTTTTGTACTTGGAATGTTAGCTTAAAAATGACAGACAGCCTCTCGGTCATACTCTCAAATGACAGAAGAGAAGTATAGACATGGTTCTCACCTTCCCGAAGCATTCACAGTTACTCACTTGACACAATCTAATTGAACTGTTCTCACCTTATTTATTATTATTATTATTATCATTTTTTTTTTTATAACATCGAAACTTGTCACAAAATCATTGTTCCCCAATTAAGGCTAGAGATGAAAACCTTCTTTATACACATAATTTCCCACTTTTATTGACATGAATATAAACTCTACGGTGCAAAATGATCTCGCTGTCGACGTGCCTTACCCTCAACATTCAATTCAATGGTAAATTGATCGTCCGAGTGAAGAGTTAGTACCTCACCTGAAACATTATCAATATCCATTCTGATATCTTCGCTATACTCACCAGTTGTTTGGTATACAACTCTTTCTCATATTGATGGCTCTACACATTATTTACTTGAATTGACTAATACATATTATTCATAACCCATCATTACTATAATTTGTGCCCCGTCCAAACGATCCTACTTTTCATCCTTAGCCTTAATTGGGGAACAATGATGTTGTATCAAGTTTCGATGTTATTAAAAAAAAAAAAAAAAAACTATACTTCTCGTTAGTAATTTCTATTATCATGATGACTTACTTATTATTACTGAACATGATTATGCCATATCCTTTATACTTTTGCAATTTTTTTTCGATCATTCAATCCATAAAAATTGCCTCATTGTCCGGTCCCAACAAGTCAGGTCGGGGGAGGAGGATGGGGGGCTGAAGACCATCATCAAAGGGCCTCTTAAATGATGTCGGCTGGCCAATCCTGTCGCATCTTCATCTTCATCCTCTTCCTCTTCATCCTATGCTTCACTTTCTTCTTCCATTTCTATTAATATTCGCCATGCTTTCCGTTCTTCCCACAATTTTCCCTCTTCCATATCTTCCCATAAACCTCCTCTTCTTCTCATACTTCACTCATCTGATCTCTCCATCTTCCTCGTGAGGAAGATAATTGTGATAATTGTTAATAATTTCTCAAATTGAGATGGTGAACTTTCAGTTCCCACTGAGTTCAAGGGAATGAGTATCCTCTTTATCAGTTAGAATCTGGTTTCAGGATTGTACTGTCCTCCGAATAAGTTCGTGAGGAAGAACCAAATTCCTAAAAAATAAGTTCGTGAGAAAAAAACAAAGTACTCGAGAGTTTTCCTACCGAAAGATAAAAGAAAAAACACACATACCACAAAACAAGAAACTTAAAAGTAGTAAAATGATTATTTATAGCTCCTAGACGACTCCTAAACAAGTAAACTCGTTCCCTTTACCTGTTTCCAATCTCCTGTAATACACGTAACCAGCAAAAGGACCTCTGGGAATACACACATCATCCCCAGTGGTGTGCCCCGCCCCCTTCCTAGACCCACTTACCGCGGCGCGCATTTCCATGCTAAATAGAGGAGGCAGCCGGGAAAAAAACCCGCTCATCCTGTGTTTCCAATCTCGCTAAGTCTTTGCTCTCTCGCATCTTATATAGTGAAATACATGCACGACAGCTCCTCGTAATGGAAAACGCCTCTCTCGTCCCCTTGAGGTGGGCCCTCGCTTTATTTCACATGTAGACACGTTGCAATTTCAGTTACGTCCACCCCCGTGCTCTCGGTGGCTCGGTGGATAATGCAACAACAAGATATAACAGCAGGTGGTCAACCGATTGAATTGTGTTGTCTGTGGTGAAACGTGGATGGAAGTATTGTTTTCTTGTTTTCCAGCGTATCAGAATCTTTTCGCTATATAGGCCCATGTATATATATATATATATATATATATATATATATATATATATATATATATATATATATATATATATATATATATATATATATATATATGAGAATAAATTATTTCTGGGTGTTCGAAACCATATATATATATATACGTATATATATTTATATATATATATATATATATATATATATATGTATATATATATATATTCGAATATATATATATGTAGAAATATATATATATATATATATATATATATATATATATATATATATATATATATATATATATATAAACATATATATATATATATATATATATATATATATATATATATATATATATATGTTTATATATATATATATATATATATATATATATATATATATATATATATATTCATATTCATACATATACATACATAAATATATATATATATATATATATATATATATATATATATATATATATATATATATATATATATATATATATGTGTATATAGTTATATATATATAAATATATATATATGTATATATATATATATATATATATATATATATATATATATATATATATATATATATATATATATATATATTGTGTGTGAAGACAATTCAAACAAATTTGCCGGTATAATTGACACGATGACACAAAAATGATTGCATCTCAAAGTTCTCAACAATTGTCTCCAAAGATGAGTCTGAATAATGCAATACAAATATTCCATTGGATTATATTATTCTGTCTTGAGCATCCAGCTTCAGTATATATCTACATTACAAAATGAATAAGTCATATAGTTATGAAATGAAATAATTAGTTGTACACTTTTTATATCATTGACATGCCTGAATGGATTCCTGTGTCAATACAGAACAATGGAAAATTACTCATGATTATGCATAGTCATACACACTTTTCCTTTTCACCTGTTCGTGTGCAAAGTTGTGGTTCGCAAACAATTATCTCCGTGATTACTGTGTTACATTCATGTCGAGAAACGAAAGAAATAATAATTACATGTTGTTGTGAGTACTGGGACTCACTACACAATAAAACGAACGCACAGGTCACAAAATACACTTACCTATTCAAATAGTATACGTATACAATTTGATCAGAAGTTTCAAGTTTCCAGGTGCACCGGTTTATAATTACGGCATTCCTCTATTATTACCACACCAGACAAAGTTTTAATCATATAGAGAACGTACATGCATACGAAATTAACTGCATTCGGTTTAGCGTTTTGCACTCGCGAGTTTGATGCGCTAATGGAAACCAAGTTTCACACCCAAAGGGAGTAAACTTTATCTATTTAAGACGGTGGGAATCATCCCAGTGACAATGCAGTCATTCTCAGAAGAGTCAAAACAGAACAACCATGTATCGAACAACTACTTGAATCAAAAATTACTTATTTTATTTAAAGTGTACTCGAATGTCGGTACCGAGACGCGTGACCGAGTGGTGAAATACTGAACCGTCATTCAGGAGACCGGGGTTCGATTCCCGCCATGGTCGACCATCCTGACAGGGTTTTTTCGTGGTTTACCTCTGTCGTTCAGGTTGAACTGGGATGGTTCCCAATTAACAGTCCACGACCGACTCCTTCTCACCATCCAAAACACCTAATAAAATAATCTAACTTCTCATCATCCCATCATCTCATTCTTCATTCACCGACGCCAATAGATCGTAGCCATCAGTATAGTGCGTCGTTAAAACCCAATATAATATTTTTTTGGGGAAAGTTGGTGTCAATTACCAAGCACAATAACTGGAGATCTAATCATTCAGCTTCAATGAAATAGGATAAATTCTGAAATTTCACGAGTTTTTAATATTAAAGATTCGGTTTCTCTCACGTTCGATGGATTTCCGATTGATTTCACATTATATAATTCCATTTTACCATTTCCCAATTCATTAATATTATTTTCGAAGAATTTTGAGCATTCAACGGCGTACAAATATGCACGGTCTTGACGCCATTGAGCTGTCTAGTATGGAAAATTGATTTCGGAATGTGTGTTCAAAGTACCAGGAAAACGCTATATACGCGTTGTTGGACGAGCAAAAAGTGATAGTATGTCGACTTTTTTGCCAAACTTTTGCCTAAATTCGCCAATTGGGTGTGACATTCAAGTTACAAATGGGTAAAAACTGCTTCGAGTGGTACCAATTTAGCACATTCCATGTTTTTTCTTCATAATGGCTGACCTGATCAAGCTGAGAATTTCCAGAAATGTGTAACAAAATGTAATTCAACTTCACATAAAATTTCATTTTTTTGAAAATTAAAATATTTTCATTTTTTACCGCCGTGTTATTCTAATGGGTACTTTTGAAATTTCTAAAATTCATAAAAATAAAAATTACCACCCGACAATGTCACAAAACCAAACAGACCTATGTTAGATGAGGAACCATAACAGAAAAAAGTTTGTTTGAAGTTGATAGCTGTAGCCATTTGACCTGTGGAGAACCAACAAAAAAACATGAACAAAAAAACATAAAAACGAACCCCAATTTTGTTCAGTATGTCAAATTGAATCCTCGCTGAAGCTCGTCTAATAAATACAGAATTGACTGTAAGAACCACTGGTCCAGTGGAGAAGAATTGTTCTCACTTGCCTAGAATGGCTATCAACAGTAAGTGGTATTCAGTCAACTTCTTGCCTCATACTGAGGTGTAAGAAAGAATTTGAAATTTCCGTTGATAATCCCCTCAGTTGTTGATCTAGTGTTCGCAGTTTCTCTTTATTCCAGGGTTTAGCTACAAAATGATACATTTCACATAAAAATGGTCTACCAAAAGTGAATATGAATCCTTTATTCCCACAACTCTGAAAATATAAGCAGGTAATAATTAGAGTTATTAATGAGGTTGAGAAAGTTCTCTCGGAAAGAGAAAATCACTTTAATCGCGATCAGTCGTGACGTAGCCTGGGACAGAGAAGCAGCGCACTCATTACCAAAAAATATTGACTCATTATATCGTTAACTTTAAGTGGAGTTTCGAAGGTTTGAGGATTTACTAGGAAAACGCTATATACGCGTTGTTGGACGAGCGGAAAATAATAATATGTCGACTTCTTTGCCAAACTTTTGCCTAAATGCGCCAATTGGGTGACATTTAAGTTATAAATGGGTAAAAACTGCTTCGAGTGTTTCGAATTTAGCACATTTCATGTTTTTTTTTCTTCAAAATGGCTCACCCGATCGAGTTGAGAATTCCAAAAAATGTGTATTCAGATGTAATTCAACTTCACACAAAATTTCATTTTTTTTTTCGAAAATGAAAATATTCCTATTTTTTGCCGCCGGGTTACTCTAATAAGTATTTTTGAAATTTCTAAAATTCATAAAAATGAAAGTTATCACCCAATAATACCACAAAACTATACAGATCTGAGTTAGATGAGAACCATAATGAAAAAGAGTTTGGAGCTGATAGCTGTAGCCGTTTGACCTGTGGAGAACGGACAAACAAACATAAAAAAACATAAAAACGAAAACATTTTTTTCCAGTATGTCAAATTGAATCCTCGCTAAAGCTCGTCTAATGAGATACTGGCAACACAATAAGTGGCAAGCTGTGATGACAGGAATACTCCATCGAAAGAAACTGATCGAGACTACTTTCCACACAATTTTCATAACTCTGGATAGATCAGACCAGAGAATTCCACTGCACACCTAGTCTCGGACCACGTTGCATACCACTGTGACGTAGTCCCGTCCACGGTGCAGCATTCATGAGTGACGTCATCCGGTTCTGACTGTGCGAACCGAACGCGTTATCCTACGGGAAAATATCATATTTCCTGCTTCCAACAATCAGTACGGTGGGAATAGACTGAAGGGATGGATACGAGTACTCCTCAACAATGATTGGATCGGTCATTTCAATCGGTCACATTTTATTACAAAAAGTATTGAAAATAAATACAATACATCACTTCATTTAAATATATGGTTGATTCCATTTTCCTATTCTTAGAACGAGACAAATACCGGTATTAATATTATTGGAACATATTGAATACAAACTTGAATGAGTTGAGTGTCAATGTCAGAATCTTTTAAATCGTAAACTTTGCTGAAGTCCTGGTCCACAATCCGACGTCATCTCACAAAAATCCTGATAACTATCATTGCTTTCTATTCGCTGCTAGCTTCTCTGGCGGTTTCGATTGGCCAACTCGTTTGTCGATTTGAGGCTCTCGATTAGCGTTTTCCTCATCTTCTCCCAAACTAGGTTCTTCCAAACCAGGTTCTTCTCCCGGAATGGTACCTTCGACTGGTTGAACCGGTGGTCTAGGGGGTTGAACACCACCAGGAACCTGCGGTCTCGGAGGCGGAATACCACCAGGAGGCGGAGGTCCGTGATGATGGTGATGGTGGTGGTGTGGAGGTCCGTGGTGATGAGGATGAGGAGGCATTCCTGGGTACGGGTGGTGCATATGAGGCCAACCGCCAGGAGGAGGGTGACATCCAGGATGATGTCCTGCACCAGTGTGACCTGGCCGTGGTGGAGGTGGTGGTGGTTGTTTCACTGGATACCCTCCAGCGCTGCCGACTGGGCGAGAACCGGAAGCACTGTCCGCTCCACCGAAACGATTTCCAAGGTCGGGACTTGCTTGTGGGATGTTTCCCAACCATCGTTTCTTAATCATATCGATACCTTTCTCGGCGATCATCATGCACGGGGCATTCGTGTTTCCGGACACAACCATCGGCATGATGGAGGCGTCCATGACTCGGAGCTTCTTGATTCCGTGCACGCTCAGTTCCGGACTTACAACGGCATTTTTATCAGAAGATGGACCCATCTTACAGCTTCCGGCTTGATGATTTTCTGGACCAGTATAGTGACGAACTGCACATTCCCAATATTTATCAGAGCCGAATAATTGATTGGGTTTAACACAGGAAGGTATCGGTGTTTTGTCTAATTCAAATCCGAATTCCTCTCTCAAGACTTTGGTTTTACCTAAACGTACTGCAATTTGACATGCTTCTACCAGCGTCTTCACATCGTCATCGTGTGTGAGATAATTCGCGAAGATGAGTGGATCGGCAAGTGGATCTTTCGACGCGAGTTTAATGTAACCTCGACTCTTCGGATGAAGCACAACCGGCGAGAAGCTGACATGACGCGGTTTGTCTGGTTTCTCCGGATCTTCCGGCTCGTTGACACTGCCCGTTCGAGCGCAGTTGGCCAAGTGTCCGGCGAAGAACAGTTGAACGTCGGGATCCTCTCCAGATTTATGAGCGTATTTCGAGTTTACTTTGGCTGTGACTTGGGACATGCCGGTACTCGATAACGGTCCGTTGCGGTTCAGCATGTAGTCCATGGCAGTGGCCCAGTTCAAGTCGTAATGGGCCGAATGGTTGTTCATGAGGAAGTCGATGTAGAATGCGACGTGGTTGTGGAGATTGTATCCAACGCCGGGTAGATCGTGAATCAAAGGAATGCCGACTTGTTTGAGGTGTTCTTTGGGACCAACTCCTGACAGGAGTAGGAGTTGGGGAGAGTTGACTGCTCCTCCAGAGACGATCACTTCTTTGTTGGCAAGAGCTGTTTGTTTTTTACCATTGCGCATAAATTCAACACCGTAAGCTTCTTTTGTTGTTGGGTTGATGAGGATTTTGGTTGCAGTGGCGTTCAGGATGACGTGGAAATTGGGACGTTGTTTGGCCGGTCTGATGAAAGCTCTCGCAGTACTCATACGCGATCCTCTCCTGAAAAATATATGAATGACAAATAAATAAATGAATCAATAAATGAATAGGGGGATCAATGAAAGAATTCATGGATGGAATGATGGACAAATGAATATGCGAACGAATGGATGAATAAACGAATGGATGGATAATTCGATGGATCATCAATTGGGCGCGTTACCACGAAGTCCAGTTAGCCTTATTCTGAGAGTTGGTGATAACAAAAATCACGGGTATAACCAAGGTGATAGTAACTTCTAACTGCCAGTTACAGAGATAATTCTATATTGGTCGTTCCTTAATTCGATCAAATAGCATAATAATCATTCATTTATTTCACGAATTCATTCTTCATCCGAATTGATAGTTATTGGATGCTTTTGTGAAGCATGACCGAGAAACTAATCCATTTTGATTTTATATAATCGTTATCTAATTTTTCCCCACTCAACAGAATTGGCATGAATATGATATGTTATCATCTTTCCGATCGGTCCGTCATAAACCATTGTTTCATGTTACCAATAATTCTATGAAAATTGTTCTGTAAGCAACTGTTCCTTGCCACCATTCGAGTTATGGCATAATATCTGTAACAGTGAAGATTCACAGAGACATTACTTTTCATAACTATACACACTTCACACAAATTGGTTCGCATGCCTACTCCACTTTTTTAGGTTCAAGTAAAATATAGAAGCGAGTGAAACTTTCAAGTTGAATTTCACCTTGAAATGTAACTTTGAAATGATTGTTAATTATAAAGTACTGTCAGGTTTATTGCCTTGACACTCGTTCCGTTATTGGGTTGATTAATTTGGTGATTTCATGCCATTTCCTTCCGATGCGAACAAGGTAACTATTCAAAGGACACTGTATATTTGTCGGTGGATATTTAATCAGCAATACACATCTCATTAGATCTGTTTGGATCAGTCATTTGAAGCGTACACGCATGTCAAGGTCAATCTATATCAATCCAACTGATATATAGAGTATGATTGTATCTGACGTCATTATTATTCTTTCATTGTTGTTTCAACTTGGAGACAGTTTTAAGAATCTTTTTCAAGTACTATCAAGTAATATCAAAGTAATTTTTTTTTCGTATCTCTTGTGATAGTATATTTTTCATCCCATAATCAGTATATTCCAGTTCATCATATCGTGAATAATAGTATATTGTATGGATCAAATTTCTTTTTTTTCCCATTCATATTTTGTTCCTCAATTCATCAATCATATCTACATTTCCTTAATCGCTTTTTTCCATGAATCGATATGAAAATTGATCATCAAATAAATACAGAATATGATATGAGTCAAGCCTTTCCTTGGAGACTGTTGATTTTTTTTCACTGTCAAGTGAATTTATTATCTACGTGAAACACTTTATAATAATTCCCTCACTATCAGTTGTATTTTTCAGAAATAACACATGTAACCAAGGGTGATGAGTGGTTAGTCCGCTAACTATTGCTCAACCTACTAACTATCAATTCGTGAAATCGGGCCTCACAAAATCATCACTATTGCCACCGCGGCCTCTAATATGACTAACATTATTTTCGTATCTGTCTCAATTTACCATTATTGTGTCTCTCTGACCTCAATGATTTTATCTTCATTGTAATAGACGAGTCCAACATCCTTTCTGAGTGTTTCATAATTATGTGTCTTTGTTTATTGTGATTTTCAACGGACCTATGAAGTATTAAACTTAACTGAGTAAAACTGAGTTAACTTGACTTGAATATTAAACTCAACTTAATTGGGAGTCAACTTGGAGAAATATTAGTATTTTGGTGAAAACTTTTGAACGGTACGAGATATCAAAATTCCAAGACTGAAGAATAACAGATATTCCTATAACTATTCTAAGGCCTGGTATTACCAAGTCTAGTTAGCCTTTATCTGCCAGTTCAAACTTGTTATCGCCATGGTTACCTGTGGTATTTGTTTTCACCAACTCTCAGATAAATACTAACTGGACTTGGTAATACTGGGCCTAAGATAACTCAAAATAAGATATTCAACCTTGGATTCTATTTTCACATTATATACAGCTGAACAATGTCTTTTGTTCAGCTGTATATACTTGTGAAAATGAAGTTATATCGGATGAAGAGTTTAAAATTACTTCATCTTGAAGATGATGAATATTTGTGTGTATCTTCATGATGAGAATTCTGCTTCGTTATACCGTTCAACAGTTTTCACTAGAAAACTCATATTTCGTCTATCATCCCACATGCACTATTCAAGATTTCTTGCAAGCACGCTGTTGGTGTTGAGAAGTGGAACTGATACAAATTCAAAAAATGGGGCACGTGCATATTTTCAATAATGAAGTTGATCATCTTTTTCTCCCTAATTTATTTCGGCCTTGCTGCATTTGGAAACGCATTCTGTTGTTACTTTTTGCCCAAACGATCCTAATTTCATCAATAGCTTCTATTAGAGATAACTATCATTTTTTTAAAGTGATGAGAAGAAAGAACGATAATTCTCTCCGTGTCTGATGAGTTTGGAAGTTGAATTCAAGTCGGGTGTATATTTGTATCCCTCATCATCCAGGCACGTGCTTTTTCAAATATGTCCATATTCAGTGAGAGAGTACCTATATAGTAATAACACACTATAGTTCGTTACCATTGTAATCAATTGTAATTTCTTCCAACTGTGAATAACTTAAATCTCTCGATTCTTATTGTTTCATGACATTGACATTGCAACTATTCAGATTATGTTTTCTCTGGTTTCTATTATAGCCCAACTGAATTGTATCTTTCATAACATGTACTTTTAACACATTACAATGTGAACAATGCTACTGTTCCAAGAAGTGAATGAATGAATTTAAATTTAAATTGAAATCCCCCACATACCATCACACCCTGAAATCCCACCCTCATATACCCTAGTTGTTTGTGAGGTAAATACGCCAGTTGTTGGTGGAGCCTTCATGAGCCAACAATAATCATCATCATTATCAATTTCATCACAGCAGGGAAGCACAATTCAATTGTAAAAAAGTATCTCTATACGTATTCTACGTTTTCTATTTTTCAATTCCTTATTCGATTCGAAAAAAACTAATCTCATTTCCTCACCAAACGTTTTCCCCCCAATAAAACACATTATTATCACATTTTCCTGATGACAATGAATGATGAGGTGTTGGGTGTTGCTACAGTACAGTAAATCAATTCGGCCGAACCGTCTAGAGCAATAAATTAATAATTATCTCGAATGGAACTAGTAACCCTTTGCGAAACATTTATCACCGTTATTCCTTTCCATGCGTTCAAATATTTAATGCAGATAGATAGATCGACTATTGATCGAACGATGCTTGCTTGCCACAGAGTGAGAGAGAGACAGAGAGAGAAAGAGAGAGAGAAAGAGAAGAATAAAGAGATAGAGAGCGAGAGAAAGAGAGAGAAAAAGAAGCGTAGAGGGAAAAAGAGAGATAGAGAGAGAGGGAGAGCAGAAGGTTGAGGCTGTTTTTTTTCACTGATTTCATATTTTTCAAAGTCGCAATTTCCTCAATTCTGTTTGAAGCTAGAAATTTCCTCAATAATACATCGTTGACTTTTATAGAAGAGTGCAGTGCTCGAGTGGTAGCTGCATAAACGCCGGTAATGTAGTTTGTTTGATGGATGTAGTTGGTGATAAGCGAAAGAAGTTGGAGAAAATAAATGATAATTATGTTTCCATCAAATGTATACACGTAGAAGTAAATATTCTACATAAGTGAGTTAATTTTTTTCCTTTCCCAGAACAAACTATAATATATGGATGAAAATGTGGTGTATCAGAGTTTAGCACATTCATGAACATTCGGTTCATACAGAATTGATAGACTGTGCTCGGAAGTCTGAAAGCAGATAGGCGTGGGTTCGAGACCATGTATGCACATTCAATTGAACGTTCACGTTCATCATCACATCATCCTTTCATTGTTGTAGGTGAGGTCAGGAGAATATATAGTGAAAAACAAGAACAGTTGTGAGTGCATAGCAGTTGATTTATCTGGATTTCAGTTTCTGGTGATAACCTTCGAACTATTTGAGATACTTAATTTCTTATGCAGAAAAACACACATATTCTGAATACTTTCGAAATGCTATACATTGAAACCATTCACTTCAAATCGCATGATGGTAAAAAAATTACAGTTGGAAAATATTTTTTTGTCTTGAATCTCTGTGTAGGATTCACAGCTGAACGATCTGTCAATTAACAATTGTGAACGCTATTCAGTTATATCTATTTGGATGATTGGATTATTCGAGAAATATTCTGAACAACAAATTAAGTAGCTCGAAGATCACAGAGTTACCATGCAGTCACTGATTACACTGCTCACAATGACTTGAAGTTCACCAAGTCGAAGAGTTTACACAAGAATTCCTTTTTTACGCGGGTATTTTGTCATCCATATCATCTCAATCCCATTCTGTTTCGTTATTCATGAATGAATGATTGCATATTAGGGTTTTAAGGCGCATTGACAGCGAGGTCTTCTAGAACCTGTCAAAATAAGTTGCTGAGCAACTGGGTGAGTATAGTGTTATGTGAAGGCGCAAGTGAAATCTTACGACTGAACAAATACGACTGAACAAATAACGAATACATACACTAATTTGCTGAAACCGAACATGTGTGTGGTGTGAAGAGTCACACACATGGGACTGGAAAGAGATTATTTTATAGGATGTTCTCAATTCGCTCGCGCTCAAATAGGAATGAAGAAGAGACAAAACCATAATGAATACATGTCAGAATATGGTTAGATTCAAAATATTAGATCGACATCAAGAATCAGTATCAAATGTCAAATGACAATTTACTGGAAATGGATGGTTGTATGAAAACCGTCATCTCGATCAGTCATAAAATGTTCTTCTTATAAAGCAGTTTGAACTGTTGTACTGGTAACACTGATGAAAAACAATTGCACAGACAAACATGATGAATTATGCTTCAGAGCAGAAATGTAATTGTCGAAAAACAAATGAAAGAATTGACCACTAGTGATAGGCGTGGCTATAATCGCCAGGGCCACCTTGATCATATGGGAATTCAGAGATACTCTGATAGGAAAATGTCATTTTTCCCACATTACAAAGCCCATTTGATTGGATGTTCTGTTTTGTGACGTTTATGGGCAGGTCAATCACTAGTCGTCAATTGACCACTAGTGATAGGCGTGGCTAATCGACAAAGCCACCTGGATCTATACTTCATGTGGTAATTTAAAGATACTCGGGTAGGTTAATGTGAATTTTCCCACATAACAAAGCCCATTTGATTCGATGTTCTGTTTTGTGACGTTTATGGGCAGGTCAATCACTAGTCAAAAAATTGAAGATTGAGTGTCTCAAAGAGTATTCGCAACGCTGAAATCCAACAAGCATCATCTTCGGTTGAAATTCAACGTTATTTCTTTGGGATGATTATTTTTCATTCTTACGTTTCTGATTTTGACTCATATCAGAGTATCGATTGGCAAGACCGTCTCGGAGTATTGGGACCATCAAGAGGTCTTTCGAACGATCTATTTGGTTCATCTTGTGCCACAAAGAAAAAACAATGATTGCATACCAAGATTACGATGTTCGATGTATAAATATATATATATATATATATATATATATATATATATATATATATAAAAAAATATATATATATATATATATATATATATATATATATATATATATATATATATATATATATATATATGTATGTTGTCAAAAGTGTTCACGTTTTTCCACTCACTTGGTCTGCTCTACTATAGCAACGTTATAGTTAAAACTATTGACAACACATATCAAGTCCACCAAAGTTATATATGTATATACTTGTTTGAAGTGATAGTTATCAATGTTATTAAACAACAAAAAGCTTATAATCACACTCACTCGTTATTAGTCTGCGTGATAGCAAATCCCGAGTGTTTAGCTCCATTGAGATCGGGATTGATCGGATAGCCGAGCTCTTCGCCCGCCCGGAGTATCGCTTCCGCAAGAGGTGGATGATGAGGAAACTGTTGGACAGGCATCGGGCCGCCCACTCCGTGAAACTTCTTGTCGACCAACGAGCCGACTTGTCGGTTGTCCTCGCTCTTCATGAAGTAGGGTAGCACGTCTGACCAGCCCCAACCCGTGTTGCCAAGCGCCTTCCACGCGTCGTAGTCGCGGGGGTGGCCTCGGAGGTACATCATGCCGTTGAGGACGCTGCAGCCGCCGAGTACCTGCACAAGGGGTGGTTTCGAGTGAGGTCATTGTTGTTGAGAGAATTAAATTTCGTGACTGAATTGCACTCTCAATGGGTTAGGTTGGAGTTAGGTTTTACAAGGAAAGCAATCTTCAGGACGTCTCAAGTTGGAACCATTTCACTGAGTTGGGCCCGGTTTTACGGAACTGGATTAGGCTGTAGTTAGCGGATTAAATCATTATCACCATTGGTTACATATGTTATTCTCGTACCTTTGATTAATAGTTAGTGGATTAGTACCCTAACTAAGATTGGTGAAACCGGGTATTGGTGAAATTTAACTGAGGTATAAGTCGGTGGAATGGTTCCAACTTTGGACGTTGTAAAGATGTTCAGACAGCATGGTCAGGTCCAGGTCTCTTAAGGGGTACTCACTCAGAGTGTTACATTTTCAGTGTTCGACGTTTACACTCCCATAATGGTGATAACATACATGCAATACATACACAAAAAATAACAAATACATCAGTTAAAATATGATATTTTATCTCAGATTTTACTACCTTTCAACTTTACCACCCGCTGCACTTCCTACGATAACGAAGACCATAGTCTATCACTAAATATCACTCTTATGTATACAATCATATTGAGTTCAGCATCACACTGTAGTTGTGATCAAGTTTGTTCGAAATATGCCAATGGAGACATAGGTGGTTGAAAAATGAGGGAAAAATTGGTTTAATAGTGAGAAGGAAGGATTGTGGCCTGTTCTAATGAACCTTCTCAATGTTGAACTGAATGACCCAAGAAAAACCCAGAAAAACCTGTATTATAATGTACGATCATGACAAGAATTGCACCACGTCATCGATATCCCTGATGATAGTTCAGACAGAGCTAACCACACGTAGAAAACATGTCAGTTTTCCAGAATACGAATCACAAAAATGGAAATAGATACTTTTATCTATT
>OZ023326.1:9279345-9291845 GCA_964007535.1 Brachyptera risi
CTACATATTTTTACATATTCTTTCTGGTTCTGAACAATCTAGTTTTCCGTGTCTATGAGATATCCACTATTGCATTCAGGTTACGCAAGTAGCCTCAGGGAATTTGATTCAAATCGTCCGTGGGTTCGAGTCCCGCATAAGACATCGATTTTTGCTGATACCATTTATCCATCATTCTCTCATTTTCGCGCTCAAACATTTCAGCTTAGAATGATCGTTAAGAATGCTAAAGAGTTGATTCAGCGATAGATGATTTTTTCGGATGAAACTTTTCCAAGGTATACATATCCTCATACGGAGAACATACAGATATTTCAAATACTTTCAAGGCAGTATACAAGTAGAAAGATATTCGACTCATATAGCATGATTGGCGAACGAATACTGTTGAAATGTGTCTTCTTTTACTGTATCCTTTGACAATCATACGATATAACTTGAGTGGTTTTCATTGATACCATCTTGATTTTTTTGTTTTAATATTTTATTTATTCATACATGCATCAGCTTTGGACCATTGGTCCGGTGGCAGTTGATTCTAAATACTGGTCCTTATTTTAATAATTTCTATTTCAAATTGAGAGTAGAATAACATGTGTGAAACAAAAAGAGTAGCGAAGTGTCATTTTTGAATTTAGCTTTTATAGATTTGATAGAATAATGTTGAATGCAGAGAATGTTGGTAACGTTTCCATTTTGTCTTGGGGGAGATCGTTCCAGAGGCGAATGGATACACCAAGAAAAGATTGGAGGCCTATGTTAAAGGAATGCAAATATTTACAAAAGGAAATACAAATTCACCATGGACCTATCAAAATTTGTATCTCTCATACAATTGGAGTGTTATCATCAAAAAAATGATATTCCGTCGAATCAAACCCCAGAACAGGAATGATCAAGAACCATGCACTCATACTGTCTAATGAAATTATCATTCACCTTTCCTCTGGTCCACTGACATCTCTTATCCGGGTATCCCAAACACGCCTTCGCCTCCGGCTGGGTCTTGTACTTCCAATCCAGTTCAGTGCCCCAATAGCTGATCACCATCGACGGTACTTGCGAGCCGGGAGGTTCATCCCCCCCAGCCTCCAACAACAACACCTTCCACTCCTTCACCTCCGACAACCTGGGGAAGAATTCGAAAACTGACCATTATTAAACTATACACACAACAAAAACACGATGCAATGACACCAACCCATTTTATCATGATATAAAGAAGGTGCTTCAACTCACATACTGATAACATGGAAGGCATTTGTGATTTCTTGCGGTCATTTCAGAGCCAATCGTCCCGATTGCCTGTCTCGATCCAGTGGATTCCCTTGTGAACTAGATGTAAATAAAAGTGGCTATGGACACCGGTGGCATTGTTGAACTAAAAAATATATGATTCTCGTAATCTACTTGGCCGTGTATAGTATTGTTGAGCATTGTTGTTCTGAATAGTTCGATATGAAAGCGATAGTTGCGCTACAGGCAATCAGGACGATGGACTCAGATTCTGACCCCAGAAATATTTCACTTTTAAGACCCGAGTTGGGTCACCTCCTTCATATTATGATAAAATAGGTTGGTATAACTACATCGTGACAAAAGTGTTTGGAATGAGTCAGAACTGGGGTTATTATTAGAATTACAATTGACGACTAGCAGTCTCCGCCCCCATGACGTCACAAATCATACTGTCCAATCGACAGGGCTGTTAGAACTGTATTCCGATTCAAATATCCAATCGGGGTATCTTGAAATGGCTACAAATAATAAAGATCCAACTGGCTGACTGGTAAAGTCACGCCTTTTTTCGAGTCGTCAATCGAGGTCAAGTTGAATGAGCTTCGAGACGAGTTGAGCTCAACGTGAGTTTTCGAAGATGTTGACCCAAAATGAAATGGTATGATTATACACGATGTATAATTTGAAGGATATTTCAACCTTGGAACTAGATTTTAACGGATTATGAGGATATGTATCTCCATAATTCCAGAATGAGCTAGAAATCATATCCCAATTTCATAAATTGAAAATGATGAAGTCTTTCTCTAGGATAGCCCGTTAATTCTGAGTCGTGACGTATACATTACTCGATGATGTTGATTTTTTTTCACATAATCTGTAATGGCACGACTCATGGTATCTGGAGGAAAAAAATCTGGATCTGAGATGACGTGATCTCTAGTTTTTTTCCAAAATTGGGAAATGAATATTGCCATTATTCGTTAAAATCTAGTTCAAGGGTTTGATGTCCCTTAAGTTATGAATAAATGTGATATATACAACAGAATTTTTACACAAAAATTCAAAGCATGAATGAAGTTTCATCCAACCTGCTACATAATGATGAAATTATGATTTCTGGTTCTATCTGAAATAACGAAAAATAAAATATATGTCGTCATTATTCCTCCAAATCCAGTTTCGGGTTTGTGATGTCCTTTGAGAGGCTACTTCACATCTCACAATCCATGAGTAAAACCTGCATGGAACGGTCAAAGCAGGACAAAAAGCGCCAATACAGGCCTTTAGCTCACAACACAATGGTGGGTAAACGATAGGACCGGTCAGTCTAATTATTTTTGAAATGGAATAACAATGAGTATATCTGTGCCTTCACATTCAGTCAGAATTATAATTCTATATTATATAACTCTGAAAAAATCGTCAAAACAATGAAAAACAGGTAGAAACTAGAAGCATGTTGATTTTTGACAATTATTTTGAAAGGGTTGAAAACATACCGCAAACTGAAGCTCTTCGTACGAGCACGTATTGAGTATTAGTGATCATTTAACCGGAAACTGTTATCTAATACGATGATTGATTTTCCGTTGCCAACTTGGGCCTCGAACGTCTGCAATCAAGCCGGTAGGTAAGATATGAAGTGGCCTCTTGAATTATGAATACATATGGCATGTACCATTGAATTCTCGAAAATCAAAGCACAATTGAAGTTTCACTCAACCTGCTAGCAGCAACAGCTCCCGACGACCCTCCGCCGATGACGATAAAGTCGTAGGCGTTGTCGTGGACAGGCGGACTTTGGACTCGGCCGCACGGGTCGACCAAGTCGCATTGGGTGCGCACGAAGGCGTCCAAGAGGCCCATGAAGAGGACGAACGCGTTGCCTCCACATGAGTTGGTCAATGTCGGGCCGACGTAGAATGTGGGGCAGGCGCAGCCGCTCTGCGTTCAGACACAAATTCATTGGATATAGTTAGAGATGTGGGAATTAAGCATGAATTAAAGATACTACCATAATCTGAACAGTTCAAAAGGATATATAAATTCTCAAGCCACATTTAAACTGTCCAATTTCCCATCAAATTCCTCTGATTCAAGACTTGTATCACAGTTATTCGATAGTCTAATCGTGAAATTGTACCAAAACTAGCGCTTCCAATTTTCGTTTAGAAGGTTGGATAGCATTTTTTTCGTTCAGAGTATGTCCTATTTCCATCAAAGGTTTCATGAGAATTGAGAAAACAGCTATGATGCACGGCCTCTTAGATACCAAACAAACGTCATCATTTGATAAAATTTATTGGATAGTCTAAATGACCTTCCAATATCTTGTATATTATAATGTATTGGATACAAGTCTTGAATCAAAGGAAATTGGACAGTGTAAATAGCACTTTAGTACTCCTTAGTTTTCATAGTATTTCGATACATTTAACATCAAATTTCATTCAACTTTCCTCACTATACATATCATTCAGTTCCATTTGTCTTCAATTTTCAATTTTCAATTCGATTATGACGGGTTCCCGAATGTACTAGGCCTATGTTCGGATGATTTTTGAAATACATTTTGAGAATTGAAGATGGAACGATGTTCCAGGAATGTGTTTACTTGTAGATTCAAATCAATTTTGATTCAATAGTATTATTTTACACATCGATATTGATCATTGAATCAGAAATTGGACGGTTACCAATGGAATATCGCGAAAACTACGACGTATGCAAGAAGAATTATTGCACATTACATAATCTTTCTCGTATAATAAATCATAATTCATAATTTTAGAAATCGAATGCAATTCATGCATAACAATGTCAAGGTTATTTCGATGTAATTACGAGTTCAAAGTCACACAAGCAGTATTACAAGTTTTGAACAGAAAATACACGAACGTGAAATCTATCCTAGCGCAACGGAAATCAGAGAGGTTATATCGTGTCAAGGTAATCACAGCTGAGAGTTCGTATATAATATGGAGGCTCCCGTGTTTTATAGTGAACACTATCGAACTAGTGTCGAACTAATGTGACTAGGCAAACGCGTTATGCGTTTTCGCGTGGATGGATGAGCTGGAACCATATATCAACATATCTTTAGTTTGGTTATATGTATATCCACCGGCACAGTAGCTGAGTGGTTAGCGCACTTGCTTCATGTGACCCGGGAGGTGAAGGGACATATCGGACCCGGTTCGATCCCCGTCACCGTCCATCTTTACAGGGGTTTTTCGTGGTTTCCCTCTGTAGTCTAGGCTAATGCCGGGATGGTTCCCACAATATAGGCCACGACCGCTTCCTTCCCACTATCCTTCCCACTACCCATAAAAACCTTCATCTCATCGTCCGATCATCTCATTAATCAATCATCCGACGCCAATAGATCTTAGTAATCATCACAGTGCGTCGTTAAAACTCAATAAAAAAAAAATATGTATATCCACCTCGAGATCCAAACAATTATGTCACTGCCCCCCTATTTCCCAATTGATTTCTATGATATTTCAGAAAGCTTTGTATTAATCGTTTCAACTAGATGGTGGTACCTGTTGCTTGAATCTAATTGGTATATCAATAGCTTTGGGTGATTTTAAAAACAGGATAATACATTACTTTACATCGAAACGATTGATTTGATTCGACTGGAAGTTCGAAACGATGTGTATAATCATCATATTGAAACTCTCTGAAAATTTGAATTCTCTCGAAGGGAATATTTTTCAAGATTTTTTTCCTCCGAGTTATTCTCATGGGATTTTTGAAAACTTTGAAATTGGTTTTCTTAGAAGTGGTTCGACCTATCACACCTCGAAACTATACTATATCGAATTAGATAAGTACTCTTGTGTATGCCAAGTTCCGATTGATTTTGAATCTTTGTTTGATCTGTGGAGCGCGAAAATAAGGACCTTTTTTTCGGGTATGATGAAATTGAGTCTTTGCTTCGCTCATCCAGAAATGAGTCTGTAGCGTGAAATCTTCCAAACATTGGATTTGCAAATGATTATTCGATTATACCGCTCGTTCATTCTACGTTGCATTCATCTGTAGAGATTTTCAAAAGACGAATTATTGGATGAACAAATCAGAGACTCAATTTCACCATTCTTGAAAAAAAAATCCATTTTCTTTCGCGCTCCACAGGAAAAATGGAAGCAGAAGTTTTTATGAAATGCTACATGCATATGCGTGATCATTTAACTCAATGCTGTATAGTTGTAGCAATCGGATTTACCACTTTCGAGCTGGAACATTTCGATTTGTTTTGAAAAAGGAACAAATTCAAGGAAAACCTAGAGGAGAATATTTGATTCGATCAAATTCTAACAACATTTAGGCACGAAAATGATGAACATCAACCCAAAATTTGAAGTGATTCGCATCAGCCGTTTTGTAGAAAAAAAAAGATTGTACTTTTCTCAAAATCAATTATTGCGTATAAAAAACCTATAAGGTATAGCAACAGGCTGCACCAATCGTGTCGTGGAGCGATCAGAATATGCAATGAATGAAACAAGAAGGCTGTGACATGGTGATTTCAGAATCAACATGTGTGTGGAAATGTACATTGAATTTCTTATATGTATAGCCGCCCTTCACAGCTCATTCAGCTGAGGCACCGCTTCAGAAACTGAAGTCACCTTCGAGCGTGAGTTCGAGTCCCGCATGAAGCATGGGTTTCTGTTAACATCTTTTAAATTATCATCATGGTTCAATGATCACCTGCTCATTCGTATCCCCGTATAACCTAGCTATTGGTGGGGTCGTTCAGCAAACGAGAAATTTCTTATACATATATATGTGAATATGTATATATAAATATATAAATTTGATTAAATATATATATATATATATATATATATATATATATATATATATATATATATATATATGAATACATATATATATATATATATATATATATATATATATATATATATATATATATATATATATATATATATATATATATATATATATAAATATCTATACATGAATATATGAAAGGAATATATGTATATATGGATATATATATATATATATATATATATATATACATATGAATATATTCATATAGATTTATATATATGGATATTTATATATATGGATATATATATATATATATATATATATATATATATATATATATATATATATATATATATATATATATATATATCTATATATATTTATATATATATACATATGAATATATTTATATAGATTTATATATATGAATATTTATATATATGGATAAATATATATATATATATATATATATATATATATATATATATATATATATATATATATATATATATATATATATATATATATATGGATATATATAGATATATGAATATAGATTTATATATATGATTATATATATATATATATATATATATATATATATATATATGAATATATATATATATATATATATATATATATATATATATATATATATATATATATATATATATAAATATATATAGATATATATATTCATATATATATATATAATATATATATATATATATATATATATATATATATATATATATATATATATATATATATATATATATATATATATATATATATATGAATAATTATATACATACATATTCACATATTTTCTGAATCATTTTTCGAAATGACGGTGGTTAGGATCTGAAGTAGAGAAGACAATACGTAGATGTTTCTCTGTTGCCATTACCTGCATCTGAAGATTCTCCATCGTGATCGTCCCAGCAGCACGATCCTCCTACCACAGCGCCGACAGCAATACTAACGACTGAAAGCAAAAGTATTTGACTTTGTCGAACCACGGCGCTGATGATGATGAGGTTTTCACGCCAAGGTCGAGGTCGGGTTGTTGTCGGTGGATCAGTCGGACCACAGATAAAGGAAGGTTAGGTGAGACGAGACTCGCAAAGACCGGACCACACGAATCTGTATGAGGTTGTTTCTTAGTTTCAGTTACTGACCGCTATGACCGGGGTCAACTTGAACCACTTGGTATGCGAGTGAAGATTCGATAATTTGAATTTATATTCACGTTTATATTTACAAATTCACATATTTCACAATTTTTCTCTATCAGTTACAAAAATGACGGTGAATAAAATATTATATAATATGAAATAAATATAAAATAAAATAATAATACTGGTTTCATAAATTCCTTCATCAATTTTGTAGGCCCACAACTGTCTACTCTTTCTCGCCACTTGATCTAACTTGATCCCTTAAAATTAATAGTAATCAAAGATGGGCCTACCTTCCACTTTGTAAGTTGACTGTAACAAATCACTCAATGTTCTTCTTCTCTCTCTTTACTTTAAGCACTTTATTACCCTTAATGTTCGAGAAATACTTCCGGAATTTAAAATTGTTCTTTTAATTCACTATTAAAACCCACAGTCAAGCCTTTTTCCGAGGTCTTTGTGGATATTATTGTGTTGTTATTGTGTTTTTCTTTCTGTATCAATGTATTTGACCAATTACGAAAAAAATAATGTTGGAGACGATAAGTAGTTACTTATACTTGCCACAACTTGACATGAATTTGGGTATGCGAGATTATTTCCAACGCAAAGTTTGTGAATGTGTTATCTAGTTCTGTGAACCGTGACCTCTGTGTGTTGATTCGCTTATTGATTTCGTCACGTCACGTGACTCAGACATTTGTACTATGTTGTTTTTTCAGGAGGAAATGAACATCATAATGATGATGATAACGAATATCTGATCGTTCTGTATTTAGGGTAAAAGGTCAGGTCAAATTGGTAAAAATATTTTTTCGGTTTAAAAATATTCTGTGAATTAGTCAGTTATAAGAGGAAGATTATTTATGAAATGAAAATACCGAGAAATAAACTTATTCAATTGATATTCAGATACTCACTTGTGAGTATATAGAATACGACAGGAGGTGAAGAAATCATGATTTCATATATATATATATATATATATATATATATATATATATATATATATATATATATATATATATATATATATATATATATATATATATATATATATGTGTGTATATGTGTGTGTTTTGTTGATCCATATTTTGGATTTACTGTTACTAATATTCATATATATATATATATATATATATATATATATATATATATATATATATATATATATATATATATATATATATTTATATATATATATATATTCATATATATATATATATATATATATATATATATATATTTATATATATATATATATATATATATATATATATATATATATATATATATATATATATATATATATATATATATATATATATATATATATATATATATATATATATATATATATATGGTAGTAATATTTCTGCGGTAATGCCACTATGTTGAAACTCTTCGTGTCGACGTTTCGGCAGAATTTGCTCCGCCATCTTCAGGACTCGGTCGGTGGTCGGTATTTCCGATACCATGTATTATTTCATTATTATTGTCATTGTTATTAAATTCAACATTGCAATTATTTATGTTGTAATAATATTGCGTCCGTTGAAAATGGCATTCATTCTCTATGGATCAGAACTTCATCCCAAGTGAATGTATTTCACGTATTTTTCTCGACAGTGTAGCATCCGATGTTATCGATTTTGAGAGTATATCAAATAGATCTGTGTTTCTCTTGTATTACAATTTGATATCTTTTACCTTCTCAATTCTTACAACAAAACATCAATTATTTCTGTTATTTTTCATTCATTCCTTATGGGTTTAACGACGCACTGTACTGACGATTATGATCTATTGGCGTTGGTGAATGATATATGAGATGATGGGATGATGAGATGAGAGTTTTTTTTCTGCATGGTGAAAAGGAGTTGATCGTGACTTTTTGTTGAGGCACCATTCCTGTACTGACCCGGACGACAGAAGGATACCACAAAAAACTCCTGTCAGGACCATGGCGAGAATCGAGCCCCAGTCTCCTGAATGACAATTCAATGTTATGACCACTCAACTACTTGTCTCAGTTTTGCCAAAAAAAATATATAATTCACCAGAACAAATCATATGGAGTCTTGAATACTATGCAAGATGAATGAGAAAATTATCACTTGTATTGACAATTCTCGTAGATGACAATTTCGTTCTTTTCCTAATCCAAAAGATCCACAGTCAGAGATTCATGATCGTTCATATCTGTGAAAACTCTCTGGCGGGAAATGTTTTCCCTATAAAGACTAGAGACCACATAAAATGAAAAAGATTCGCAATACCGTTTGAAGTATGGAGCCATAAACACTGGGATGGAGGTAGTATCAAGTAGTTTTATTCACTGCAGAAGGCTGTGTACTATTATCTGGGAGAGATGAAGGTGTGAACCTCCCGTGCGCTAGTGGTATAGTTATGGGGGGACGGTCGCTCGGAACATTCTCCTCTTTCAAAAACAAGATTCACCACTCGGCTTCGAAATCGAGTACGATTCAGAAAATAAGAAATCGAGGTAATCTGTGATGACTTGGAATTCTTTTCATCTATATTGGGCTTAACGACGCATCTTGACTACGATATATTGGCGACGGTGAATGACATATGAGATGATGGTATGATGAAATCAGAAGTTATTTCATTAGGTGGGTTTTCATGGTGGGAAGGAGTCGGTCGCGGCCTATTGAATGAGTTTTTTTTTTGGCAAAAATATGGTCGCCGAATTATGAGTGTATTTTTTAGCGTGTGTTTCAACAATTGTATAAGTGAGGGTGAATTAGGGAATATAGAATGAGGAGTAATTCTCCCATCCCTCCCTCTTCCTGCTCATCACTCCTATTGTTTTGAAACTAGGAAAACGCGGGATTTGCGTTGTGAGATGGGCTTAGAAGTATGGAAATCTAGGATGAAAAATATTTCGTCAGCTCAATCCACATATACGGACCTTGGATTACATCAAACGTTCAAAACCCTCACCTGCAACTTGTTGATATTCATAGTACTGCAACCTGTATCATATACACTTCGCAAAACCATTTGCTCCCAATACTTGTATTGCTTTTTCTTTGTTATTTGTCATCCGATTGGTGTGAAAGTGACTGAAAATATCCGTAATTATGTTCAGTGAAAATTTTCCACATTTCAAGTATTTTCCATCTGTGTTATTCTCATGAGGATCTCTCAAACTCTCCGAGTTTTTTTTCTGTAGAAAAACTTCCAACCGATTTTTTTCAAAACAATCCCAACCTATTCTGATATGAAAGAAATATGTGGGAAAAGTTTCAAGTCGATAGGTATTTTTTCCTGACCTGTATGCTGCGTAAATAATTACAAAAAAAATAAAAAATAAAAATCAAGCCCATTTGCTTTCGGTATATGAAAATGAATCTTCGCTACGCTCATCCAACAACTCTCTGCTGATAATATGGATGAAGACTTGTGACAAGGAAGCTTCAAAATGGCTTAATTGAAACTACCGATTCATTCCCCTGAGGATATGTCCAATGTTATTATTTCACAAGAAAACAATTAATCCAATGTTGTGTTTTCTCGTGGAACACAGAAGGTTTCTATTGCGTGTGCTTCACGTCGTTGCATCTCGATGAAACGTCGTCCCATCGACAAGGTGACAAATACACACGCAGAAATGAACCATGGGTGAGAATCATGATGATCAGTGGATAGCTTAAGAGGCCACGCGCATGCGCTCGTATTTCACGCCGCAAACTCTCACGGCCGTCATTTTTGAGACATCAATATGATTGTTTTTCCATTCTGTCAATAATTTAAAAATGAAGGTTATCGCATCTACAGGATTTTGAATAAAAAAATTGTAATTTTTCAAATTCTTCGAATGGAAAATGAAAAAATTTCGAAAATGCGAAAACTTAGATACATGTTTTGAATAACGATTTTTTTTTTTGGAGATATATCAAAAGTGTGAGCTACCGGTAGTGAATTAACGGCGTTTACGTGAATATGAGTTCGGTGAGCTAGTCTACGGGTTGCGCCTAGCACACGATGCATGTTGAAGTCGAGTCTGAAGCGAGCAAACAACGAGCCTCTGTAGAGCGCCTGTGGCCTCTTAGGAGGCCTCTTTACATGTAACCTACAGGCTTGATTACAAACGTTCGGGAGCCAAGTTGGCAAAGGAAAATTAATCATCGTATCAACGTACAGTTTCCGGTTAAATCATCATCAGTTTTCAATACATGCTCGCTTGAAGAGCTCTGGCTCGTGGTATGTTTTCAACCCTCTCAAAATAATTGTCAAAAATCAGCATGTTTCTACCTGTTTTTCTTTGTTTTCACGATTTTTTCAGAGTGATTTAATATGGAATTATGATTTTTTATGACCATGCGGACATAGACATACTCACTGTGGTATCATTGCAAAAGGAATTAGACTGATTGGTTCCACCGTTTACCCACCATGTGTTGTAAGCCAAAGACCTGCATTGGTGCTTTTTGTCCTGTATTGACCGTTCCCTGCAGGTTTTACTGAATTAATGAATTAATGAATGATGGGTTTAGAGGCGCGTCGACACCGAGGTCATTTTGCGCATGTGCAGGTTTTACTCATGGGTTGTGAGATGTGAAGTAGCCTCTTAAGGTTTCATTCACCTCATTCATAAAGAATCTTTCAATTATCTCAGAAGGTTGGTAATAGCGTTTGCTTAATAATTATCATAATATAACAATGTTTTTTTTTTCGTATTATTATTATTTTCTTTCTTGACATGAATGAGTGTCACTTACGTCATCATGTACTCAGGTGATACATTGTTTGATTGATGTAATTTATGTTTTTTCTTCTTCTTTACCTTTCGAAGACCCACGCTGGAGTTTATGATGGTGTTGATCTCGCCACAATAGAGCGACAAAGCCTTACGAAAACAGAATCAAGGCTAGTTTCATAATATCCCCATTTGTTCAAAAATCGATAATATCAACTTATCGAAATGTATCGAATTTATCGTAATTGAAAATGAATTTATTATTCTTATTGTGGCACATACGCACTCTGGTGGCTGTTATAAAGCTTGGTTTGGGTGATATTGAGAATTGGAATCGGTTGAATTGGAATGGTTTCGGATGGTCACCATGGTATTATGTTGGCTTACGATCACTCAGACTCTATATATCCATCCAGATGTTTGTTGCGTTTCCCATTATCACAGTTGACTCAGATTCAATGAAGCGGTGCCTCATATTATGTGAATGAGGACTATACTATATCGACCCTGGTTGTATTGGCCAATAATCCAAATACAAA
>OZ023326.1:9296845-9329345 GCA_964007535.1 Brachyptera risi
ATTGCCCAAGAGATTCAGTTCAAAGTGGAAGATATCAACATTCGTATGTTTATTCTGAAAGACTTTTATTTACGGCGAAAAATTATGGTCACAGACAGCGCAGTCCTGGTGTTGAAGTTCATTAGTTTTAAATAATCAAAATGGGGTGGTAAGATTGCCCTTGTGGTGCCCCGTCCAAACGATCCTATCTTTCATCCTTAGCCTTAATTGGGGAACAATGATTTTGTATCAAGTTTCGATGTTATTGAAAAAAAAAGATAATCTCATGCTCCTCAATTAATATAACTTTTTTTCTGTGATTTCTTTCAAATTCAAGATGATACGCCAATGAATTTCATAACATCTTTGATATTAATCAACGTATTCACGTATTATCTGGAAACTGCTTGATTTCAGATGAATAAAATGTCATATTGATTGAAGAGCACCATATGATCATTGATATTTTCAGAGTATCTCTACGGAACGAAAGAATTATGCATATATAAAATGAATATAAAACCTGATACAACTTTACATTGCAATATGCATTCGTTGAATTGCTTTTGATTTCTTTTCATTCAATTGCACAGCTGTTTTATCACGATGGAGTGCATTGAAACTATCTCATTCTCTAAAGTACGAAGAATAATGGTCTGTACAGTTTCAGAGCTAGTACAAAAGTTAAATCTGCACTGTAGATACTGCTTGTGTCGGGCTCTTGTAAAATACCGATCTGTGTTTTATATCAATTCATCATAGTCACATCTTTTTATATTAACAAGTTGAATCAATTTTGAAGTGAAAAGAAGATTCGAGACGCCTAGATATTTATGAGGACAAAGAAGATAAAAAGAAAGTAAAAAGTTGTACGAAAAGTTTTTTAATTGTTTGTGTTGACAACTTTTGATGCGTATATATAGAGCCACTTTGGTGGAAAGTTTTATTCAAAATGAATGAAAGAAAAAGAAACACGGAAACACTCGAGTTGATTTGATAAATCTGAGCTTTTCTTTTTTCGTCAGGAAATATCTGTGGGAATAGATGCTTTCCTGTGCGAAGTGTCTCGAACTCTCTCACACACTTTTGTATCTTACTTGCAGGTGAATTATTCCTCACTGACTTGCAAGATCGTTGGAGAATCACACAGATTGTTGTTTGCTTGAACTCGCAAATTTGAAATATTCGAATACTCAGAAACGTATTGAAACGTGTGGCTGAGTGGTTAATACACTGCACCATCATACAGGAGACCGGGATTCGATTTCCGCTATGATCGTGGTTTCCCATTTCGTTCGAGTTTATACTGGGATGGTTCCTTGACAACAGGCCACGATCGACTCCTTCCCACTATCCAAAAGACACATGATAAAATAATCATTCATATAATCATCTCATCATCTCATTTATCAGTCACCAACTCCAACAGATCGAGGTCTTCAGTAGAGTGCGTCGTTAAACTCAATTTGAATGAATAAATCAAACACGTATTTTCAATACATCAATTATTATCCATCTAGCGACAAGATGAGCATACATGACATGAATGAATATTATTATATTCCATAAATCTATTCAATTTCACATTATGCCATCTGTTGATACTTTTTATATTAAACTGACTATATGTAATAATGTACGTATGAATTTGTGTATATGAATTTGTGTATGTGTATTTGTATATGTGAAATGTAAGATTGTGTTTGTTTTTACTTTTTACCTGTGCAACTGTTTTCATAAACTGATTGACGTTCCATATATATGTTACATTTTAGTCATCAAATGTATATGTCCTTTGGAATAACATAAAATGAAAATAATAATGATAATACGCGGATACTTCAACTTGAAAATATTTCAAATTCTATTTTTCCATCCTGACATTATTTCTCGTAGTCTTCTTGATCTTCTTCTTTCCTTCTTCGATTCTTTCTTGATTTTCTGATCCTTGGTCCTTCGTAGTGATTCTTGAGTGGTCGGTCTGCTGATGTCCATGCATGATCTGATCACCAAAAAGCTGGAAACAAAATTCATTCAGTCCCTGATAGACCTGGATGTATTGAAAACTACTCCACTTCGTGGCTCATTCGGCTGATCGGCATATAGCTTCTGAAACTGGAATCAAGTCGGACTTGAGTTCGAATTTTGCATAAAAGGGTGGGTTTTTATGAACTTCACTCATTCACTCGCTCATTCATACCCCCATCAAAATAACTTCGCTGTTGATGGGGTAGTTACGAATCTCTATGGAACAAACGCTTTATTCCGAGCGAATTCACAATTGGTCACAACTTTGATCTGGCTCAAAGTTACGACCATTTCTAGAGATGATATCATATTTTCATCTATCATCCTTAATTTTTTGAGTGAAAATCAAATTCATCATTTATTAAAAAATCATCATCAATTTATTATCATTTTTTCTGAAACAGTATCAAAGTTGATCGCTAGTATCTTTGTAGCAACCTCTCCTGAATTCGGTAACAGGGATTTGTCACTTATTTTATTGAGTTCCTTGATTTGTTCATTTCAATTGTATTTTGTGTTCGTATTTCATATAAAATGTCTCTATAGAGTTAGGATTAATCACCATTTTGAATTATTTATATACGAATATCGATAATTCAAATATACGATAATATAACTAAATTATGAGGATGTATTTTCTCATAATCTCTGACTTTTTGCTTCTGTTAAACCGTGTCCACGTGGCAATCGACTGTCGTCAGTGTTCAATAATAAAAACTCATCTATGATGAAAACTAAAATGTTCATTGATTATTTATAAAATTGAATCATTCGTCTAGATGATGCGGCTATCCTATTGGTCAATAGGAATGAGATGAAGTCCATGCAACAAACAGCCATCTGATTGATCGTTGATTGCACACAAACCTCAAAGTCTACCTCTGTACCGACACTATCTACACGGGTAGAAAACTTCGTTACCGACGACGTCATTCTGTGAAAAGAAACGCTTCTCTTCTATCGCCAGAAAAGTGCGTGCAAAGTGGTTTTACCGTCTATAATGCCATTTTAGTTGGCAGCTACCACCAAAAGATCTTCATTAAATTTTCTTAAAAATAAAATGGATGGAACTCACAGTTTCTCTTCTCATTTTATATCTCGACTCTCTCTATATAGGGCCTACTCGGCGGAACCTCGAAGAATGATAGTATATATACAGACTTCTAAACTCGAAATCCGGATTTAAAATACGGTTTTCAGATAACTGGCTTCTGAGGATATATTTTGTTGGTACGATCGACTTCTTCCGTCAGTATTCAAGAAAATACCTCCACGAGGTGAAATAGAAAATGAAGATATAGGTTTTTATGGAAGGAATGTCTGGTGTATATTGTGATACGATGCTTGCGACGTACATATCGATTGTGGTAAACGAGTCTACGGCCGATATTCAATGTCCGATATATATCGACTTGGGGGTAATAATCGAGGATACCCTTAGGGTGTCTTCGTTTTTAAAGAAGGTCTTTTCCAAGCCAAGGTTGTCCGAGTTGGAAAGAGGACGTGCTAGGATTACGCGAGTGTATTATACCACTGCAGTTGTTTCCCATGTCATGCCCGACGACGCAGGATACCCGGGTTCGAGGCCGGTCAATGCAGAGTAGTTATTGGTGGTACGTGGTGAAGGAAGATACAGTTCGGAGGAAATATTGCTGAGAAAATATAATAACGATGATGGAAAATAGGAATTGTCATGTTTGGTGTAGAGAGTACGAATACTAGCGGTCACATAGATCGGTCCGATGATAAATTTTGATTATATCTGAATAAAAGCTACACAAATTCAACCGCTAATGTTCATTTACAATGTTTTCTGGTTTCAGTATGTATTCGAATATTGGTATATTTTTTTCACAATTCATTATAATTTATTGATCGACCAGTCCATGTGACATCAACCTCAAGTATATTGCAATTCTCTTAACAAGATCTTGAACTCAATGATTTATGATTTATGGGAGGTGTTAAACAATTGACCATTGTAGATCGTCCCCTCGTGATGTCACAAAATCTAAAAACAATCGAGTGGATAGTGAAGCAGGGGGAATGGGGAAATAACCAATCAAGGTATCTAAATTCACACTGCTTCGTATAAGTCACACCTATCTACAATGTTCAATTGAACGTGTCAGCATGAAACCTGTAGGCCTACCACGTTGAAGAAAGTGGTAATTTGATTAGTATATCCTTTTTTTTTTATTGGGAAAACAAAAGTTAGAACATTATTACAATTACAATTACAATTATTAACAAAATTCACATCGCTTAATCCAGAAAGCCTTATAAGGGCTTGACTGTGGCGATAACATGAATAAAATAACTCTATAAAACACACAAAAAATAAGTTGATAAACAAGAAAAAAAGTTGAACCTAAATTTTCGATAGAAAACGAGACATGTGCAAAGTTAATCAATCTAAGAAATAAGTGAGCACACAATGAATCACTGAGAAAAATGCTTGTGCAAAAACCAAAAATTCACACTTGCGCATTCAAAATGCGATAACATAGAAAGAAAGAAAACAGTTACTAGAAAAAGCACACAACGAAAAGATTCAACCTTGTTCTGGAATTAAATCACTCAAAACACATGATTCAAGTATATATAAGTAAGGACCGATTCCATTTTTGGCTCAACACTTGATTGGTGAGAAAATGACTAGTTATAACAAGAGTCAATCAACAGTTACAAATGGGATGTTGGTTATTTATCCACAAAGATCACAATACATGGACTGGAGATTGACAGAAGTATTCTTCAGTCAATGACTCAACTTTCTTATCATTACTTCATTGCAAACCGTTGCGAAGATTGATAACAAAAGAATAGGTTATTCGACACTTGAAGTGACAACATAATGTGCTTCAGAATGACCAACGAAAAGTTTTCCATAAACTGTCAACAATGTCACATTCTTCATAAAAGTCATTGTTGAGATATGCGTGCGCTTTATTCTGTAACTTTTCACAAGTTCCATTGTTTACCACTGACAATGAATCAGCAACTTTTCCCACCGAATAAAGATATCCAAACAAAATACACCCTAAAATCCACAGCCCACGTTTTATTTCCATTATCCTTTTCTTCATCACTGTGGCGGTGATTCCATTCGAGGCCTCGATTCTATATATAACAATATCAATGCAGCATTTGGCTCGCGTTTTCTTAACCCATTCACTTTGGAACGATCAAATCACGATCTAGAAAATCAAACCAAATTAAAGTTGAATTAAAAGCTTTCCAAGTATATGATGTCTAGCCGGCAGAGTTGTCGAAATGTTTAGCATCAGTCGAGAAACAATCGATGCTGCTCTCTCTCTTATACAACTTAATTCCATCAGGCAAAGTGGTATTGCTAATACAGCCTGAGGAAATGGAAATAGCCTATGCACTTGGCGAAGACAATCGACGAGCTAGCTGTGCGAGTTTACTCGGCTCACAACTTGGATTTAATGAAGGTGGTTGATTATGGATTTGCGCTCGATTTTGTTATCGAGTTACGCTGAGGATGAGAAGAAAATACGTGTTTTGTGATTTGACTCGGATGAGAAGTTGTTGTCTGACGTATATTGTTCATGATTCAGGTCATCACATATTCCCATATATATATATATATATATATATATATATATATATATATATATATATATATATATATATATATATATATATATATATTCATATATATATATATATATATATATATATATATATATATATATATATATATATATATATATTTAAACATATATTCATATACATATATATATATATAAATATATATATATATATATATATATATATATATATATATATATATATATATATATATATATATTATTTATATATATATATATATATATATATATATATATATATATATATATATATATATATATGTATATGAATATATACACATATATATATATATATATATATATTTATATGTATATATTTATATATATATATATATATATATATATATATATATATATATATATATATATACTCATTTATATATATATATATATATATATATATATATGTATATATATATATATAAATATATATATATATATATATATATATATATATATATATGTATATATATATATATATATATATATATATATATATATATATATATAAATAAATATATATATATATATATATATATATATATATATATATATATATATATATATATATATATATATATATATATATATATATATATATATATATATATGAAGTGTTCAATCATCATGCAGGAATGAAACCAACTAGTATCTTGGTGAATAAAATGTAAACATTTTTTTTGCCAACGCGTTTCGATAGAAATGTATACCTATCGTCGTCAGGGCTGAGAACTCAGTTTGTATTCATTTCAAGATACCCCGATCGGATTTTCGAATTTGACTCCTAGCAGTCCTGTCGATTGGACGGTATTATTTCTGACGTCATGGGGGCGGAGACTGCGAGTCGTCAATCAATCACAGTTATAAAAGTTGATGATTAGCGTACTGAGAATATATCACCAGACAGGCAGTCGAAAGAAGTTGGTTTGAATCAGAAAAATGATGCTTATGCTCATTTTCAATCTCATTCACAAATCGAATGTTTTATTCAACGAGAATTGGAAGATACAGAATTATGTATAAACCGAAGTTTATCAAATTATTACTGCGACTTTCGAACGTATAATAGCTAACCGATACTGGACCAATTCCTAGTTCAATTTTTCCGATAAATCCAGCTTTTGAAACAAAGTTACGGCACACAAGCCCGAGCGAGAAAATATTGATATTGGCAAGGAGATGACCTCGTAGCGTTTAAGTATCCTGAACATATAATATGCCACGAGTCAAAGAGGCGAGTTGGAAGTTATCTGGATTCAGATGGAATCGTGTTCATATACGAATATCGGATATAATGCTAGCTCGTATACGGCACGAAAAGGATTGTCTCACCTACTGTAATATATTTATATGATATATTTACACAGGATGAGCGTGAAGTTTCATCTATAGAAGATCAAATATAGAATGTTTTGTTATATTGTCATGGGATATTATTATCGGATCCCGTATACGTTTGTTATCCCATGAATATGGATGAATATTAACTCATATATATATATATATATATATATATATATATATATATATATATATATATATATATATATATATATATAAATATATACATATATATATATACGTAAATATATATATAAATATACATATATATATATATATATATATATATATATATATATATATATATATATATATATATTTATATATATATATATATATATATATATATATATATATTTATATATATATATATATATATATATATATATATATATATATATATATATATATATATGAATATATATATATACATATATATATATATATATTTATATATATATATATATATTCATATATATATATATATATATATATATACTATATATATATATATATATATATATATATATATATATATATATATATATATTCATATGAATGATATAGGTACTACTCATATGAAATACAACCATGCAAGATCTGATCACGAGATTCAACTTATCAAGTTCACCATGTCTTCTTAATCCTTGTGATCACATTATTCTGTATAAATATTCATTCAATCATCTAATGATGATGTATAGTGCCTGATTCCCGATAACGCGGTGGCACGGTTGTTCGTCCCGGTTGATCACGTGTACCAGTCCGGAGGTTCCGGGAAGTTTCTGACCTGTACACGCGGTTTGAGATCCGAAAAATAAAGTGAAAACCTCCAAAATGTACATTCTAGAATTGCGAAATGATTGATATACCTTGTATTGAGAGGCACATTCAAAAACGATACTCGAGTGAGAATAAGTTGTCACCAAGCTGTGTACTTCGTTTTACCTGAAAAATAGAATCGAGTATGATCATTATTATATATTATATGATATTAATTGAATCAGTTTTATAATATTTCAGGATTTTTCTGTAATCAATTTTGTATCACTTTTGTAAATAACCATCGTACTTATATGTATTGACCATATGACACTGTACCATCTTGGTATCCCGCTTTGCGGACAGTCGTCAGATAAATTGTCATTTTCTCTCAAGTAAAAACTTTGGACGAGATCTGTGAACCATGTTTATTTTTTTCCTAAATAACATTGAAATTTGATACAAAATCATCAGGCTATGGATAAAAAGTGAGATCGTTCGGACGGGGCACCACAAGGTCGATCTTACCACGATCTTACACGAATCCACCATGTGAAACAAAATAGACAATCAATAAGTATGTTGCAACCACCATATCCAGAATGATATGACTTCATATAATTTTATGACAAGAATCAATTTATGTCGGAATTTCATACATTTCATATGTATCAACATGTTCGATTCATCGATTATATACAACACTTCCAATCTGGATGGAAAATATTCATTCGAGCGGGAACTCGACGGAAACCAAGTCACAGAGCGTAGTCATACGGCAATGATCATACATACATTATAATTATATCAAACATATTCCTATGTGAAAGCAGGCGACGGTTATTCATTTTTTGAGAGAAATACTGTATTATAAACGTTTGTCGTCCTGGCATATTGGTGAAGAGATGATGGGCAATCTCTCGGAGAAGGGCAGGTATTGTTGAGCTCAAAGGACCGAGAATAAATTGTCAGACAAGTTTCAGACGACAAGACGAAACTTGAGACGGATACGTCATGTACAAGAGCTATTTGTCTCTTCTCAACTGGAATGAATCGTAATTCTCTTCTCACAGGTCACTGACAGCAATCATGATGAAAGATTATATTTGTGTTCCGGCATATATATGTATATATGTATATATATATATATATATATAAATAATCATATATATATATGAATATATATATATATATATATATATATATATATATATATATATATATATATATACATATATATATATATATATATATATATATATATATATATATATATATATATATATATATATATATGTATATATATATATATATATATATATATATATATATATATATATATATATATATGTATATATATATTCATATATATATAAATATATATATATATATATAAATATATATATATATATATATATATATATATATATATATATATATATATATATATATATATATATTTATGTATTCATGTGCTTTTTCATATGCCTCATGTTCTCTCACCCACTCAGCAGTGAGAAATCATGGGATCATAATAGGGGAGAAATATTTCATAGCTGCCTCAATTGATGGTTCAGTTAGCTAGATCACTGAATCAGAGATATATCGATCATTTGCTTGGGGTTCTGTATTCAAGACCTACTGTTGTGGTTCCTTCACCAAACGATCTCACCATGTCCTCTCCAGCCTCGATTGAGAAGCAATGAAGTCACAGTGAGTTTTCTGAATTGCAGTCAAGGACACGTCATGCCAAGAATTTTTTTTTTTTTTAATTACATTGAAACTTGATACAAAATCATTCTTTCCCAGTTAAGGCTATGGATGAAAGATAGGATCGTTTGGACGGGGCACCACAAGGGCGATCTTACCACCCCATTTTGATTATTTAAAACTAATGATCTTCAACACCAGGACTGCGCTGTCTGTGACCATATTTTTTCGCCGTAGATAAAAGTCTGATAGAAAAAATTGATCAAAAACGCTTTGTCTTTTCGAAAAATATGATTTGCTTCACCTATACCATGTAATTCATCCAAAAAGTGAATAGTATGAGAGCATTCTTTTTGCAAGTTACTCCGCCATGACATTCTTTGCTTTTAGTTCAATTATTCGCTCGCAATTTAATAATAATAATTCCAGAACACAGAGTACAGATGGCTGTGAAAGGTAGTAAATAATTTGGTTCGTATTTTTTTTTGTTCTCGTATGTGGTTTATCCTCTTGAGAGGTCCTGTATTGTTGGTGGCATCAGTTGGCAAGGCTTGACAACGGCGGTCACAAGGGAAATACCATGATAAAAGTCACAAGGTGCTAAAGACCCGGTTAAATGATGGCATTCTAACCCGTCTTGCTTCTTAGTTAATGGGAGTATGGCTCGTGTTTCTGGCCTATTACACTTTCCTCTTCTATTCTTTTAGAATATTACACGATGTATCATAGACTGACGCTCTCTCTCTCTCTTTCTCTTGCTCCCTCTCTCTCTCTTTCTCCTCAGCGTCCTCGGGGTCGACTCTCGAACTCGTGAAAGACGTGGTCCCTGGGCGACTACCTCATGCCGCGGTGATTCCCCGAACGAATACCGTTAATAGGAATGCCGACAATACAATTATTATACTGGAAAATGTAGGTTTTATATTGAAATGATTCGGAAAAAACTACGACAATCTCTTGAAATACGAGTACATTATAATATGTATGTGAATCACAAATTATTTTTTTCCATTCTAAAAATGGAAAACTTGGCACAAAGTCATTGTTTCCTTATGAGGGCTAAGGATGAGAGTGATAGTAATCGTGTGAATGGATCACCACAAGGACGATTTTATCCCCCCAATAAATGAAATATATGAAGGTGGAAAAATACAAATGAAAACACGTTACAAGTGTTGTTAATATACTGGGAGTAATAATCCTTCAAATACCCTGGCTCTTGGTGGCGTCATTTCAAAAAAACAATAAAAAACAATATTTATAAAAATGTGAGACAAAAATAGTTCGCAGTTGGTTGCTTGCTGGGCGAGTAAACTTCCACCTCCTAAACACTCTCATTCATAGTAATTGAAATACAAAATACGTTGTTTTTTAATTTTGTTCCTGAAGGAATATGTTAACTCACGCCAATGTACAGAATTCTGTAACAAGAAAAGTTACAAAATCTCAGTTTTGTCTTACATCAACAGACGATAATAAAGTCGCCCTCGGTAGCTCGAATAGCTGAGGCACCGCTTTGGAAACTAGAAAGTCACCAATAGACGTGGGTTCTAGTCGGGTTTTTGTGAACGTCCTCTCACTTATAATCACTTCATAGTAATCACCTGCTGATTCGTACCCCCATATAACCTAATTGTTGGTGAGGTCGTTTAGCAAACAATAATCTATCTGCGAAATCATATCCTGGTGCTCATTTGCCATATAAAGTCGTGTGTTGGTCATGCTATACATTGTGATATCTCGACCGCTATCAATAATAATTAATTGTCACAAATAAATCAAATATTAATCAGTTTTCTCATTATTCAGAGTTCAAAAATAACATACAGAGTGATACAAAGTTGATCAGATAATTCAAATTTGAAATCCTTAAATTTGACTTCACTTGGGAAATTTGATACCACCTCCGGAATGTGAAAACGGGAATAAGATTTAATGTGCAGTGAATCATGAACAGATGTAAACAATTGAAAATTATAAGAAAAAAACATCGAAGGCACTATGGATTCTTTGTTACACGAAAACACGAGTAACGATGATAATACCATGACAAACTTCTCGTTTTGATAATTAATTGATTTCCATCTTCCTTTCATACGAACAGCAAGATGGATTTGTTGGTGAAGAAAGAATAAAATCATTCAAAGATATATATATATATATATATATATATATATATATATATATATATATATATATATATGCATCTTCCGTAGAGACTCGAATTCTTTGTGAATCCTGATAACTACGTTATTACACTCTCGGTTCTTTTCTCATTTTAATTTGTTTGTGAGTTGTTCTATTTAATTAATTTGATTACAAGAGACTTTCGGTTGAACTATCTTTCAAAACACATTTCTTGTCAAAGAAATGTTGAGGCACATTGAAACGGATGAAGACATAGATAAATTATCTACAATATGGTCTGAATTTACATTTTTCTTCAACGTCAACCCAATCAGAAAACACAATTAATTTTGCTTTGTATATAAATGAAGATACAATTGTCAAATATATTTTTACATAATTATTAATTCTCTTTCTTTTTTTATGGAGAGAGTAACTGAAGTAGATTCAGGAGTGAATGACTGTCAAAATAAAACAAACGTATAATAAATGTGAAGTTCCTACTCAAAGTATATTATAGTTGGCCTATCGCGTGATCGTTATAGTTAGCAATATTTCTCGCTCTTTTCGAGCGGTATTTTTTTTTTTTGTTCGTCGAGAGTATAAAAAAAAGACGAGACAAGTACAAGCATAAGTAAGCAAGAAGGTAGGTTGGCATGTGTATACGAAGGAACAATACGAATATTTGAGAGCGGAGAGAGACGGTAAACTTTGAGAGCCTTTGAGGTATTGTTTAAGCTCTGTATATAACACTATAATGTATTCTTGGCACGATCTTTCTACCACGACGACGACCTTATAGAAGGAAACTTTAGTTGGAGTATTGAAGCAACTTGCATGGAAAGAGACGTAATAGTTCTCTGTTGTGTATGTAAAATCTGAATAATTGCATAAAATGTAAGTTTGTAATTTTTCTGAACCTATATACATGAACTCGCATAATGCATGAATATACGTGGAAATCATTAAGATATATCTTCATGTAATTTCCTTCTTTTTGATTGGTGGAAGCAATTCGCATACCGCTCTATAATAATACATAACATTTCAATCAGATATCTAAAGAATAATGCAAATTGTGATTAGAATTTTTCCTTTGACGCGTTTATTGAAACAATTACGTTCTTTTGTTCGAACGATGAACTTTGGTCACCAGAAATGCCAAAATATATGACAAAAGTGTGATTCCATCTCAAATTTGAGTACAAAAATATCATCTTGGATCAATCATGACAATATTAGTTTAAGATTTCGTCGAATTGTAAACATTCCAACTTTCTGGTTGATACGGTTTTTGAGTAATCAATTCTCAAAATAATGTCAAAAAGTCAAATTTTAGCCCGCACTTTTTGATAAATGCCATGACTACTTGCCTATCAGTCCTTGGTCAGAAAGAAGCTTGAAAGCTTCTGTAAAATCTTTCAATTTTGAATTATCTCTTGCACTCTCGATTCAATTTCCGTTGAATCAATAAATATCAGGATTTTATTCTTCACAGTTTGTTTAGCTATCATTCTGGAATGTTTAACCCACTGAAGAACCGAAACATGAGTAAGTTTTTTATCAACTCGTTAAACGTGAAACTTTGAGCATGACTCTTTTCTCAGTATCCATATTTATAGATTGATATTTTGATACGGGGTGATATGAGACCCGTCATGGTCGACCATCCCAACTCAGGTCACTTCTTCATTCAGGATACCGAGGTTTGATTCCCGTCATGGTCGACCATCCCAACTCAGTATCCTTCTTCATCCAGGTGAATACCGAGATGTCTCAGCAACAATGGATCACTTTTTTTTAATAACATCGAAACTTAAAACAAAATCTTTGTTTCCCAATTAAGGCTGTGGATGAAATGTGGGATCGTTTGGACGAGGCACCACAAGAGCAATCTTACCATCCCATTTTGATTATTTGAAACCAATGAACTTCAACACCAGGACTGCGCAGTCTGTGACCATAATTCTCTACCGTGGATAAAAGTCTTTCCGTTTCCGAAAGTCCGGAACACATTATGAGTAAAAACCGTATCTGTGATATATATCCGGACATTACCAGCATTGGTATTGAGAGTGAACAAAACAGACGAATGTTGATATCTTTCTACTTTGAACTGAGTCTCTTTGGCAATTGATCACGACCACGTTTTCTTCCCTCTATCCAGAACACATAATAAAATACCATTTCATCCCATCTGACTATCATCTCATTCATCATTCCCCGCCGCCAATATATCTTGTCCGCCATAACAGTATATTGTTGAACCCTATGAAGAATGAATATACAATAATCTCGATTATTCTCAAATGCCATATGTTAATGAATACTCCATCATATTCGACGATATTATTTAGATGTGTATAAATTATTCACAATTTACATAATTTACGATATTATTCCTGATACATTATTCAGATGTATCTCAAGCTACGTATTCCAAGTGGTATCAAATTTATCCACTTCGATTCAATTATATTTTTGAATCAAAATATAATTCTCACTGCTCATGATATCATTATGATAATAACAACCATGGTGAATGAAATTATACAAAAAAACACCTCTGAAATTGAAAAAAATATATTTAATTATCGAAGCACCGAATCCTTGGCTGAATCTTGTTTTACATGATGAGGTGAGAAGTGAACGAACGTGTAACACTATATCATGTTAGCTCAATTAAGCCTCATCCGGCCATGTCGTATACCCGGCTAGAACATGCAAGGCAACACAAAGGTTTGGTGTACGAAAATAATTTTATTTTTCTTTATTTCGCCATTATTTATAATACTACGTACTCTGCACATTGTTACACAGGCGTAATTACTACAAACATCCGTTCATTTATAATTCAGATTGATACATTATGATATACATAAAGTTCAAGGTTTAATTGGTAATTACCATATTAATTAATTATTAGTCTCGGCTCGCAATGAGCGTATCTTATATTATGATTAATTATTCCACGTGAATTTTGGGATTGAGTTTTCTGAAAAATAGTAACTTTCGATTGTTGTGGTAATGATTGTGTCAGATCACATGATTGTATTGTTGAATTTATATACAAACATAATAAGGTAATAAATAAATGTTTGTAACAGTCAAAATATGGTGTGCTGTATTCACTCTATCTACTAGTTAGTGGATTGAGCAATAATAATTCGCGAATAAACTTATTATTATTGTTGATTACATCATTTTTATACCTTGACTAATAATCAATCACAACTAATTGATGTTTGTGTCGTGCTAGAGTTGGTATAAGTAAAGCTATGATATTTGTATAATATATCATGAGGCCTTGGATTTCGGGGGTTTGTTGAAGTTTCCGTTGTGGTCTTCTATCAAGTGACGTCACCCATTGTTGAAAGAGACACACAACAATGTCCATCAGTTGGAATTGACCAATCCGAATATTTGGTAGTTCACAAGTTCGCTGTGTTGCTATGGGAACGATTGTTTGTTATTCGTTACGTGACATAAACCCATAGGCTAATTGACTGATATAGGCCTACGAATGAAATAATACACGACAGAAGAGAACAGTTGATGAAGTCTTGACCACAGCCTTATTCATTCTGACAATTCTTCAAAATAAAATAATGATCTGTATGATAAAGAAGGCTGTGGTCTCAACCAACTGATACTGCCTTAACATGAGCACTTGAGTTACAAAAGAGCTTGCAATATGAATCCCACGAAAAATAATGATCCATCATGAGAAACGTGTCCAGAATAATTGCCATTGGCTATATTTCATATCATTGGATGAGCGAAGCGAAAGCTCAATATTTGGTATTACTTTCGAAAAAAATGAGCGTTTTTTCTCCCTACTTGTTCGCGCGCTTAATAGGTCCACCGTGAAACATATTGAGTTCAAATTCGGCACAAATATTTACTATCGTCCAATTCAGAAATGTATAGTTCGAGCCTCAATCATTTCATCACTTCTAATATAACAAAATTTCAATCTGTCATTTAAGAATAACCCAGAGAGAAAACATGAAAAACATCCAACGAATCCAAATTTTCATGGAATCATAACATGAAAATGAGGGTCTACTCGTTGATCTGAAATTTCACATGGATCAGATCTTTGTCCCGTAGTAAATAATTCCAATGCAATTTTTTCAGATCAACTGAAATATGAAAATGTATAGTGAAACGATCAAAAGGTGACACCAATTTAACAGTTGGAGGATCCAGAGGATAGGTGCATCACAATTGGATCAGCTAGGGAGGCCGTGCATTGATGATCCTGCACATCAATATCCCTATATATCAATCAATATTATCTATCTATAATATCTGGATATCAATATCCCATATTTCAGCTTTTGTAGAAGAGCGGTCGTGAAATCGAATCTCGACTTTTTGATTGTGCACCTGTATACAATTACAAATACAGACATCGCTATCTATCTAACACATAATTCTGCATTTGATTAGCTCATTCTGAATGATCAATGTCCATCTAAGAGTAGAAAATATGACCTCGCTATCGATGCGCCTTAGAAAAACCTAATATTCATTCAGTAGAAAATATATTCAAAACCCATCACGTAAGTTTTGAAAGAAATATGGTAAATATAAACTGTTGTCTCACAAGCACATCAGGTCACCGTACTTTACATGTAAGTCGCCAACGCAGCTTGTGTAAGAACGACGTCGGGACGCCTGCCGACGCCTGCTTCGCACCCATGGGAGATCGAGCGTCGAATGTTGGCATAGAAAATACTGCCACTGACTTGCTTGGCGCGCAACCGAATAAGCGTCTCACCATCACGTGCACTCATTGTTGGATGAGCGATTCGGAGGCTAAATGCCAACCACTGGTATTGAACAAATGAAAATGTCCTTTTTCTGTTTTGTTCACGATTCACAAGTCAAAAGAGAGCAAATATTTTGACAAGAATTAGCGTGCACATATTTCATTATCCAACTTGAGACTTGATTCTTTTGAAGCGCAATCCTTCGAAACCAATTTAGAGAAAAATAATTTCGGAATATCGAAGATTTCCGGAATGGTCCGTAGGAGAAAAATTTGGAAATTAAGTTTTTCTTCTGTTGAACGGAAATTTTCAAGAAATTTGAGCATACGATCAATACACAGCATCGTTTCACATTAAAAATTTCACAATAAACATTAAAGTTTCACATTAAAAATTTCACAATAAAGATTATAGTTTCACATGAGAGCCGTTTAAAAAAAAGGAGGATTCATTATAATATTTTCAACATGAATGGAATTATTTTAGAATTTTTAGAAAAGAACAACAATTGAAACTTATTGAATCGTAAAATCATAGACGTATAATACTGAGTTATAAGTACACGGTGCAACGATGGAAATTAGCACATCACAAAAAAAAGAAAGGCAGTGACTTAATGTGACATAACAATCTCAAAATCAAGGTCCATGTATAAGGCTTTCCTTTACATTATATATGTTCATGTCTCTATCGCTCAGATCACAACTCATGAGCTGCATTTTCTCACTTCTGAATGAAGAAGAACACTTCATCTGTTTGTTGCTTGGAGTGAGAGGCGAGAAATCATGATGTCAAACGTATAAATATATTTATATCCAGGAAAAAAAGTAATCCACAAATATGTTGGAGATTTACGGTGAATGTGAATATCCCTGATCATTTTCAAGACAATATTGATTTTTTGGGACGAGATTTTCGATGTAAAATGCAACTACATCTTTCAAACGCATTAAACGCTTGAAGAAACAGTGAAATGCGTATAATTGGAGACGTAAAGTCGATGGGAATGGAGGTGTGTGCGAGGATTCATCCTTATCCATCCATAAGAGTGAACTGTTTTCATGGAATATCTTCTGTCAATGGTGTTACAACTTACATACAACAATTATTGATCTTTCCACTTTTACTGTCATGAAATTGCGCTACACCAGTACAAACAGCGTGGCCCTTGTGTCAAAATTGATTGTTTTCCATTTGATACAATCAAAATATGGTGGTAAGATCGTCCCTGTCCTTTCCGATCTCAACGATCCGACTTTTATCCCTGGCCCTGATTGGAGAACAATGTTTTCTTCATCAAGTTTAGATGTTGAAGTGTCGATAGGTCGAAATGATTTTTTTTCTTTTTTTTTAATAACATCGAAACTTGATACAAAATTATTGTTCCCCAATTGAGGCTAAGGATGAAAGATAGGATCGTTTGGACGGGGCACCGCAAGGCCGATCTTACCACCCCATTTTGATTATTTGAAACTAATGATCTTCAACACCAAGACTGCGCTGTCTTTGACCATAATTTTTCGTCGGATCTAAAAGTCTTTCAGTACAAACACACGAATGTTGATATTTTCCACTTCAAACTAAATCTCTTTGGCAATGATCACTTCTTTCCATTGACAGCAGATGTAAAATTGATCATTATACAAAATGCACAAATTAAATTAGTGATAGGCCTATAATGTTATAATTAGGCCTATCGCTCTACTAATCAATAGTCGTGGCCAATTAGTACTTCATCCAAGCATTTGCTTCGAAGACTGTGTGAAATCGCGAAAAACCAAATCAGGATGGAAAATGATTTGAAAAATGAAATAAAAGAATTGATTCATCAACATTCTCGATGAATATTGTACCCATCTCATGACTCATACATGTGGATTTCAAATCTTACACAAATATATAGTTTCTTAATCATTCATATCTGTGAAATCCACTTGGCAGGAACTTTTTCCTGATCAAGCTAGGTTCGTTCTGAATTACTCCCGTTTAATCATCTTCTCCACCTGATCCCGATTACATATTATCGGCTATATTAATATTCCCGACTCCGTCTGGAAATCTAATCAATCTCGGTCGAAAGCAATCCGCTATTCAAAAACCGACTCCATTCAATCCTTCAAGACGTATATAATAGTTAAACTAGAATGAAAACGTCTATCTTATCCAGGCAAGAGAGTTTCTTTGATCCCTATTCAAATACTGTCCACACACTGTAAACCTCATTTATTTAATCAGAGACTACTAGGCATTTAGAGCAGATGAATCCCTATTCGAGCTTCTCATACGTCATGCATATATATATGATTATATATATATATATATATATATATATATATATATATATATATATATATATATATATATATATATATATATATATATATATATATATATATATATATATATATATATATATATATATATATATATATATATATATATATATATATATATACATATATATATATATATATATATATATATATATATATATATATATATATATATATATATATATATATATGTATATATATATGTATATATATATATATATATATATATATATATATATATATATATATATATATATATATATATATATATATATATACATATATATATATATATATATATATATATGAATATATATATATATATATATATATATATATATATATATATATATTCATATATATATATATATATATATATATATATATATATATATATATTATATATACATATATATATATATATATATATATATGTATATATATACATATATATATATATATATATATATATATATATATATATATATATATATATATGTATATATATATATATATATATATATATATATATATATACATATATATATATATATATATTTATATATTCATATATATATACATATATATATATATATATATATATATATATATATATATATATATATATATATATATATATATATATATATATATTTATGTATATATATATATATATATATATATATATATATATATATATATATATATATATATATATATATATATAAAATATATATATATATATATATATATATATATATATATATATATATATATATATATATATATATATATATATATATATATATTTATGTATATATTATAGATACATATACTTTATATGTTGAGCTGGGAAGATGGACTCAAACCACATTTAACTTGATCACCAACCGGAATATAAAGCGAAGTTCAGTTCTCGTAAGTCTGGGGTAACCCAAAAGGTGGGCCAAACTTCCTAAACTTCACCGGATAGGATCAATATGGCGTCGACCTGAGCTATGCAGAACCTGACACTGGCAATGCTACAAATATACCCCTCTTGTCCTCTCAGCCTCCATACCGCCCCCCCCCATCCCCCACCCGCCGACCCTTGACCCTTTTAGTCAACCTCTCCATATTGACTATACCTTTACACCTTCGAGTCTATTGAAACACATTGATACATTCGAATGTGCTGATTCGAAGTCAAAGTTGCAATTATAATGGAGTATCGTATACGTAATGGGATGTTCATGGACGTATCTCGTATATTAATCGTTGTGGGGTATGATGAATAAGTCAACAAATATTACATTGACGGTTCTGAACACTATGGGAAAACGCAGTATATATGCGTTGTGAGATGAGTGAGTTTTCATAGGCAATGTAATGGGAAACTGGGTCCATATGCTTCTATCAAGTGACGTCACGCATTGTTGAAAGAGACAGACAATGTACATCAGTTGGAATTGACCAATCAGAGCAGTCCACCAGTTACCATTGCTATGGTAACGATTGTTTGTCATTGTGTTACTTGACAGAGGCCTATATATATATATATATATATATATATATATATATATATATATATATATATATATATATATATATATATATATATATATGTATACACATATATATAGGTACATATATATATATATATATATATATATATATATATATATATATATATTTATATATATATATATATATATATATATATATATAAATATATAAATATATATATATATATTTAATTTGGATCGTTTCAACTCACTGCCTTCCTGATTTACTCATAGGCTTCTGTCAAAGTAGTTTAATCATTGTTAAAAGAGTCTGGAAACAATGTCCACCAGTTGGAATTGACCAATCAGAATATTTGGTAGTCCACCAGTTTGCTGTATTGCTATGGTAACTATCGAGTTTGTCATTTGTTACTTGACAGAAGCTTATTGATTATCGCAATGGGTTATGATCTGATTGGTTGCACTTGTTGATTCCCTCAATATTCTCACCAACATGACCTGATGTTAAAAAAACGCATGATGATTTGCATCTCTGATACAATTCATCCCAATCGTTTGAAAATTCAGCAGTATACATTTGATTCATATACCTACATGTCGTGAGAATTGTGATATAACTGGATAACTTCTCCTTGTGAAGGATTGAATATGAGTCGTTCATTTGTAAATGATGATTGGACGAGCTTTAGCGAGGATTCAATTTGACATACTGAAAAAAATTGGTGTTCGTTTTTATGTTTTTTTTTATGATTTTTTTTGGTTCTTCACAGGTCAAACGGCTACAGCTATCAATTTCAAACTTCTTTTCATCATGGTTCCTCATCTCGTTCAGATCTTTATGGTTTTGTGGCATCATCGGGTGGTAACTTTCATTTTTTATGAATTTTAGAAATTTCAAAAATATCCATTAGAATAACACGGCGGAAAAAAAATTAAAACAATTTTATTTTCAAAAAAAATGAAATTTCGTGTGAAGTTGAATAACATTCCGATACACATTCATGGGAATTCTCAGCTTGATCGAATCAGCTATTTCGAAGAAAAAACGTGAAATGTGCTAAATTGGTACCACTCGAAGCCGTTTTTACCCATTTATAACTAAAATGTTACCCAACTGACGAATTTAGGAAAAAGTTTGGCAAAGAAGTCGACATACTATTATTTTTTGCTCGGCTAACAACGCGTATATAGCGTTTCCCTAGTGTAAATAATTATCACATATGGGTCTTCGCTTCGCTTATTCAGAAGACGGACATTACTATTTTCAATCCTAATGCTATATCTCCAGATGCTATATATCAGTATATAGACTGTTTATCATCGAAATCGATGCCATGTTCTTCACAATTCAAAACGATCACTCGTACAAGAAATTGAATTAATTTCGAGACTCCCATATCTGGAAAAAATATATATGTTATCGAATCCAGGCTACTTCACACCACCTGATCGACGTCGCATAAAGCGCAAGTCTGTAAATACTCATCTCCACTAAATTTATTGTGATCATACTGAAATAAATCCAGTATTCTGGCTCAATTTCAGTCTTCTCATCCAACCAGACAAACGTTAAATATTCTCAAAGTTTAGCAAACGTCAACAATTTGAATTGCATGCACTCGAAACTTACACGCTGACCTTCTTTGTTTTCCATGTATCAACATTCGTGCACTGGCGCGGACGAAATAACTCGACTGTTATATTATTTTTTAATTCTTGTCTTCTTTCTCACGTTCATATAATATTATACGCATTACTTCTGCGTTAGTGCTTTTCACAATTTCCATTAAGCTCGGAGCTTACAACTTCCACCAAGATACCCAGTGACGTCAAACAGTGTTCTCAAAAACTCATTTTTAACGTTTGGAATAGTCATGAACAGATGTATAATTTTTTTATCTACGGATTAAAAAAAAGTCTACCCAACCGTGATGTGGAATAATTCGTTTTTTCATATTAAAAAAAGGGGAAACTAACCTTTATCCCTTCATCATATGTATCAAATAACCGCGTCGACAACAAAACCCGAATGGCCTGCACAGATATAGAAAGTATACATATTTTTAACTGACATAGAAGTAATTAACATTGAGTTGATCTCGTGGTTCTGATGGTGATGCCCTCAGGTTAAAAACCACAACCTCATCTCCATATCACTAAATACCGTCTTCTTCATGTAAAAGTACCGGGAAGCCGTATACCGGAATCCTGGAGTACCGGAGTACTGGAGTACCGGAGTACCAAGGTAGCTCAGTACCGGAGTGCCAGAAAACGGATATTGCAGTACCAGGGTATCGGAGTATCGGGATACCTGAGTATCAGGATACCAGAATACAAGGGTATCAGAGTATCAGCGTATCGGAGCACCGGGGTAACTCAGTACTGGAGTACCTGAAAACGGATACTGGAGTACCAGGGTATCGGAGTACCAGGTTATTGGAGCACCGGGATAAATGAGTACCAGGATACCAGAATACAGGGGTATCAGAGTATCAGCGTTTCGGAGCACCGGCGTAACTCAGTACCGGAGTACCTGAAAACGGATACTGGAGTACCAGGGTATCGGAGTACCAGGTTATTGGAGTACCGGGATAACTGAGTACCAGGATACCAGAATGCAATGATATGAGAGTATCAGCGTTTCGGAGCACCGGGGTAACTCAGTACCGGAGTACCGGAGTACTGGAGGACCGGATGACCGAGGTACCGCCCTCCAGGATCTGACTATAACCTCATCCAAGTCTCCTCTTGATTTGACTGAATACCGTTTTACCAAGTGAACCGAGTTCCAGGGTGAATTCACAAAAGGTCAGCTTTGATCGGTATCAACTCTGCATGAGCCCGATCAAAGTTCCTACAAAGATATTTCCGATCAACTTTGAAACTGTCTAAGAGATCTGTAGAGATAATAATAAAAGATTAATAATGATGAAAGATTCAACTAAAAATCAAAATTAAAAAATCAAAAATAATGGATGAAATATGGTATTAACTCTAGAAATTATCGTAACTAATTGAGCCAGATCAAAGTTATGACCTTATGTAAATTCGGCCCCAGGGCTATATTTGGTGATGATATTGTCTCGTATAGAATCTGGCACCACCTGAAAAGTATTCTCAAATTTTTCAAATATATAAAAAATGAAATAACGATGTAAATAATCTGATGCATATCATCTTTTTTCTCATCTTTGATCAACATTTTAACATCTCTGATAGTCTCAATTTATATCACAATTAGTTATGCATTCGTCAAGAAAATATAAAATTCAAATTATCACTTCCAACAGATCTTTATTCAAAGAAATGAAAGATGATAGTGAAATGAAATGCGAAATTAGAAATGTATTCAAAGATCGAATGAAAAAAACGAATTGTATGTATAGATACACGGTGTTAAATTCAACGCTGCCTTGTACAAGGCGAGCGGTTTGAATATTGTGTTTAGTATTTATAAGCTTCGAATTTTAAATTAATCATTCAGCGTTCATCCTTTGTGGACTGTGGTGGATGTACGAATAGCAAACAGTGATACAAGGGACCGTGGATGGAGTATTTTGATACGTCTGCAGGCTCCGTCAACTGGACTGTGTATAATGGGAACAGATCAAAGAAATTAGTCGGATGAATGATCAAAAGACGAACGAGTCTCCCTCTCACACTCTTTTCTCATTTTTATCCCCTGCTTTCTCTTTGTTTCCGTTCAGGTGATTTGCCTGTATAAGAAATAGTCTCACTTTTGGTTTCAGTGAGGTTTTCAATTTCAGTTTTTGTATAAAATCACATGAATCTTGAAGTTTATTCGAAATAAAAGTGTATGGCATTTATGCAACAATATTCAAACACATTCATTTCGAATCTTTTCAACTCAAGCTGGATTCACTATGCGAACTAGTGATTAGTGACTGATATTAAATACTAAAATTAAGAAACTGAACATTCACATAGGCTTGAAATAAGAATTGATTTTCATGTTTCGTAGCCGTCTTAAGATGACGGATTTAAATTGAAATCTACATGTTAGAAGGCTGTAAACGAGCGGTTCATCGAGTGGGATAGCTTCCTTTTGCATTGACTTCTTTTGGTTTCGAATTCACGACTTCTGATTGGTCGGACTAATGATTGAAACTAATGATTAAAACTGAAATTGAAAGTTAGTTAACTTTCAAGGTCAGTCACTAATATTGAACACAATGTGAACGTCAACACTGATTCCGTATCTGCCAGCTTTAGTTAATCATTAATCACTAATAATTAGTTCGCATTGTGAATCCAGCTTCACTGCCTTCCTGATTCATTCGACACGAGAAGTAAAAACAGACCACGTTATCAAAATGTAATATGGCCGACGAATGGTTTCACAAAATATGTCAACAATGTGATATTTTAATCAATGGCATTGTTGGAAATATAAACGCGTTTTATTTGTGTAACTTTTCATAAGTTTCACTCCTCAAAATCAACAGCGTACCTGGAACATTTTATGGCGAAATCATTCGATTCATCTCAATCGTTTTATATATATATATATATATCATCACAATATTATTAGATCAACTTGTTGATGTTCTCAGTAGTTTTTCCAGAGCTGGTAATGAGCATAAATAATGTGAATATTAGTCAAGGTAGGACAATCACAAATGCGATCAAGGGAAATATCAAGTGAATTCGCTAACTATACAGTTTGATCCCATAACTGTCAGGTCGTAAAAACGAATGTCAATGGAGTCAATTGATGTGAAAAATCATGATAATTTCTCATTTTTGATACCGTTGACTTTATTCTGTGAAATCTGATAATCATGTATATAATTCGTATAAATTTGGATTCGTTTGGGAAATTTTTCCTATATTTTCACTCCTGAATAATTATTTTGGCATTATTCATCTTCGATTATTTTTAATCAAAGTGGCTCATCCGACGGCGCTTCAAAACTATACAGTATTGAGTTGGATGAATAAGACACATGTCCATTCCAAATTTCATCGAAAAACTGTCTTATGTTGGATCTGTGGAGCGAGAGAAAAAAGATTGTTTCTGATGGTTACGCAGAATTGAGTCGTCACCTCGGTCGCAAAGATACCCTGATAGAGAATAATCTCTATATATCAGAGTGAGAGAATTCTTATTGTATTTCTGTACAACATTGTCCCATTGAAAGAAGAAGATACGATTTTCACTGCAACTCATCAGATGAGCGTAGCGAAGCTTTCCATTTCACACCCTGAAAAAAATGGGCTTCGTTTTTATGTTTTTTTTTTTTGTAATTATACGCGGCATACAGGTCAGAGAAATGAATCAATCAACTTGAAACTTTTTCTGAACGTTGGTGTCATATCAGAATAGGTTGGGATTGTTTTTCAAAAACATCGGTCAGTAGGTTTTCCCGGAAAAAGTTCGGAAAGTTTGGAAAATCCTCATAAGAATACCCCGGATGGAAAATACTTGAATATGAAAATTATTCAAAAGCCTCAAAATTTTCACTGGGTATGAAAAATATTACCATGCATATTTTCAGTGACTTTTGCAACAATCGAATGACAAATAAGAAAGAAAACGCAATAAAAGTGTACATTTTATTGTATATTTGGATCAATTAGTTTTGCAAAGTTTATATGCGACAGGTTGCAGCACTATAAATATCAACAAGTTGCAGGTAAGGTTTTTGAAAGTTTGAAGTAATCCAAGGTCCGTATGAGTGGATTAGGCTGACAGACTATTTTTCATTCTAGATTTCCATACTTCTAAGCTCATCTCACAACGCGCATCCCGCGTTTTCCCAGTTGTATTCAATTGGACACCGAATAGAGAAAAAGATTTTTTAAATTTTATTTTTAACTTTTTTCATTTCAACATTATCGACTATTATATCTATAACTTGACTCATTTCAATACTCGTACTTTTGTTATCGAATGTACATATGAGTGTGATTTTAATTACAATAAATATAGAATAAAAATCAATTAAATTGAATTAAATTATACAAGTGTGAAAAAAGTCAAGTTTTCGGATTCGATTTCAATTTGATGAAACTAAATATCTCAGCCTGATTCACCCAGCTGTCATAGCCTCATGCGATTCATTTTCAATGACTCATCTTGAACGGTATGAATATTTCTTTCGATTGAAAACCCACACAAATGATTCTGGATTTCAAAGAATGATTGTGAACTATCAAATCAGACATTTGAATCATAATGTAGTAATTGTATTCACGAACGCAGTCGATAGAAAAGCATATCACTGTTCCATCGACACAAACACAGCCAGATTATAGAAATTAGTGTAATCAAATGAATTTCTAGAATCAAAAGTGTGTATTTTCATTCCGTTCCAGTGAAATTAGAGGCTAACAACAAGCCAGTATGAAACCTACAACACATACTTTGGGTTGAAAGCTATTTTAATTATATTCATTTTGACCACATAATGGCGTTGTGGAGAATACGTTTTGCATAACTGTAATTTCGAAATGACCCACCTTTCTCGTAAAACTTCATATAATCACAAATATATATTCCATTATACTTGTTTTCGTAGTAGAAGAAGGTAATCTACCAACTGAACAAATGAAAATATATCGTCAAAAAACCTAATCTCCGGGATTTCATACTTTTGAAAGTTGTAATTGTGCTTCTGATAGTTAATCTTGTTCTCAAATATCATGATGACCTGAAAAATCCACGGTGACACGAAAATAACGATGACATTCGTATTTTTTATGTTGATTGGACACCGTCTTCTTTGAAGGATTGAAGGGCATCATTATTACCTCTGTCAGGTGTTTATTGGATAAACGAAAACTCGATGTAACCACAATAAAACCATACTAAAAAAAAAAAAAAAAGTCGCACCCCACTGGTCAAACAATAGGTATTTTCATGAAACTTACACATATCAGTGGCATACATATGTGTCCTAATGTTGCTCGATTATGTATAGTTTTGAGGCGCAATCGATTGCATCAATTTGGAGAGGAATAAAATTGAGATTTTGAAAAACCTCAAGAATGACCCAGAGGGAAAAATAGGGGGGTAATGATTACTTCGGATGAATCCAAATTCACAAATAATTCAAGAACGTGAACGTCAAACATCAATCCCGAGTTTTATGGGAGATAATTTCCTCTAGATACAAGTCGAAATACTATATTTCTTATCAGAATATTGTGTATCATATATCTGTAAAAGTGATCCAAATTACGAAATGATCTAGATGAAGATGGATGACAGTATGACATGTATAAGTAGAACGTGAATGCCTACGTACAGATTGTTCTGAGTTTCTTAGGTCATAAGTTGACCAGTACTATCTAGTGTCTACAGAACTATTCATCAGTAATTTTTTCAAGTCCATATTCATTCATTATAATGATAGTCATAGGCCTTTATATTATTATTTCATTTCTATTGACAATTGTGTATAACCTCTGTAGGTGAAATGTGATCTTGTCATACAAGTTGGATGGTGTATAGGCCTATACTATGAAATGCTGATAAATACAAATACAAATAAAAATATAGGATAAAGATAACATATTATTGTAGTTTGTCAACATAAGATGAAATATAATCATCCGTATGATTTCATCAAGATAAGTCACAACACTCTTCTATTATATTGTTCGAAAGTGTTGAAGATGGAAACGGTCTTCTCCGAGCGAGCGTGCTACATAGTTCAAGAGTTTGGTGTTGAGGAATGGATATTTGGATTAACTCCGACAGTGAAATATAGTAGGGTGGGATTTGGTTGCCTGCAATAAGATAAAGTAGCTATGCGACATCACAAGTTCAAAACCTAGAGGAGTCAGTAAAACGGGTGGATCTAATAACAAAGCCGCATAAGACAAGATAAGTAAGGTCAATCTTATAGGAAACTTTTTCGAATCCTCTTCCATTTCAGCGAACATTATTCAAAAAAAGTGAGAAGAGACGTTTGTTTGGATGCGGATGACGACATGATTGAGCCGCTTCGAATTCATTCAATGAAAATTGAAAAATAGATATCATCATCATATATATGTATATATATATATATATATACATCAATATATATGGGCCTATATATATATATATATATATATATATATATATATATATATATATATATATATATATATATATATGAATATTAATATATATATATATATATATATACATACATATATATATATATATATATATATATATATATATATATATATATATATATATATATATATATATATATATATATGTACCATATCATGTGATTATCAACAAGGGAATGAACCCATCATTATTATTATCATCATGATATAAATGGAAGAATAAAGAGAAAAATATATATAAATATATATATTCATATATATATATATATATATATATATATATATATATATATATATATATATATATATATATATATATATATATATATATATATATATATATATATACATATATACATTTTATTTTCTCTGTGAGGAAAGGGTGAGAGAGAGTTATACTGCTTATTTCCAACTATACTTTGTGATAATCATTCTGCAAGTGAAACTTTGCCATCTTGAAATGACCAACAGTCAGTCGACATACATGCTCAGTGAAATGTTCGAGTTTCAATTCGTCTTAAAGCTGTGTTTCACGAAACCCCTGCTCGTCGGTGTGTACGTATGCCGAGTCAAGATGGCGGTTTCACGACTCATGATTCGACTCGAGCTAAGAGCCACCAGCTGCAGTTATAACCCTGTACCAAAGAGGTGAGAAATGGTAGCCGACCGAGAAGTGAGGAAAAAAATCCAACTCCATTTTCATCTCGGAGAACTTGATCCTTTTTTTTTCATTCTTTCCAATTCGAAATCTTTGAAAATCCCATGACTCCTTCTTTTCCTCAACCATTTCAACGTTTATCTGTCTTTGCAAATAAATCCTCGCCATTTCAGGAAAGTTGCTGGCAATGTTTTTTTGGCTTGGACAAATAAATGAAAGTGAGATTGTGATCGGTACAGTGATAGGCTTGTTTTTTTTTAATCGTCTTGATACAGCAGATAGATCGGAGAGTCCGATATAATTTTCTCACCACAAATTTCTTTGTGAAGCGTTTTGTCTTGACGTCTGATCATGATATAATTGTTGTGGTTATGATTTTTCGAAGATATTATTCTATTTGAGAGAATACAAATAGAAACGGGGAACTCACCAATGATTAGCGAGATTCAAATATACAAAAAGGCGAGGGACTTTTGCGAGATTCATTCCCAGCAGTTTGACGAAAAATGGTGAATCTCTCATAATGAGCGATATAGTCGCGAGTATTTCACCAGATTCAACCCTGATTGGAATAAATCGCATATATTGTCGAAATTAGTATCACCATTTTGGATTCGAATCACTGTCATTTTCACGTGAGAAATAAATATAATAATTCACATACTAACTGAAACTATTAAGCACTTACTTTTATTTTCTTAACAGTCGCAATGTATTAACCTTCATTTCGGTACATCCACAGTTGAGCCACATTTGGTGGTTTTGTGGGGACTGTGAAGACTTTATTCTGTATACATTTGTATGATGTTATTTTGTTTTTTGTTTTTTATGATACCAGAACAATGAACTTGAACTTGAACTTCGACGGCCTGGTGTAAGTTTCAACCTTTTTTTTATGTGTATCCATTGTTTCATGTTAGGAGAATCATCCATAATTTCTGCTTCACATATTTATGTACCATTCACACAAGAGAAACGCGTTATGTGTTGTCGCGTCCATGGATGGGCTTGAACATATCAACATATCGTTGGATTGGTTAATACATATACGTTTTATATTATATTCATCAAATTTATCATATTTGATCTCAAATATCGAATTTTTAATCATATTCTGTATCATTCTGTTTAATTTTCTTCTCCCTAATTGATTTTGTATGGTACCACAATCATTCACCGGAATAACCGTACGCCTCTCACAATGCTCGTATCCATGTTGCCATGCTCACAATGCCAATTCTACAGACTACACCAGACCTCGTGGTTTTACGATATTGAACCAGGTTCAATGTATTTTTACGATTCACTTTTTATGCTCCGAGTTTTCCGATGTGGCTCTCCTCAGTCGGTTCTCAAGCACTCTTTATCACCCTTACACGGCTGTTGGTCGTCCTCCTGTAGACGTGGTGGCAAAACGTGTCATTATTATCGATCCAGAATAGAAAAAAACAAAATCATAGACAAATCGAATGAACGAGATCTTGAGTGTTCGTCATTATAATGACACATGTTGTGTTGGGAGCAACGAGGTGGAACATTATTCACCTGAACCAACGTACATGGAATATCGTAATACTGACGACAGTTTTTCTTTGTCTTCGTTGAATTATTAATTTCTCGCGATCCTCGATCCCTCTCCCCCCACCCCCTCCCCTTTCCCCCACCCCCTCCCCTTTCCCCCCACCCCCTCCCCTTCCCCCCCCCCCTCACTGAACAGACTCTTCGTATTCACCTGGCACTCATCTAACACGTCAGTTTACGTTCCGATATGGGGATATTTTATATGAGTTTGTTCGGAATATTATTATTCAATCTCACTACGAGGTCTTTCTGGATTCTACTCATACGAAAATTATTTTCGAACTTATTTGATATTTTTATATGTTCCTTGTGGTTGAGTCGCGAGAAATTCGATATTCATTCACTATATCTCGCTCTCGTTGTCTATCTCTTGAATTATCGTTCAAATATATATATATATATATATATATATATATATATATATATATATATATATATATATATATATATATTTTATATATATATATATATATATAAATATATATATATATATATATATATATATATATATATATATATATATTCATATATATATATATATATATATATATATAATCATATATATATATATATATATATATATATATATATATATTATATATATATATATATATATATATATATATATATATATATATATATATATATATATATATATATATATATATATATACATGTACATATATATTCATCCATACATATATATGCATACAGATAGTTTTATTCAAGCATTGTTATTCCCAGTGCATCTCCCTCCGCTTCCATCAAGTACCTCACCGTATAAAACCCCATCTACTAGTGCCTACTTGAAGATAAACAAGTATCCTGCATTTACATCGAGACTGCATGATCCAATTACCAGTTCTCACCGACTCGCAAACAACGTTCATCCATCAATCGCCCCGCCCGCCTGTAATCGACGCTGCTCACTCCCGTCGCTATAGGCGTCGCGGGCGTCGCTGTGTATACCGGTCATAGACAGTTCTTCCGAGCGTCGCTTTAATTACTACATGACGTTGCGACGTTCCGTGACGCGTCACGCGAACTGTCGTAATACATAATCTCGGTTGCACGCACTATATTGGTGTGTACAGTGGACGACAGAAGTCATGTCAATATGGGAATGAATATTGTTTCTATGATTTTTGTGTATATACATTTCACAAATCCAGGCTTATCACTGATTGTTTTTTTGTTCAATGATAAACTTCACATCTGCTGTTGATGGAAAGAAGTGAACATTTCCTGAGGCTTAGTTCAAAGTGGAAGACATCAACATTATTGTGTTTTGTTTTCTCTCAATATACCAATTATGGTAATGTCCGGATATATCAAAAGAAACGGTTCCAACTTATGTGTTCAGGACTCCTGGAAACTGAATTATTTCCATTCAAGGCGGAAAATTTGTTAGTTCCAAATAGTCATGAAAGTCCAAGTGAATAATATTATCGCACAGTTTTAAGACTGCGGTTGAGAGAAATATACTAGTGTACTCATCTAAAAACATACACACTGCCACATCGATCAGTTAACGATGAAAAACGTGTTGATGAATCATCTCACTCTATCAATTAAAAGTTGGGGCGAATTATTTGGAATATTTTGGTTCGTGTGTTAGCATTAGGTGGGCGACACTTTACTATCAAATTATTTGAATTACCATTATACTCATATTCTTCAACTATTATTATTTATGTTTGCCCCTTTCATCATTATTTCATATATTCAGATTTATACACTGATAATATGAGATTTTTTTATCGAACATGACTTCCCACCATACCAATTAAAATCCACTGGTATGCAATAAATTCAAGTTATTAATCGAAATATCTTCTTCAGTTTATTGAACTTTCAGGATCGATGCGAAAAGTACGATTTAATAATATAGTTCATGCGTCATCAGAATTATAATTGTATCCATTTAGCTTTCAAATCAACTCCGCAGATCAATTTCAATAACTTTCGA
>OZ023326.1:9334345-9336778 GCA_964007535.1 Brachyptera risi
ATCCTGACTCGCTAGATCGTCCACAAGAGCAATACGCTCTCACGCGGACTTCCCACTCTTTCTGGACAATTCGTTTTTTTTTCAAGCCCATATACTTGACTTATTTCATTTCTTGATGTAGGCCTACATCAAGATGTATTGAGGTTTAAATTGATTTGCCAGCTCTCAATGATGTCTTCACTCAACCGAAACTCGACTGAAACTTCTAAAAACAGGCAAATCAAGGAATCCCTCAATGCATCTCGCTGTACATGCACGTATGTATGGGAATGTATTTCCAGAATGCAATTATTTCATTATTCGTTATCATTGAAGCATCCAGTATTAGGAATAAAATGTGAATGGTATAAATGGAGCAGGAGCAATGTGCTGAAGTTTGGTATAAAGACTCTTGCAGAACACTGTGTTTAGGCAATTTGGAATATTGACAGTTGTTGGCTTATACATTTTCAGTACTATAATGTTCGTACTGGAGAACAGCCGAGACAGTATAACGCATGACAAACTGCATGATCTCAACGCAAGAAACAAATCCGCATTCGTCTTGGAGGCTCACAAGCTGGAGCTCTTCAAGAAAAGTCCAGTTCATGCTGGGTGTAGATTTTTTAATTGTTTACCTATTTTTCTGAAAGACGCCAGCAAACTCAATTCTGAAATTGTATTCAAAAAAAGACTACGCAGTTATCTGATTGAAAAATGCTCTCTTAGGTTAGATGAGTTTTGTTAAAGTGTGATCATATTGAGATTTTTATATTGAATATTTTGAATTTTTGTTACATAACTATTTTATGACTTTCCACTATATCATGTGATGATCCGAAAGGAATTGAAACCATTTTTATTATTAATAACCATCATTCATCCGTTATTTGTAAATTAAGTGAGTGAGACATACGATATATCGGTATTTATTATATATAGCTTAGCCGTGGCTCATTTCATATATAAATGTTATGCTTATGAATTAGATAAGCTGTCACATATATTCAGTGGACATAATGTCAACAGGTTTTAATTAAAATAAAATGGAACTGTTTTTATATAATCACGATATCGAGTGGATTTGCGACGGATTAGGAAGAGATGGATGAAAACACACTGTAAAAGAATGTGGAGCGTTGTTTACATTCATTATTTCATTTTGATTTTCTAAAATCTAAGCTGTATACCTGAACATTTTCCCAAGATCAGGTATTTAAATTCTGACGGCACATGTAGCTGAGTGGTTACCGCACTCACTTCATGTGATCCGGTAGGTGAAGACCTGGTACGATCCTCGCCACCGCCCATCGTTACAGGGTTCTTTTTTGGTTTTCCTCTGTGGTCCAGGCTGATGTCGGGATGGTTCTTACAATATGGGGGTCACAACCGCTTCCTTGCCATCATCCTATCTCACCTCTTCACAATCAGAGTAATACAGACACTTAAGAAATTCATGAGGTAAAAAAAATGAAATACTTATAATTTAATCATCTCAATATCAATTTTATGTATATGGTATTTTTCGATCAACATCGGAAACTTGGCACACAATAATTGTTTTCCGATCAAGGCATTTTGTGTGGAGTGATGAGACTGCTCGGAAGCAGCAACTTTTGGTTGTTTCAGAATTTTCAGGTTTTGTCATCAAATTAAATGTAGCCCCACTGAATAAATAGCATATGAAAACTATGATTTGAGAATAATTGAAAAAATATCACAATAATAATTGAAATTATGAGTTCTCCTTATGATTGTCTTTTTTTTTACTGAGAAATTGAAATCTCAGTTTGAGTATTCCAGAACGAGATTTTGATAGAGTTTGAGTGTATTCGGTATATATATATATATATATATATATATATATATATATATATATATATATATATATATATATATATATATATTGACAGGCGATATATATATCAATGAAAGAATGAATATAATTGGATGGATACAAGTATTATAATACAGTGAAGGGTAGCGATGAGAACTGTGGTAAAACCGCTATGAGGGGTGTCCAACAAATTGATCGACGAAGCGCATCGAAAACACTGTGTTTTAATTGTCTTCGCGGGAAAGAATTTCCATATCTTTCGAGTTTCAACCTCTTTTCTTGAGTGAAAATGATTCATTTCGAGTACACTTTCCAATTGATTGAGATTCAATCATGATCAGAAATATCTCAGGAATGTCAATGCATTCTTCAGTCGGGACGACCTTCACCACTATGCAGTCTCACTCGGTGTGCTAGCCGCAGCACAACGATCCTAACCATGCGAATGTCATTCTAATCCAGATCAAAATTCCGCAATATTACGCGTGTTCAAAATTGAACAGCATCATCATCAATTGTCAATGAAACTCCAACAGTTATTTCATCAGTTGATCAACTTTTGAAATGATAATGACACAGATTTTGTGACATATTAAATTGCTCACTACAATCACCAA
>OZ023326.1:9336978-9366978 GCA_964007535.1 Brachyptera risi
TTAATTGTAAATGAAACTTCAACAGTTATTTCATCAGTTGATCAATTTTTGGAATGAACATTTCACAAATTTTGTGACAAATTCAATTGCCCACTCCATTCACAAATACGGATAAGAGACTGACAACGCTTAAGAATGAAGATTCTCATATTTATATATCAACCCCCAATGAAGTATAACGTCTCACTGAGCAATTAAGTTGATGCTACATTCATTTGCATTCAGCTACAACCCTTCTGCTCGACTCTCCTATTGAAGAAATTAAAGAAACTCATTTTCCAGTGATGAAGAGAGAGAGAGTCTTTAATGTGACGAGAGTGAAAGCAGTTTGATATTATATTACATTAGAGAAAAACCACGTGGAAGCGTAACATGGCATCCATTTTTAACTCGCGTAAGTCGGCGTGTCGACTAGTCCCGGGAGAACACGTAGACTAAGAAGAAACCCAATCTTCTTGAACGCGCAGTTTTACATGTACTTACGGATACCAACATCGTGACGTACATAACACTCTCATGTTTATGAGTATCCCATATATATATATATATATATATATATATATATATATATATATATATATATATATATATATATATATATATATATATATATATATATATATATATATATATGTAAATATATATATATATATATATATATATATATATATATATATATTTATATATATATATATATATATATATATATATATATATATGTAAATATATATATATATATATATATATATATATATATATATATATATATATATATATACTTATATATATATATATATATATATATATATATATATATGTATATATATATATATATATATATATATATATATATATATATATATATATATATATATATATATGAGAATAAATATATTCATCTATATATATATATATATATATATATATATATATATATATTTACATATATATATATATATATATATATATATATGTATATATATATATATATATATATATATATATGAATAAATATATTCATCTATATATATATATATATATATATATATATATATATATATATATATTTACATATATATATATATATATATATATATATATATGTATATATATATATATATATATTCATATATATATGTATATATATATATATATATATATATATATATATATATATATATATATATATATATATATATATGTATATATAAATTTGAATATATAAATATATATTTGAATATATAAATATATATATTCAAATATATATATATATATATATATATTTATATATATATATGTATATATATATATATATATATATATATATATATATATATATATATATATATATATATATATATATATATATATGTATGTTATATTGAAGTTTCTCGATGAAATGAATTATGCTACCCTTGATTCTTCACTTCGGTACTTATTATCACATGAATATGTAATATGCATAGAAAGACGCAGGCTCCCGATGTATCAACATATCTCAAAATATACATCCATTCCTAATGCAACTCCAAGAATTGCCAAGACTTCTCCAACTGGTGGCCATTCACAGAACAATATGTATAATATGTGAACAGAATGATTGTGGCCAGTTGCGAGATCGGCTCGGAGGAAGCTGATCTCGATTCGAGTCATGCGTTCAACAATACGCTTCGCTTGATCCAACTGGATGGTGGGTTCGTCTTTTCTCCCTCATATACAGACATGTTGGTAACTTCCACGCATACAAGCTGAGAGAATTGATTTGCGATCGATATTGGTGGAGAAAAACTAACCCAGGAAGTGGGAATTGAGGACCATATATCGTTTTATATATATATACATATATATATATATATATATATATATATATATATATATATATATATATATATATACATGTATATCTTCATATATATATATATATATATATATATATATATATATATATATATATATATATATATATATATATATATATATATATATATATACATATACATATATATGAATATATATATATATATATTTATACATATATATATATATATGTATATATATTTATATATATATATATATATATATATATATATATATATATATATATATATATATATATATATATATATATAAATATTCATATAAATATATATATATATATATAATTTTATTTTCATATATATATATATATATATATATATATATATATATATATATATATATATATATATATATGCTCAAATATGATCCGGAATGCTGAATACGAAACGATTGAGAAATAGTTCGCGTTCGTTCTGAGAATACAGATGAGTATTCAATCACCTGCGGTGTCGGTTTTTTCTTAGCAGTTCAGCGATATATTTCTTCACTGTTTGTGGAAAACGCTTGATAAAATACATAATACATACATGAAACACACGATACCACGTATCATTATCAGGTTTCAATCAATTTGTATTCCTAATGTAGGAATTATCACTTATGAAGATGATTTATTACTCACTATTAACTAACACATGTCGATGAATAATTTATGACCGACTGTTTTATTCTTTCCCTTCGGTTAATGAATCATAACGCAATCATTCAGCAACACATTGAATCGGAATACAAGAATAGATGAGGTACGTTCCGGAGAAAAGAACTTGAACCTGATCCGATCCCTTCAAAAAATTGAGATGGAACGTATGTAAGACGTAATATGTCCACTCTATCTTTGATTCAATTGAAAATTCTCACTCACATAATGGATCATATCATAATTAATTGATATCGGTGGAAGAATTAAATTTATTATTGAATTTATGATAGCATGAATAAAAATAATCTAAGAATTGATGCATTTGTATCAAAGAATCAAGAAATGGTTGGATTGGTTATCAAATGAACAGATGTATAATGTAATGGGTAGATTTATCACTGAATGAATGGATTCATGAGTAGATGCATAAATGAATCATAGAAATGATTCATCTAGAAAAGGATGAATTGATAGACGGATGAATTAATTATCATTATAATGCATGAATCAATTGATTTTTGAATGAATATAGAACTCGAGGAATTGATAGGTGAATGAATGAACGGATTAAAAATTGAATTAAATAATGAGATGCATGAATGGATATATGAAGAGTCAAATCAAATAATTGATTATTGATATTCGAAAATGAATTTTCAATCAATCTGTAATAAAATCAAGGAACGATGAATAATTAATTATCAAATCGATCAAATAATTAACTGATAATCGATCGGAATATAATAGCAACTGCAATAAGACTATTCCATTATCGATCAATAATTCCAGTTGATAAATCCGATTGCTCCTTTCCATCAGATTTCTTGAAAATGGAATCTATTTTCTCTCTTTCAGCAACACATTGTCATTAAAAGAACATAGAGACATATTCCTCCGGATATCAATGAATTATCATCACTTGAACTATTCACTCAATCATATATTTCCCATTTTATATGTCATTAATGAAGTGATTACGACAAGTCCTGAAGACTGAATATATTTCAAGATGTTATAAAGCTCTAGCTCGATGATGATCCCACATTTTTCAGAAATATATACATAGGAACTTAAGGTAATATTCCTCTCTTAATATCGTCCTTCTCCACGGACCCATTAATGTTAATTAACAATTTCTTATTTCCAAAGTAAATCTTTTTAATTGGTAACTCCAGAGACTTTAATTAATCTCAGATAATGATAGTAATGTAACCCCACAACTTTTAATACCATAGACGCGTACTATAAAATACACTTTTTAATCAAAAACCTGTAATTTCATTTAATTAGAGTTCATTTCATACTCTATTTTTTTTTTTTCTCTCTCCAACCGAGTAGGAGCAGTTCATTTTGACTTCGAATACTTTGTTCGAAAAAGGTTGTTGTGTTGGAAAGTTACCTCATGGATTTTTAAATGGAACAGATTTTCTTTTGACAGGTCACATAAGAGGCGGTGATATTAATATGTACATATATATATATATATATATATATATATATATATATATATATATATATATATATATATATATATATATATATATTATATATATATATATATATATATATATATATCCTCATGATGCTAAAAGTTCTTCCTATGCAGTATGTGAATTTACTTCTTTGGAAAATTATGGAATTCCATTTCCTGTCAAGACGGCTTCCCCCCCCCCCCTCCGGCTCTCTCCTTCCCTTCTCACCTCTTTCACCCCTTCAACCCCTTTCGTCCTCTAAACTCTCCATAGCGCAATGCTGAACCCTCGGGAAATTAACACCAATTCTGCTGGAATATTATGAAGAGTTGAATCGGGCTGTGTATTCAGTCTGCCGTGCCATAGCCTAGCTCCTAGGTTAACCCAGGTTCTTATGGGTATAATAATGTTGTAGACCCAACCACATTAAATAACTAAACCCAGTTTATTGTTTATATGCGTATGAAAACCAAAGGGGATTTCTGATTTGTCCTCATCGTGAGTATTGTGTGGTTTGTTTATATGACATGTTGATGATAGTAAAAATGTGTAGACTATGAATAAGGCATAACGTGAATGACAGTACTATTTTCATCATTTCACCAGTGTGAAACACCGCATTATAACCATTGTGAAATATTTCCATATGTGATTTTGTACTGGAAATTTAAGATAACAGATCATTTCTGTTAGAATATCTATAAGATTCATGATTTTTTCACTTCTATATATCCTATCATGAATTATTGTACATATTTCCAAATCATTCTGAAGTGATAACTCATATTCAATAATATCGTAATCAAGGTTGTTTATATTATCAATATACTCGTGGCATTTGCAATGCACTATTTCATTGCGAGAAACATCAATCACTCAGTGTAGCAATAACTTATTCTTATAACTGTCATTTCATTGTACTCATTTCATTCCGCGGAATCAGTAACTCCACTTTCCAGACGTAGACAATTGGAATTGTTCTCTGTGATCTAGTTGGATGTTTCATATACTGGTAATGATAATATAACGATGGAGATGATGATTAGCATTGGTTCCCGATTGTATATCAATTACAAATAATTGACATGATACATTTATATATATATATATATATATATATATATATATATATATATATATATATATATATAAATATATATATATATATATATATATATATATATATATATATATATGTGTGTACATTATTTTTGGGGAAATACCATGTGTATTGAAATGAGAAGAACATGTGAATATGTCTTCCCCACGTTTCAGCATGTTTGGTCAGGCCATTCTCAAGGGATCGTTCATTAATTCAAATGAGAGAAATTCAATTAAATTTTGTTATTGATTTTATTAAAATTATGATTCACATGATAAGGACCATGGAAGTTCAAAACATCATACATATATATCCATATTTAAATACGTATATATATATATATATATATATATATATATATATATATATATATATATATATATATATATATTCATATATATATATATATATATATATATATATATATATATATATATACGTATATATATATATATATATATATATATATATATATATATATATATATATTTATATATATATATATATATATATATATATATATATATATATATATATATATATATATATATTCATATATATATATATATATATATATATATATATAATATATATATATATATATATATTTATGTATATATATATATATATATATATATATATATATATATATATATATACATATATATATATATATATATATATATATATATATATATATATATATATATATATATATATATATATATTTATATATAGCAGGAGAAATAGTTAAATCACCATAACCTGGCCCCACCACCGATATTGTCATCTGGTTTTTTATAACATCAACATCATCAACATGTTTAGAAAAATCCTTGTTTTTCAACCTGGGTCCAAGATAATATATCGAGTCAGTCAAATGGAGAGTCAAAATGTCGATTTCATCACCTTCAATGATGAATAAAGAAACTATGATATACATTGAGGACATATTTATGATTTGAACATAACATTTTCTACATAGACAGAAACTCCCATTATCACCATATTGAGACCATATTTAGATATTATTGCGATATTATGGAACATATATGATTTCATCCATTCGACATTGAAAGAAACCTCTATCGATAATTGAATTTGTTCATCAATGAAGCAACAATCAAATTGAATCATTAATGTCTCTAGGAAGCGCAACACATCACCAGATGGCCGTGAATAATACAATTTGACACTCGGGTTGAAGTTTGATGGCATGGGCTCAGTGACCATGTTGATCATCATAGATCAACTGCTATCCCGTACCACCCCAACTATGTTTTTTGTTCAGATTTGAGCGCTGTGACACCATTTTGAGTTGATTGCCGACTACGATTCAGTATTCAAAATAACAATTAGTCAGGTCTAAAAGCGCATGAGAGTCGCTTAAGCGAAATATCACTTCTCTTGTGACAAATTTCGAACGGTATGAGATATAAAATTTTTAATTCTATATCGTGTGAATTTGCATTGTTGGAAATGGCATCAGTATTGAATAATTCTGATTACATATTCTATATTAACATCTGGAGGTGCATTCTTGTACAAGAAAAGCCCGATCCAACCTTGACTCAAGGTGAACGTGGCTATGTACAATACTGTTAGTAGAGGATAATACCCAAAAATGTTTTTTTTTTGTTTCATCTTTGTAAATTGTTCTAAATTCCAGTACTATTCAATCCGATTTTGGTGGATCACTTCCGGTTTGTCAACACCCAGCAGTGTGATTCTCTTCAATAATGTCGATCAAGATCGATTAATTTTTGTCGACAATTAGATTTCCGATCGATAACTTTGCCTGGTATAATTATCTACGGCAACTTCACAATCTCGATCGAAAAATCTTCACCACTCGACAAGGCCCTGCGGTTAACTATTGTCATATCGAGATCTGTCACATTCAGACAAAGATGGCGGTGGCATTTTTTGTTGTGGAATATTTCAAGCAAAGAAGAACTGTTACCGTTTTTGATCGTATCGTTTTCAGATACCGAATTCTACGTCAACACTAATATCAAACGCCTTTTTGATCCATTTCATTGTACTTCAAATAGTATCACTAATTCGACGACTAAAATGTAAGGTTAGGTTTTCAATGTTTAATAAGTGGGTCTAAACAGCTGTTATTCAAGTCACGCTGGCCCATTGAGAGTTCTTGAAAGAGTTGAATTACGAAGACCTCGTACTGGACCCCAAGTCTTGAATCTACCGTTCTCACAGATGAAAACAAGAATTTCAAGACTTGGGGGCCTGGCCGATAACGGACATCATATGACGTTTGTAACGACGTATTCGACGACTCGAAGCTAATTGGCAGACGCTAACGATCGAGATCGCTTACGTACTTAAGAATAGACAGTTTATCTGTAGTAAGTTTCCGTTTGTTTGTATTCTCAATCGGGATCGCTATATATCGACAGAATTTCAATGAAGATGGAGAATTGCATTACTGGTTCTAGTGATTCCGGGTTCAGGTAGGTTCTATGGAAGGTTAGGTTTGGGTGGATTTCAAGTCTGAAGGTACTCGAATGCACCAATTTGATTCCAAAACCATATTAATTCCAAGTTGGTTTATGAACACCATCAACGCTCGTTCATTTATGTGTCGACCAGATTGCCTCAATCTCAATAAGCCTCTAAAATAATAATAGTCCATGAAAATGTAGTTGATAATATTCGAAATGAATACCCATCAAATTTCATGATATACTCCATGGAACAATCCCATCTTATATAGGCCTATCATATCTGATACGATTTCCCAATCCAATTTCGTTATATATATATATATATATATATATATATATATATATATATCGGAAAAGCCCTTCTCAAAATGATTACGATTATTCGGCCGCGATATACAACACGTGACTTCTACACTCGTGAGGTTAATCGAGGTAGAGTCATCACGGTAACTCACTTCCGGCTTGCCTTCTGTGTTGCTGCAATTCACCGTACTCCTTCCGCCACCGCCACAATCGCTGATGTAATTTCCGGAAGGCTGACAACTGTAAGCGTGCGCAGAATTGTAGTAAACACGGTGGCCAATTACCGGTTGAAGATGCATATCTCGAGACACGATCTTCGGTGAATGTGGCTGGAAATTTCGCCGCATTACGATTATGAACATGGTTTTGAATTTGATCCGTATTTGATGTAAATGAATATCCATATCGATTAAAAATATGAATATATTATATGTACATATATGCATATATATATATATATATATATATAAATATATATATATATATGTATATATATATATATATATATATATATATATATATATATATATATATATATATATATATATATGTGTATATATATATATATATATATATATATATATATATATATATATATATATATATATATATATATATATATATATATATATATATATATGTGATGTTATAGTCATGTCGAAAAAAATACGCCTCGACCGGGACTCGAACCCGGGACCTCCTGCTTGCCGGGCAGGTACTCTATCACTAATCTACCAAGGTATTACTTCTTCTACATGACTATGCTTAGAGTGACGATATTTGATATCTCGCTATTGAATCGTATCCAAGAAGTTCAATTATCATATATAGGCCCTATATATTCATATATATATATATATATATATATATATATATATATATATATATATATATATATATATTTATATTTATAAATATATATGTATATATATATATATATATATATATATATATATATATATATATGAATATATATATATATATATATATATTTATTCATATATATATATATATATATATATATATATATATATATATATATATATATATATATATATATATATATATATATATATATATATATATATATATAATGTATGTGGAATTCTTGATACCGGTATTCAAACCTTGGATCCTACGCTCATGATAAGCGATACCGACCATAGCTCATACAACAAAGTATGCTTTGTAACCTGCTATACTATATTACATCTCAGAATGGGTCGTTAACTGAGTTCTGAAGTCAAAAATCTCACAGTTCTCATTGGTCACTTTCAGACCCAATTGGATACCAACTCTCAGAAAAATCATCACCTCAAGGAATAAGCACGTCCGCCATCTAACAATCTGAAACAATATCATATCCGATATATGACCTAATTTCCGTTTCTTTCCGTGACCTCACTTCAAGGGTTGGCAATTTGGTTATCAAGTCGCGTCCGTGAGTATTTGTAAAAAGCACATTTCTCGCTGTTTTTGTTTTCATTTCCTCCAGTCACGTTGTGAGCATTTTTCAGACTTGAATGGTATGCCATGAGCCTCAAACACATGGTGGGCTGTCGTACGAACGTGTGATATAGCCCGAATAACGGCCGTTGTTCAATATCAGAAATAATCTACACTATGTAAATAGGAGGGATATCACCGTTCTTCGAATCCATGGACGATAGTAGTAATAAAAGCAAGAAGTTATTCGATAAAACTAGTGTCAGAGTTGGGAAGTCGAACTTTTTCTATATTGGGTTTTATCGACGCACTATACTGATGGCTACGATCTATTGGCGTCGGTGGATGATGAATGAGATGATGAGATGAAAGAGTGGTTTGGATGGTGAGAATGAGTCGTTATCGTGGCGTGTTGTTGAGGAACCATCCCAGTATCAACCTGAACGACAGAGGGAAACCACGAAAAACTCCAATAAGAATGGTCGACCATGGCGGGAATCGAACCCCGGTCTCCCGAATGACGGTTCAGTGTGTTACCACTCGGCCACGCGTCTCGGTATAAAAATTAGAATTAGTAGAATTCGTGAGAATTTGTAGAATGAGCGCGCGGATATTTTCAACGATTGAAATGATTAGAACATTGTTATATTTCATTGTTGACTGAACGATAGTTGGGTGATATCATTTTCATAAGTGCCTTCTGTTGTTTGAGCTTCAACTTTTCTTTCATTCGAACACAATGTTTTAAAACATATAATCTTCTTATGTCTCTCACAGAATAGCCATTTCTATTTGTAGAAGTTGCTTTGATTATCTCTATTACAGTCATGATATAGTGTTCTATCTCCAATATGTATCACTTTGGAATATATATTCGAAAATGATTTATGATCATATTTATATATAGATCCATGGATAAGATCCGATTCGAATATTCAATTGGATTCAAATTATTGAAGTGAATTCGAATACTTTTTTCTTGCATTTCGTATACCTCCATCGATCATTATCATAATGATGATAAAAGTGATGATAATAATAATGATAATGAATATAATAATGTGTACCGGTCATTTGGTAGTCACCACTTTTATCTTTGTTCCTATCTACATGATGTCTTGTACGATAACTCAAAACGGAAGACAAAACTTATCCCAGTTATTCCAAGGTATCCCATAGATTCCACAAGTAATATTAATTTAGAATACAAGTTTTGTGTAAACACAATCGATAAGAAAAATAGCTCGACGCAAATATTAAATGTACCGGGATGATGTAATACAAACAATGCAGATGCATCAAATGGAGCCGATGTGTTTACTTTTCATGTTTTTCGCAGGTAAAAAGTTTGCTCGGATCGACTGATAGAATATTCTTGTGTGTGCTACCCTCTCTAGTTCCGCGCCTCGTCACCACCTAGCTGTTTGTAGGTTGCATTCTCTAGCGCCTGTTCAAAGGGAACGTTACATCGCACGCTCAATAACTTTCAAGAAGCTTGCAAAGAGCCGAATTATGGTAATCGATTTCACAAAAAAATATTACTTTTCGAAAAAATTTAATATAGACTGCAGGGATGCTCTCACAGGAGAAAATTGTATGGAGAGAAAGTAGGTAATTTAGCAAAGTGAAACATTTTCTAATCTACTTTTTTTTAAAGGTCTCATGAAGTGATACTTTTAATAACAAAGATTTCAATTGAATGTGTTAACTTCGGAAATTGATAATATAGTCATGCCACTGCGTATCATCTATTTCAAAGTTTTCCCCTCCCCCCCCCCCCCGCATTGTTAACTCGAAATAGAGACACACAAAACTTAAACATCCCATCAAAACTTTACCTCTTTCTTAAGTTTACAGGGAATCTACTGGAAAACTTCTCCACTTTAGACGACGCGTTCCCCGAACTGTTCTTTATACATTCAAATATAACTTGGTTTACTTTTACCTTTCTGTTTCTCTTTTCACTATAACCCCTCTTTCTAACATCTCAACTCCCCCCCTCCCCCTCATTTCCTTGCTTTTTTACCAACCATTGCGTTGAATTGTGCCCATCTACCCGTCTCGACCGAGGCTCCCTGGGCGCTAGCCCACGAGATGGTTTGGTCCTCTTTTTAGTGAGCCCCACTGGGGTAAGAAACGTTCTCCACTGGGAAGGGGGAGAGTGTAAGGAGGGGGGGGGGGGAGGGGAGAATACCATCCAAGAAGAATCCTACCAGGTAATGCGCGCGTAGAATGTAAATGTGTGATAAAACTTTTTGCCACGAAAGAAAGGAAGCTTTTCAACAAACCGACGTTTTTTTTTTAATTTCTTCGAAATTCTCCTTGTGATTTCACACTTTCGTATCTATTTCATCTTTGAAATTGCTTGATTTGTACTCACGTTTGGAGATGAATGGTGAGATATTCAATACGAATGAAAAACTCACTGTTGAAAATTGTAAATATTACAATTTTACTTTCATGAATATTAGCTATACATGTTTCCGGAGAGTCCTGGATTGAAGGCCCATAGCTCCCCAACTTTCAATGACTTCCCAACTTTGTTTGTACTCTGAAGCTGTTTCTCATTCCATGAATATGTTTCATGTTTTTGAACGATATCATTCATACCTTTCGAATAGAACAAGTTACTGCAAATTATTTTGAACGATATCATTAATACCTTTCGAATAGAACAAGTTACTGCAAATTATTTTGAACGATATCATTCATACCTTTCGAATAGAACAAGTTACTGCAAATTATTTCTGTGAACCTTACTCATGGTTAGAGAAACACCGTGAATACACTCAAGTGTTTACTCGAAGCACGATTGCGAAATCCTGATCTGTCCGATGAACCTGATTGTAATACAAGTCAATACGTGAATGAGCAATAATAATAATAATAATAATAATAATTATTATTATTTTCATTATCGGAGACTGTACAAAAGTATGATATACGTCAAGAATTGTATAATATGAATGTAATAGACATTGTTCAAGAATAGCTGGAAGCTGAAAAAATTGCCAGCAATGTTTCAAACCTGATTCAATACTGGGTTTCTGAATTACTATCGATACAAATTTGATAAGTTTCCATTTTATTCACCAGCACTAAAATTTTCATTTGCTGAATCATGAAAAATACCCTGTTGAACCGACATTTCTCATTGCAGTCCGAAATGTGTACGAGAAAAATAATATTGATGACGTACAAAGCGAGTTATCAGGTTTTGAACATTCTGACACATAAGAGAGACAAGTTTTGAGACGAATGCATTCAAAATAAACAGTGCAACGGTGAAAAGTTGCCAAAGTTCAGATACGTCAGAATTTGAAGATAGGTTCAGGGAAATACTACGGAATGTTAATTCAAAATTTGCTGCCTCGAAGTGCGAATAAATTCACATCGTCTTTATGACAAATTAATACTCATGAATCAATAATTCGCCTAACAACGGTGTCAGTTCTTTCACACCGAAACGTAGCACTAAAATCATAATTTCCGGGGTTTTCCACAGAATCGACCATTTTCCATGATACCTCGAAGAACAACAGTTTTAGATCTATTAGGTTGAATTTCTCATACAAACTACTATCATGAATACATTCGGACCACAAAACAGACAAGAAACTATAAAACAACGAGTGAATTGAAATAATAATGGAAAAATGGAAAAAAATTAAGAAATTGTTCATTCCAAGAAGTAGATGTCACCTTGAAATATAGTGACTGTATAGCGTTATATTTCATTCAAAAATACTATTACTGCCTCGGATGCAGCTGCTTATCTTACACTATTCATCTTTAAATTGGTTCTACTACTTCTTGAATTTCAATTAATCAGTGTGAATAGCATTCGGTCGTCGGACAGATCTAATTCAGTCAAGCTCTATTCAATGATGAGGAGTACACGACAAATGGCGGTAATACCATCTCTATACAGAGGGAAAGTCAGACTCTATTGAGATCACATCTGTGGTCTCGGAACCCAGTGATTATTCCAAGTGATCCAACAATGCGACCTGTCGTCCACTGATTGCACGAAGTGGTGGAGAGAGTGAGAGAGAGAGAGAGAGAGATAAAGAGAGAGAGAGAGAGAGAGAGAGAGAGAGAGAGAGAGAGAGAGAGAGAGAGAGAGGAATTAAGGATAGAGATGAAAGAGAGAGAGAGAGAGAGAGAGAGAGGAAAGAGAGGTGGTGAGAGAAAGAGAGATGAGAGAGATAGAGAGAGAAGGAGAGAGAGAAAGAGAGAGAGAAAGAGAGATAAAGAGAAAGACTGAAAGAGAGAGAGAGAGGAAAGAGAGATGATAGAGAGAGGTAGGAGAGAGAGAGAGAGAGAGATAAGATATGAAAGAGAAGAGAGGAAGAGAGAGATAGATAGTAGATATTAGAGAGAAGAGAGAAGGTAAGAGAGAGATAGATGAAGATAGATACAGGTAGATAGAGAGAGAGAGTAGGAGAGAGATATATATATATATAGAGAGAGAGAGAAAGAGGGAAAGATAAGGGAGAGATGGAGAGATAGGAGAGATGAAGATAGAGAGAGAAGAGGAAGACAGAGAGATACAGAGAGCGACAGAGAAAGAGAGAGAGAGATGAAATAAAAATATCGGGAAGTTTCCGTCACGCCTTGAGGCATTCTCCTGGACCCGACATGCCTGCTAATTATTCCTAACGCCGTGCAGAACTGAGAGATAAGTTTCCGCAGTTGGCATTCAACGGCACACGGATCTGATGTGTCGGCTTACAACAGGCGTGTTCTGATCGGGGACGGGAACGACGCCGAGCCACGTCACTGGCAGGCGTCGAGCGTGTATATGCTGTTTGGAAATAGATCGTTCAAGGATATTACAATCACAATTGTCAAAATAATATTACAGTAAATGTGATATGAAATGGAGCGTTCCGTATTTGTTTTGTTTTGGCTTATGCAAACAGCTTTGAAAAGGAAGTGCATCAACAGCAATGTAGAGATGTTGATGCCCTACATATTCTGTTCACATTCATGCTCTCATTGTGATGGATATTTTTGGTTGATTTGAGGGCATATAAACCTCGCTGTTGTTTTTTTGACACATTCTTTTTCAAGTGTGGCACATATAGGAATACAATTTTTTTGGACACGTTCTTATCGAATTGATTTTTTTTCAGTCATTTTTCTGTTTTTACTTCTGAAGTGTGACAAATATATTAGTACAATTTTTTGGAGCACATCCCTATTGAATCGAATTCAAAGATTATTTTCAGGAGGTGCTGTTTCAATAAGTTTAGGCCTACTAGGCCAAACGCTATATCACTTTTTAATGCCCGTCATTTCGTAATAATAATTTTCAGCTTGAATGTACCTCCATTTCATGATCGTCTTGATCAAATTAGTTCAAAATTGCCCTGAGATTCGAATAATGTATCATAAAAACTCAAAGTTGGCAAACGAATTCATCATTCGTTCATTATTTGTATGTACATGTGTGTGGATAAATTGGAATTGAATTGAAAGATTCAATTGAATAACACATCAGAGTTTCAAAAATGAACGAAACCATTAAAATGTCATAGATCCTGAAAATCTGTAATTTTTCGAACAGAAATATTGGATAATACAGGCGCTAAATGACCTCGCTGTCGATGCGCCTTAAAACCCTAATATTCATTCATTCAGAAATATTGGAAACCCTCGAATACTTCAATTTACTTGTATCTGTTCCGTTCCAAATCATAACAGTGGTCTTAAAATTATGTTGGAGCAATCAGTATGTACTCTAAGCTGACCATTCTTGAGGAAAAAATACTTGAACACGAGTAATTTGTAACTGGTAGCACAGCCGGGTCCGGGTCCCCTCAAAAGTGATTTGAATGAATAGTTTCAACTGTATAATATCGGTTGAGGTTGATTTCCAACTATACACTAGGCTAAGGAATCAAATATCATCAGGGTCATTGGTTATCAAGATTATTGATCATAAAGATGACCTAATTTTCAATTAGTTATAGTTGGTTTTGTGAAACACGCCGAGTTTCAGTGATCAAAAGTCAAATAGACAAGTTTCGATTAAGCAATATATTCGTTTTTTCATATTGAACTTGAGATTGGTGATCATATTTCATTTTACTTTAGTGTGTTCGTGTCAAATACCCGTGAAAATCGAACCTATAATACAATTCAGATATTGTCAAATACCATACATATTATATAATATTTCCAATACATTGTCCGATTAATTCAAACATGGATGACAATGGCCTACCACAAGTAAACATGCACAATAATTTAATATTTATCTTCATTATTTTCATTATATTTGATGTGTCTAATTCATCCTATATTCGGTTCGAGTTTTTTTTCTCTCTCGCGAACATCCCTGACTGTGCAACCCGCGAGCACAGTGCGCTTTCCCCTGGGTGATTAGATGAATGATCGATTGCTCTGCCGGAGCACACGCCGGCTCTTGTGGCTTTTGAAGCCGGCTGCTAATTTGAACACACGGTGACTCTCGGTGACTCTCGGTGACTCTTTCCTATTCTCGCTGAGCCTTGGGTAACAAGATATTTCCCCTTTTTTTTCTCATGAAAAAAAATTCGTTTCGGAGGTATCGTCTTTGACAAGATTAGAGTGGCTTGTAATAAATGAATGTATCATTATATTCTTTTTTTTTGTAGACAAAAGGAAATTAAAATCATGTCTTCCAAAACAGTGGAAAAATAAAAACAAGAAACAAAGCGGGAAAAGTATATTGTATATAATCGAGATGATATTCAAAAAGACGGAATAAAATCCACCTCTATATTTTATTTGATGTTCAAAACTCACCGTCACCCGAATTAAAATTACTTCGATGATGTATTTATACTTCCAATTGAGCTCATGACCCCATCGACAGCTAGGTTATATGGGAGTACGAGGGAGTAGATGTGACAATATTGAAGTAATGCAAAGTGAAAGAACGACTACCCAAACCAACACGCCGTTGGCGTTATTGACTCCATTTTTTAAGAAAGACATACTCGAAATGTGGCATTTCCAGTGTCAACATGACATATAAACAATCGTGAGGACTGACGTCTGAGCATATCGTGGTGGAACTGCTACACCGGGCAGAAAAGTATTTTCTGAAATAATGACGATCCATAGTAAATATTCACAATATGTTACGTGTTTATTGTATGTAGCGGTACGCTGTGAGCTAGAAATCGAATACAAAAGTATCTTTTATAAACAAGCTTCATTGGTCCCTGGCTTATGAAAAGTTCAGAGGATAATAATCAATATGGAGTACAATTTCTCATATTGCTATATGAAGAAATGAAATCTAGTTGAATAAGCGAGAAAAGTGGAAAATTGAAATGAGTAATAATAACATTAGGCTTCAAAAATTGAACTAATAATAAGAATTGAGAATATAACTGAAGAAAATTGATAAAAGTGAGAATATTTGACGTTCTTGGAGGAAATGAAAATATTGAAAAAAAAATTATTCATTACAAAAAGAATTGTACTGTTACATGCAGGTGATTTTTTTGAATTTGTGATCATAAAATGAGAATTTTCAACATTTCTGAAAAATTTTGTCCTTCTCATACAATTTGTTCTATAATTTTGTATCCTGCACGGTTCGAATTTCATTACCATCCATATCTGTAAAATCCCCCTGTGAAATTTTTTTTTGACCCCTTGTGGAATAAGGACGCATCAAAGCAGTGTCTCGGTTGAATGAGTCACGGAAGTGACTATATCACAATTGTGTACTCATTAAAAATAAGCATGATGAGCAAACGGAGAAAGAGTTCATTGATGTGTTCAATCCAATAGCTTGATACGTATGTATGTACATTCTCGGATCGACATTTCACATTCTGCTATATCTGACGGTAATTTGTGTAATTCATTTATCCAGTGGTTTATAACAATAAAACAAGTCAATGTTCCAGTTAGAACAGACTAGTTGATCTGATTTGTAGAATTATCAGCCATTAGCTAATCATCTAACCGTTACATTGAGTTACTTAACCACACAAGCTCTGTCTCCCAGCTATAATAAAATGTATAATTTCAAACATTCATCGAACAATCGATACAAAAGCACCTACCCATAAAGGTCACTGGGTGAAATCATACGATTCAAAGTAATTGCGAATTCATATCAATTGGCTCGGTGCCGAGAATTCTATATTGAATTCTGTCTTGCATTTTTTAGTCTGACATTAAATTCAATCAAGTTTCCATTAGAAATGACAACTTCCTATTATTTTCATTTCACATTGCTGATTTATTCATGAATGTCACTCTGATTAACGTAATCGAATGACATTGATATAATGGAGGATATTGTTATATTTCATTCTATGAAAATCTATTCATTTGAATTATAACCTATATTTCTTGTCCAGAATTGAAATATGAGTAAATTATTAATGATACTGTATTTCGTATCATTATCAATATATATATACATACATATATATATATATATATATATATATATATATATATATATATATATATATATATATATAATATATATATAATATATATATTTATAATATAATATATATATATATATATATATATATATATATATACATTTGGGTGATATAGGCCTATCACTAATTTAAGTTGTCCATTTTGTATAATGATGAACCTTACATCTGCTGTCAATGGAAAGAAGTAATCTTGGCCACGACACTCGGTTCAAAGTGGAAGTTATCAACGTTGGTAGGTTTATAATGGAATACTTTTATCTATAAGGCAAAACATTATGGTCACAGACAACGCAGTCCTGGTGTTGAAGATCATTAGTTTTGAATAATCAAAATGGGGTGGTGAGATCGCCCTTGTGGTGCCCCATTCAAACGATACTATCTTCCAACCTTAGCCTTAATTGGGGAACAATAATTTTGTGTCAAGTTTCGATGTTATTAAAAAAAAAATATTACATAAAACTGCAGTGGATGGTTATATAAATATTTATTCATTCATTTATTTTCCACTCTCACGAATGTCAATGACGATGGCGAGGACAACATTTACAATTACCAGAGCACACTACACTAATATTACAATCTGGAAATATAAAAAGAAAATTAAAAAATTAAAAAAATTATTCTCATCAAAAAATGTCAACAATTATATATTTATATGACAGAATGATGAACGATGAAGGGTAAGAAGAAACTAGTATATAATTAATTATCTTTGTTTTTTTTGGCTGTTCAGCAATCTACGTTTCAGTTGTCAATATAAAATGAGGTGAACTGAACAACTTACAAACATATGTATCCTGAAGAACAACTTTCTCATTTCAAGTGCTTGTGGTTCTCATTATAACCAAGTTATATCAAGATTCGAGTACGTATATCCGTCAATAGAGTTCATATCTATATAGCATTCTGTTTTTCTTGCTCAATTGCTCGCTACTTTGTTCGTGTTAGTTTAAGCCATATAGCTTCAACCTGAAATAACAGCTCGTCTCTCGCTCGGTGAACCCCTCCTATTTTTACACATTATTATATCTACGTAGGAAACATAGTGTTCGAAGTGAAGTGCTTAACGTGGAACTAGGTTCAGTGGGCTCTATACTCGAACAAATAGAAATGGCAGAAATATATCGCTTAATTGGCATTCGTGGCGTATTGTAATTAACTGATACGAGGTTCACGATGGAGAACGCAACTATATCTTTCAAAATCGTCAAATCGATTAGTTGCAGTGAGATTTCATGGTATGTAACCAAATTCAAACATCATTCATTTGGTGGATGTATTTTTCTTCATTCAGGAATGTTTTATATAGAATAGATGAGTTAATGATTCATTGACTGGTTGCATATCACAATGAAATGTGAAGAAATGTAAATCCATACTTTCAATCTGCTGTATTCATAATTTGACGAATCTTGACGAATTTGACGAACATATTGACGAATCCATATCATGTATGTTCCAACCGGGCAATGGAGACATTATTTTTATCATTATTAAAAAAAAAAATAATGAAATGAAGTTGATGATTGGAAATAATGGATGATGTAAAAATGAGTTTTATCATTATTATAAAGATGATTGTAAACAATTAATGATGGGTCTGTCAGAATGAAAATTATAATGTTGTTTAAAAGTGAAGATGAAATAGAGATTATGCTCACTCTTACCAAAACAACCGTGAGCTATTAGCACCATTTTAGTTTTACTTCTCATCAATATGAAAGATGATTGAAAATTTCCACTCTATCAATAGATGGGCCAAAAACCCATATCCGAAAAAACAATAATTTCCTTTGTGTTAATTTCTTTCTTCAGATACGTCATTCCATTTTCAACAAACGAATCGGATAATGTATTTCTCATACATTCTGAAGGAGATGTAGAATTAATAAGAAACATTCTGAATTTATCCCGTTGATTAGATTCATTCATACGCTTCTTGAGCTTTCTACACGACGAGTGTGTTTCGTGTTGAACAATGTTAATTTTGATTGTTAAGCTTGAAAGATGAGGCTGAATGCGAAATAAAACCACAAAGAAAGTTCCCACGAGCGCCGTAAATATTGAATTTAATGGTTCTTTCAGCTTGTCTAAGCTTAGCTACTATACGTATAGAGAAAGAGAAAGAGGGTGATTCTGTGTTCCGCTTTGCATATTCCCTTCTCATTAAGTTCACCATGAGAACCAAGACAACTGTGTGTGTACAGTCTTGGTCATTCCAGACTATAATTTATTAGAAGGTGATTTTAGATTTTTGTAGGATGATCGATAGACTTGAATCTCTCACCCAGGTTGATATTGTTTGTAACGCTTATCATAGAATGTTTACGAGTGGTTTTGGATGAGAAGCAATAAATAAACTCACATTTATTATGTTGAGGTTTTCTATAACCTTTTTCTATCATAAGCTATTCGTCAGGTCAAAAGATTACGTTGTATTATTTCTTTTGAAAGAATAAAATTCTAGTCGAGTTCTTCAAGCTATCCACATACAATGAGCATCAGGTTTCGAATAAACACCTCTGAAAAATCTCAGTCTCCATGATTATAACATCATGATGAGATAATTATCACAATTGAAGAATTTTCACCAGCACAGTAGCCGAGTGGTTAGCTCACTTGCTTCATGTGACCCGGAAGGTGAAGGGACATATCGGACCCGTTTCGATCCCCGCCACCGTCCATCTTCACAGGGGTTTTTCGTGGTTTCCCTCTGTAGTCTAGGCTAATGCCGGGATGATTCCCACAATATAGGCCACGACCGCTTCCTTCCCACTATCCTTCCCACTACCCATACAAACCTTCATCTCATCATCCCATCATTTCATTAAGCATTCATCCGACGCCAATAGATCTTAGTAGTCATTACGGTGCGTCGTTGAAACCCAATTAAAGAATGTTGTATATCGAAAACCGGCTCCTCCACCAATACCGGTTGTTATGGGCCTTGTTATTACCATCTGTGATATACTGAATCTCACCCGAATATATTCTAATGAGAAGATTATCACGGCAAATACATGATACGATTGAATATTCACTTTTATCATCATAATCTTATTTTTTTCAATTGTGTATTATGATAAACTTTACACCTGCTGTTTATGGGAAGAAGTGATCATTGCCCAAGAGACTTAGTTCAGAATGGAAGATATCAACATTCGTGTATTTTTATTACTCTCAATACCAATGCTGGTAATGTCCGAATATATATCAAAGGAACGGTCTCTACTTATAATGTGTTCCGGACCTTCGGAAACTGGAAGACTGTTATCTGCGGCGGAGAGTAATGGCCACCAACAGCGCAGTCCTGGTGTTGAGGTTCATTTGTTTCGAATAATTAGAATGAGATGGTGAGATCGCCCTCATGATGCCCCGTCCGAACGATCCTACTTTTCATCCACAGACTTGATTGGGAAACAATGATTTGGTATCAAGTTTCTATGTTATTAAAAAAAATGATTTTTTTCACTCTAATCAGTTGTTGCAAGAAGTCAAATGAATGAACATTAGCTCCGTACGACGTCAAAATGGTGTCTCTTGAATATTTGTGAATATCTTTCATTGAATAAGAGCCCTCTTCCAGGCAGTTGGAAGAGAAGGAATGGTTCACAAGAGTTGGAAAGATACACGAGGTCGATGAACACGACAATAAATTTTTTTTTTTTTTTTTATTATAGATTACAGCTTTGGACCATTGGTCCGGTGGCAGTTGATTTAAATACTATGGTCCATAATTTTGACAATGTCAATATACAATTGAACACAGTTTATTAAAAAAAATCTGAGTAAACTAAAAGGTGTGAAACAAAAGAGTAGAAGGTGTCATATTGGAATGTAACACTATAGATTTGATGAAATAGTATTGAAAGCTTTCAAATATTGAATATTAGGTATTAAATTATAATATTCGTAATATCCGAATCATACAAAAATAGTCACAAATTTGTGAGTGACTGAGAACAAAAATTAATATATGAAATATTGATATATATATATATATATATATATATATATATATATATATATATATATATATATATATATATATATATATATATTTATATATATATATATATATATTGATGAATATTGATGTATATATATATATATATATATATATATATATATATATATATATATATATGTATATATATATATATATATATATATTTTTTTTTCTTTCATATATATTTATATATATATATATATATATATATATATATGTATATATATATATATATATATATATATATATATATATATATATATATATATATATATATATATATATATATATATATATATATATATATATATATATATATATATGCGAATGATGTTGTTGTTGCTGTCGTTGCGCGCAGCCCAGACTGATCTATCAATAACGTCATCTAACGAACTTGATCAACCTAGCTCCTTAACTAACGGAACCAGACGAACATTCAGAATGAATCCAATCTGAACTCAGAATAATCAGAAACCTGAGTTACTTCCAGTCTGACGAATGGAAACTCCAATATAATTCACTCCAAATATGCCATTGTTGTCACTTTCTGATACATATGACGTCGGCCACATTGCGTGGAGGCGCCTGGATAGCGCATACTGTAATGCGGATACTATCAAGTGGATACGTGGTCTCAGCGTGTTTACTCAGAAAGAGGATGTGCATACTTGAAGAAATGATCAAAACATGACCCAAATAAACCCAACCATGGCTCCTCTGTGCTCCAACCAATTCCCCGAAATAGTAGCTCCCACGACATCATTATACATCAAGTCAACCTTCAATCTTGGTAGTATCTTTATCCTAGTATTATCCCTATTTCCCAACTGCATGTAAGATCACACTCTCCTCTTACTTTCACTGGAGAATTTCGGCTCTGAGATGTTCAGATCTCCGCTCGTTTTTCTGCTAAGGTGTCCGGGTGTTGACATTCAAAGCGTGTCGCAGGTCGAAATACCCGGCCGGTTCGATGCCCGGTTGACGCGGCGCGCAGCAAAGAAGCGGCCATCCGAGAAAGTATCCGGAGAAAGGAGTGACAGAGATAAATGATCGTACACTCGTGGCCAAACGGAAATGACGCGACGCAGAGATATACTCATATTTTCTAGAAAAAATATCTGGAAAGTTAATATCCTCTTCAGATGTCTTTTTTTACCGAGGAGATTATTGATTTTATTTGGTCACCATATTGAATCCCTATGGACTTGATCAGTGGGGTCCATAGACATGCTTCTTTTCACAAAATTTGAAGCAGTTGGGTTATATTTTAACCCAGTTCTATTTTGATTCAGGACATATAGCTTGTTTTTCCTGTGTTTTTTTTTATTTTAAATCAGTACAAAGATTTTTTGTTGTGAGAGTCAGGTAAGGATCAGAAGGCATGATCAAGATGGGTTTTCCAATTGTTGGTACGCTGAATTCTGATTCAGAAGATCGAATTTTCATATCTACCATTTTCGTTCATCCTGATATTTCTCTATTGTCAGGTTGGTACCAGGATAGGTACTTTGACAACAGGTCACGACCGACTTTTTATTGTTTTCGAATAGAATATATTTCCCACCTCATATTCCTGCCATTCATCATCCACCTACCACAACAGATCTTAGTATATAACCCAGTAAATGACCAAGTGTAAATACATCAACATTTTGGCTCTCCATTTGATCTAAGGAGATCAACCATCCATTATATTCGGAATTAATAGTTTTATATTTATGTAAGTCCCGATTAGCCTCCACCTGAGAGTTGGTAAAAACAATTAGCATCAGTAACCATGGTGATAACAACTCTCAACTGAGAGTTGGAGTTACTCCCATGTTGGTGATTCAGCCACTGAATCAAACATTTCTACTCTGTTACTAAAAACGAACAGATATTTTGATAACTCACTGCAAAAAAGGCTATCAACTTCAGTTACCAAAAATTATCATCACCAGGACTGAAGCTGGCCTTCCATGAACGCGATTTGCGTTTTGCTTTTGCAAGGCGGTGGAATTGAGGCGAGCTCAACAATCAGAAATCGCGTAACTTTCGTCACTGATTGGTCGTTTCATCATCATGGTGGCTTAGAAAACCGCTCGGCGAATTCGCAATCCAAATAACGCAGTTATGGAAGCCTAGCATTACCAGGAGAGAAAAATGACAGGCTCTATTTAAACTATGTGTGAACGAAGTGGAAGAAACGATATTGTATACAATAAATCCAATCAGGTCTCCATGTATTTTATGTTGGCAATTCCAACGAGTGCATTCAGTGAATCTAGGACGGTGGATCCTAGATATGGTATGTAATATATATAGATAGAATAATTTTCTGCATATAGTCTGAATCATTCAATTAAATAGAATTTCTTGGGTATTTTCATCATTCATTCACATTTTTAATTTCTATATATTTTGCATTTTTGAGCTGCATGCTTGCCTGATTTTATTCCATAACAATTACGTGTTTATCTATCGATTCGATGACGAATGTTATTAATGTGATGAGATCTCATTCATTTTGGATAGTTATTCTCCAAAAAACGAAGGCACTGCAAATATGTGCTCAAATTCACAGTGATATTTGAATGTATAATTGCTCTCGATTTTAATATATATTTTGATATGTTAGAATGAGTATACTAGAATAGCTGATTCTGAACCAAATATCTCATTCAGATATTGATTCATTTGAGGTGGCTCAAATAATTTTCCCAATTATTATTTTTATTTTTCTCTCCGTATGTTCCCTGTCATGTTTTTCTGTTATATTGCGAAATATTCATTAATTTTTTTCCATTCATCCTAAATATTTTTTAGTAGGTTAGTTTCACTTCAACACTTGAATGTACCAATCTTTGAATGCTCATTCCACAAAATTGATATCAAAATTACCAGATATTCATGAACTATTGGAGGGACGAGCATGACATTTCCACAATATGTTCAACCAGATGTTTCTCAACTCAAAAACTACAATCATTGATGTGAGTTCAATTCTTATTCAAATCTGAATATTAGGAACCATACAAATATATAGAAAATCGACTTTTTTGATGAGTAACACTCCAGAAGTGTTTATTCCATTTTCTCAGTACCTGAATATTCTCTCCAGTTTGTGCAATTAGAAATTATGTTGTCAAAAACAACTGAATATTTGAAGTTGATTGTTGTGATGATGAAACTCAGATCCTGTATCAAAGTATGCGATGTTTAAATTTCGAAAATACGATGTTTGATTACAAATATCAATTGAGTTCATATATATATATATATATATATATGAATTATATATATATATATATATATATATATATATATATATATATATATATATATATATATATATATATATATATATATATATAACGCCAATATATCTTAGTAATCATTACAGTGCGTCGTTAAAACCCAATAAGAAAAAAATTTATATATATATATATATATATATATATATATATATATATATATATATATATATAACGCCAATATATCTCAGTAATCATTACAGTGCGTCGTTAAAACCCAATAAGAAAAAAATTTATATATATATATATATATATATATATATATATATATATATATATATATATATATATATATATATATATGGGCAAGATGTGACATGTCGAAACACTCGAACAAGATTTGATGGTGACAGATTCATCATAATTGTTGATGAATAAAATATTCAAGCGGATACCGTAATAATAAACTTTCAAATAGAGCTACCCCTTTTTGACATCTTTCCATCCCGTTAATCACCCATTCCATGTACAACATCATCCCAAAAAAATATCCACCGTAAATAAAAGGTCATTTACCGAACAACACCGATAAGCATTGTATATCTAGTTTTAGTGCTTTGGCGTACAAAACCGACATGACCTCATATCTTTCCTTGGTTTTAGCAGCTTAAAGCGAAATTATCGAATCATTGGACACAGCTGATAGCGCGCTTTCCGCCACATTTGGTCGGGGCTCGTTCGCTCGCCGGCCTCGCGTCATAAACTCGCCCCTAGCCTCGTCGTAATGACGAGCTTCATAGCGAGCACTCGATAGCATCAAATCGCCGTTAAAACGTACTATGGCAAGATAAAAAGATATAAAAGTACGCACTCGTTTTTTTTTCAGAATTCTCATCCGTAGAATGTAAACCTGGCTCGTTAGCCAAGTCATCTAATGCGTTAATTAAGTTTTATTTTTTGGAAGGTAATTATCTTGCTATACACACGCTGTGGTCGAGTGTTATATATGAATGTGTCTCGAATTATGTTGATATTTGACTGTGCATAAAGATATACGATGATCATCTTCTTTGAGAATCGCATACATATCATATCATGAATCAGTGTGATTTCTGGACCAATGCAAAATCACATTCGGAGTTCGGGAGAGAAGAGGAGAGAGAATAGATTGAAGATGAGATGATGTAAAGTATTTCCACGAGGCTGAAGATTCCTGATGAACTATCTGCTGAATGAAACACTCAACTTCCTGTATCATTCGAATGAATCATGAACAATGTGATGAGTGAGATAATATATATATATATATATATATATATATATATATATATATATATATATATATATATATATATATATATATATATATATGTATATATATATATGTATATATATATATATACATATATATATATATATATATATATATATATATATATATATATATATATATATTTATATATATATATTTATATATATATATATATATATATATATATATATATATATATATATATATATATATATATATATATATATATATATATATATATACAATGTTACATCTTCCATATAGTAACACAATACAATTTTTTCTGATGCTCTTCAAAAACTGAAATAAAATACACAAATTCTGTGTGTTATGAGAGGAGAACATAAAACTTCACAATTCGAAGTGAATCTCCTCTGAGAAGTTGGTATGGTGATCATAAAAATATAACAAGTTGATAGAGTTTTGAACCTCATATTTTCAAATCTCGATCTTCCATGATCAAAAACACACTCTGAATCTCACTACTCTCACATTTTTCTAATTGTTAACCGTGCGTCCAGTCATTCGAGGGTACGAAAAGTGGGTGATATTCAAATGTTGACCGGATGAAAAGTGGAATGACGCTCACAAATATCTCGTCTCAAGCGTGGCTCGACGCAAAGTAATCTTCTGAAGCAGTGTCCGAATTGAATGAGCCAGAAAGAGAGGATGAAAATCCATTTCATAATCATCTTTTCATGTTTATTTATATCCAGTTGAGCAGTAGCTCAACGGGATTCAACTTTTATGTGCGCAGTCAGAACTTGAGCAATCACTTGAAAACGAGATAAAATTAAAACAAAAGTTTTGTCACATAGCAATGCCATCATAAACATATCAATAATTCAGAGTGATCCGCCTTATGAACAACAAAACACAAACATAATCCCGGAAACTCACTTCTAAATGAATAAATTCTACTACGTCGTCTTGTTGTGTTTGCTTCTGGGATAATATGTTGAATAATTCTATAAAATGTGAAAAAGCTTCACAAATACAGTAAATATTCTTTTTTTTCTCACCGTATAAATATCTACGGAAATGTTTTGATCTTCTAGTATTTCTGGTCGTAGTTATTTCAACTACTCTGCACGGCTTTTACACAGTCAATTTTATGTGGATCACATAGAAAGACGTATTCACATGTTTGACAAAAGTTGCTACTTTTTTCTGATACACATTACGTTTGAAATGTTTTATTTGAAGTGTACATACAGTATAATATCCATATGAAACGTAGGTAGTCTTCTTACCGATTGCTATACTTGACATGTCAAAAATCATATGTATGTATTTAAATATTATATTCAGATTCATTAAATATCATATTGAGATTTCTGCCCATATTCGGGTTGCCGATACGACACAGAATAATAAAAAACAACAAGATACAAAACATAAGATAACAGATAACAAGATGAAAGAATAGGAAATGATCAAGATTAGAATATAAAGAATGAAATTATGAGAGATAATAATATTAATGAATAATAATGATTAAATCTGAATCAATTCAAACACAAACAAAATTACAGATAAAATAGAAAAAAAATATGTACCTATATATACTCTAACTGATTGAATATAAATATTCAATATGAATATAAATATCCTTGCCAATTTTTTTCATAACCATGAACATTCATAGCCGCGAAGAAGCACGTGAGTGAAGGAGAATACCATCACAATCTTCAAATTTTCACCGTTCAACCCATAATTTCCAATAGTCCATATAAAACACAACATAGAAAAGTTTCAAGCTACCGGCCTACTCAGTCTAGAAAAGGTATAACATTTTCCATCAGACTTCTTTTCAAAGTAGCACATCAAACTTTTTTCATAGGTGTTGTACACCTTCCACTTCATGTACAACCACGAGAAAAAAGCCAGCCAATGAAGAAACATTGGCAGAGAGGATCTTGTTCCTTCAAACTCTTGACTTTCCCAGCTCGAGTGGCAATGTCGCTTTCATCTTCGCCATCACATGTATCTTACTTACGTCGGCCACGAGCCAGTCGAGCGAATACCGTAAGGCGATCACACTCGGGATGGAAAAAATACAGTCATAGGTTAGGATATTACTAGACAAACGCAGTGTATGCGTTGTCGGATATTTACATGGTGTATTATCAACAACTCTACATGCCCTGACTCGTATGAAATATACTTGATTCGATGAGTTTCGAATCCAGAAAGCTGTGAGTCTCGAGAACATGGTTCTGCTATTCGCGATTAAAAGCAAAGTGGCTGACATCTGGGGATGTTTTAGTGAACTGGGCGGAGGCAGATACTTTCAAATTATATACAAATTGATTAATGCGTAATTACAATATAAAATACAGAATTGAAATTACTAAAATTATTAATTATCAAAATACAATATTAATTACAAATATAATGTGTGTAAGCATACAACAACACGACATCTTGGCCTAACTGCCTCCCGGCGGCCAATCGCCCACTTCGACAGTGCTGCCACCTGGTTAGCTTTTAATCACGAATAGGGTGTTGGCACGTAACAAACGACAAACAATCGTTACTATAGCAATACAGCGAATTGGTGGACTACCAAATATTTTGATTGATCAATTCCAACTGGTGCACATTGTTGTCTCTCTCATTCAACAATGGGTAAAGTCACTTACCAGAAGCCAATTAATTCTATCTACTTGATGAATAAAACACATTGATTACATCATTTTCTCCAGAATAGATGGTTCGATTAAAATACAACTTCGAATTGATTTTTATTCGTTTGTTCATTATCGAAATCGAAATGTCATATAATGATTTTGGTTTGTAAGATATTTGGAATTGATGAAAATTATTGGAATGGGGTGGTAAGATCACACTTGTGGTGCCAGGTTCAAACGATCCCACCAACATCCATAGCCTCAATTGATGAATGATAGTTCTGTATCAACTTACAATGTTATTAAAATATATATTATATATATATATATATATATATATATATATATATATATATATATATATATATATATATATATATATATATATATATAGGCCTATATATATATATATATATATATATATATATATATATATATATATATATATATATATATATATATATATATATATATATATTCTATGTCTTCACGTTCAGTAGAAATTTGATTATTTTGAGAGAGATTTTATTTCTCAAAAATTTCCTCTGAGCCTCATTCCATTGGATATTCAGAAACTTTGTATGATGGTTCCTTGAAAATGATCCATCTTCACGAATTATTAATCAAGAGTTGAATTTCGAAATCCATTCTCTCAGAATTGATTCGATTTTTTGACCCTCAAATCTTCAGAGTATCGAGCTAGATGATGACAAGTGTGTATGCCAAGTTTCATCAGAATTTGTGTATTCGTTTGACCAATGGAGTGCAACGAATACATTTTCCCCCTAGTAAGATAAAATTGAATCTTCGCTTCGCTCGGAAGTGAACTTTAGAATATCATCAAGAAGACGAGAAATATGAATGTATTATGAGCTGATTTGATATAACTGGCCATTTGAATTGAGTTGAACTCTGGTGTAACAACATGAAAGTGGTGTAAAGTTAATATAGTCGAGCTCGCTCGAATGAAGATAACGCTAGAGTTGTGATATCATCAAAAACGATCTCATGGGATTCATGGCGTTGGTCTCTCATACCC
>OZ023326.1:9371978-9429357 GCA_964007535.1 Brachyptera risi
TCAGGTTATTACAGGAGTGATCCGATAAGTACTGATAAAAATGATGGCATCTTTCCTGTGAATTTAATTTGGAATAGTCCCTAGATCATTATGTATTTGATGAGAAGACCATCTCGAAGTCATGGAATAATCCAGAGGTATCGGTTCAAAGTGGTATTAACAATCAATTAAATTCATATGCATATCCCTAATTGGGAAACAATGATTGTATGGCCTATATCAAGATGCCGATGTTATCGAAATAAGATTGTGCAACTTTTGTGCGGAATCGAATTGAAACTCTTATGCACATCGATGTTTACAAGAGAAGATAATGAATTGGATTCGAGCGAAATCGTTAGGATGTTTTATTCCTGAGAGAACAATGAGAGTTCCACGAATACTCGCGAGAGAAGCTTTTTTTTTCGAAATTTGCAATGTTCAAATTCAACCCGGTTAAAGCTGTCACATAAAAAAAATCAAATGGTATAAATTTATTGTTCTCATATTTGTGTCAAACGAGTGGAATAAATTCGACTCAGGCATTTTTCGATAATATGAGCCCGATAGTAACAATGGACAAATTTGGAATATTGAGTCTTCACTTCTGCTTTGGATTCATTAAATAGTTTCAAAACTGGAACATTTAGGTTTCGGAGAGAATATATTCCATATTGATATCTCACACATTTGAAAACGATGCGTAACGATGCGAATGTATTTGTATTGGTGTTGAAATGGAAAGTAGTTGACGTCTCGAGTGAGCTGAACAATAAACTGTCACCACTCGACAGTTAGGTGTGGAGAGGTTTCGAGCTCTCACCGCTAGCTCGTTTGCCAGCGTAAACCACGCAGACCACTCAATCAGTTGAAACATGAATCAAGTTCCGTTAGGATGAATGAACCGTTGGAAATAGAGAAAAGCACAATAATGGTACTGAAATGTGTTCATTATTATATAAAAAAAGTATTTTGTACGGAATGAGATATCGAAATTCAGAATGAAGGTAAAAAAATATTTTCACCACCCACAAGATGATTTAAGGGAATAATATTCGATACATAACGCACAATTTGCACAGGTGAAGTTGAACTAATTTTCAAAATATACTCTTAGCTATAAACCGGTGCAAATTTATGTCGATAGATCTTAGTTTTCATTACACTACGTCATCAGAACTGATAATTATTTAATATTTGTATTGTATTACATACTCGAAATGTGCTGCTCTTGCTAAGCACAAGATCCCCTTGTTATATTCAACCATCTCTGGCTCCAAATATCTCTGATAGCTCCATCCATACTTCATCTTCTCACTACTTATATATATTGGGTTTTAACGACGCACTCTACTGATGACTACGATCTATTGGCGTCGGTGGATGAAGAATGAGATGATAGGATGATGAGATGAAAGTTATTTTATTAGGTGTTTTGGATGGTGGGAAGGTGTAGGTCGTGGCCTGTTGTTGAGAAACCATCGCAGTATTGATCTAAACGACAGAGAGAAACCACGAAAAACTCCTGTCAGGATGGTCGACCATGGCGGGAATCGAACCCCGCTCCCCAGTGACGGTTCAGTGTGTTAGCACTCGGCCGCACGTCTCGGTAATTTTCGCACTACTTATTGTACTCCAGTCTCTCCCACAATTCTCTTCTCTCTTCCACATCCCATTTTATACTTTCTCACTTGAATATGCCCTCAATATCTTAATTTCAATTTCAATTAGATTTTCATTAATTTTTTCTTCAGGTTTTTGATATCAAACACCTTAAAAATCGAGTTACCCCGTGATTATCCCAGATACACTACTATCCCATGTCTGCTACATTGTACCCCATGTCGTGCCACAGTGTGCGACACGCCGGTTATGGTAATGTGCAGTAATACGAGCTCGTGGCACGCTGGAAATCAATTGGCGGCAGTGCACAGGCTGCCTGTCTGTAGTAGAATGTGCACCTACCACGCCACCGCCGCCTACAGCCCGAAATATCACTCAGCCCGCGATCTTACGTTATTAGACGGCCCGGTCAAATGCATGTAATCTTTCACGGGGGATTGAAGCGTTGGAGGTTTGGTAATAATTTCATTTTAAATGTTGAGCGATTTGCATAGGTCATGATATATACGTTGGTCACGAAGGATGGATGTGATATTGTTTTATTTCTGATAGAATGCGATGAATGAATATAATATACATGCGGAGGGAATGTAATGGTTTCATTGTGTTAACTATGACTCACTCGATATCGGAAATGTTTGATGCACATCAATTTTCATATTCTCCAATGTCATGGCAAATCTTTGACAATCATTTGAGAATACGAGAATGGCATTTCTCATAGAATTTTTCCTAAATATATATATATATATATATATATATATATATATATATATATATATATATAAATTTATATATGTATATATATATATATATATATATATATATATATATATATATATATATATATATATATATATATATATATATATATATATATATATATCTACGTTTTTGTCAAATCATAAAAATGTTACCATTCTTTGACTTGAACTCAGAACCTCTTGGTTTGTACCCAAAGTTCAAGTCCCAGAATGGTCACATTTTCATGATGTGACAAAAACGTTCATACATATCGTTAATGGATCGCATCTATGAAGAAATGTTGTACAAAATATATTTATATATATATATATATATATATATATATATATATATATATATATATATATATATATATAGTCAATCTGATTTTATTGGATCCAGCGGTCGAATGTATGTAATCTCTCAAGATGGGGAGGTGGGAACAGGGGAGTGGGAGGAGTAAGACGTTGGGGGTTTGGTAATAATTCAATTTTAAATGTTGAGCGATTTGCATCGGTCATGATATATACGTTGGTCACGCAGGATGCATGGATGTGATATCGTTCTGATACTGATGAAGTTAAATGATTATAGATATGTCGAAGGTATCTGATGGTTCCATCGTCGATGGATGAGCTAGAACACACCTTGAGAAATATTTGGATTTGATAGTCTTCATTTTTGCTGAATTTACATCTCTGGTAATACATTATACGAGTCTGTTTCTCTTATTTCATAGTATATATTATTTATATCCGATTCTCATTCAAGAGGATATGGTATATGTAGCCAACTACAGAATGTCTAGCACAGAAATAATACCACTTTCAGCTCGGATATTTCCAATACATTCACGTAATCAATGTGTACTCATAAAAACATGAAAGTACATTATTTAACGGTATAGATGTTTTTGACCGTTTTGTGCATCGACCAACAAATGAAGTATGACTTTCATGAATATTCTGGCTATAAATTGCACCTCGCTTCTCATAACTCGAATCATTCAGTGACCCAAGAGCTAACAGACATAAAAAGTTGGTTTATATAGTTTGGTTTTATCGCTCTTGAAAGAACTATCGAGTGAGTGAACTTTGAACGAACGAACTGAGATCTTCATTTTAATTATTCGTCAGCAATCGCATCCATTTCGAATCGAGAAGGAATCAACATTCCACCATGAACTGAAAATTCGATTCCCGATTCCATTGTGACGTGTACAATTCCCGCGCATTGAGAAATGGCTCATCAATGGATGATGTTTGCACAAAAATTCAAGAACATCTGTTTTGGCCCCAATATTGACGTGAATCATAAAGTATCACAAAAATATCTCAAGTATACTACATTCGGAGTCAGTTGATGAAGTGAATTGATAAATTTATCACTCAGAAAATTCGAAATAATAATTCACTTCCAATATGATACTTTCATCACTGGATATTCAAATATTTAAATATATATATATATATATATATATATATATATATATTTATATATATATATATATATATATATATATATATATATATATATATATATATATATATATATATATATATATATATATATATATATATATATATACATATGTTCATTCATATATATATATATATATATATATATATATATATATATATATATATATATATATATATATATATATATATATATATATATATATATATCATCAATATGTATATATAAATATATAAATATATATATATATATATATATATATATATATATATATATATATATATATATATATATATATATATATAAATATAAATATATATATATATATATATATATATATATATATATACATATATATATATATATATATATATATATATATATATATATATATATATATCTATATATATACATATATATATATATATATATATATATATATATATATATATATATATATATATATATATTCCTAATATGGACTTACTATCATGCATGCATACGCGCATATATATATATATATATATATATATATATATATATATATATATATATATATATATATATACATATATATATATGTATATGAATATATATATATATATATATATATATATATATATATATATATATATATATAAATATTTATATATATATATATATATATATATATATATATATATATGTATATATATATATATATATATATATATATATATATATATATATATATATATATATATATATATATATATATATATATATATATATATATATATATATATACCATGTTATATGAATGATATGATATCCAATATAGAGTAAGAACCGAGACGCGTGGCCGAGTGGTGACACACTGAACCGTCATTCGGGAGACCGGGGTCCGATTCTCACCATGGTCGACCATCCTGACAGGGGTTTTTCGTGGTTTTCCTCTGTCGTTGAGGTCAATACTGGGATGGTTTCTTAACAGCAGGCCACGACCGACTCCTTCTCACCATCCAAAACACCCAATGAAATAACCTTTCATCTTATTATCCCATCATCCAATTCATCATGCACCGACGCCAATAGATCGTAGCCATCAGTATAGTACGACGTCAAAACCCAATATGAATGAATACAAATAAGGTGAAAGAATTCGATTCTCCTCTCAGTTTTGGTTGGAGTTCAGGTTCCAATTTCGGTTTTCAGCCTTCTTTCGTACAAAAATATTGAATTATTCATGTTTATATATCTGTCAGAACAAATGAGAATTATCGAAACTTGTAACTTTCAACTTCACGAATGACACACACACACACACACACACACACACACACACCTTCTCATGCTTTCAATGTTCACTTCGAGTTCGAAACCTGATCATGCCAATTCCAGCAATTCACCAACTCAAAAATTCTTCTCATGTTGGAATATACATTTGCATAGCTTCCATTGACTGTATCGGATATAGAGAACAAAATAAATGGAAATAAATGAGAAAATAGCTTCTCTCGTTTTTGTTACGGGAACCAATATTGTCCATCCTATGTGACCACTGTTCTCAAGACACAATGTATTCTATTGTTAACTGCCACTGACAGCTCAGTGGTAACGCACTCGCTCTATGTGACCGGAAGTTGAGGGTAGATTAGACTTCGGTTCGATCCCCGCCATATGTAAAGATGGATATATTCTCAGTGGTTGCGAGTGGTTCGACGTGGATCATAGCTGTAATCCGAGATATTATCGAGTTCAAGAACTCTATGAACATGATTTGACTAATTCTATTAAACTTCACAGACATGGAGAACGGAAAGGAATATTATATCTAGCGTCATATTCAGCTAACTTCCTCGCATGCTCACTCGATGTGATCTGTAAATTGAGTACATCGATTACTGGTTCGATCCCCGCCACCGTTCATCTTTACAGGGGGTTTCCGTAGTACCTCTGTAGTATACACTATGCCGAGATGAGATATTACAATCCCGTATAGCCCCCAGCGCGAGGCGCATTTTCTCACAATCTTTTGCTTATAATCAACAACACCTTTTTTTATCCATCCTGACTTGGTCTTTCGTGGTTTCCCATAGTCCTCGAAACAAATGTTTGGATGAAGTACCAATTGGCCATGATCAATAATTAGTACAGTGATAGGCCTAATTAAAACATTATAGGCATATCACTAATTTATTTTGTCCATTTTGTGTAGTGATCAACTTTACATCTGCTGTTAATGGAAAGAAGTGATCATTGTTCCATAGACTTGCTTCTAAGTGAAAGTTATCAACATTCGTGTGTTTATACTGAAAGACTTTCATACGGCGGAAATGTGTGGTCACATACAGCGCAGTCCTGGTGTTGAAGTTCAATACTTAAAATAATCAAAATGGGGTGGTAAGATCGCCCTTGTGGTGCCCCGTCCAAACGATCCTATATTTCATCCTTAGCCTCAGTTGGGGGACAATGATTTTGTATAAAGTTTCGATGTTATTTAAAAAAAAAAAATGTGTATTATGTTGATAATGTCAAGTTGAATCTACGCTACAGACTTTGCATTTGGTTCCGAAGGTCGCCAGTTCGATCATCGTTGTGAATCAACTTCTTTGTTCTCATGAAATAATATTTTCAATTATGTTTTTCTACAACCCTTCTTTGTATTCTGAAAAAAAAATTCAATATGCGATGTTATAATGCAGTAAGAATCACTATGACGTAGAATTGCCTATAGCACAGATTAGCTACATGGTTAGGGTGAGGTAGATTGGGTTTGTGTATTTTTCATTATTTTATTCTGGTATTCTGTTCAGTTGAAGGATGTTCACACTGCATCTTCTGCGAAAAAAAATCATATCTGACTGTTCATTTTTCAATATGTGAAGCGAATGTAGCTCTTAGGTTAGATCCTATTAGAATCGCTGTAGGTATAGTTCCTGTTTATAGTTCACGACCACTTCCTTCCGGTCACCTTCCAAACCTCGTCTCATCATCCTATCATCTCATTAATCATTCATCCGACGCCAATACATCTCACTCATCATCCCAGTGCGTCATTAAACCCAATATAAATATAAACAATTCATATTAATTCACACCGGCACATGTAGCTGAGTGGTTAGCTCACTTGCTTCGTGACCCGGGAGGTGAAGGGACATATCGGACCCGGTTCGATCCCCGCCACCGTCCATCTTTACAGGGGTTTTTCGTGGTTTCCCTCTGTAGTCTAGGCTAATGCCAAAATGGTTCCTATGATATAGGCCACGACCGCTTCCTTCCCACTATCCTTCCCACTACCCATAAAGAACCTTCATCTCATCATCCCATCATCTCATTAATCATTCATCCGACGCCAATAGATCTTAGTAATCATTACAGTGCGTCGTTAAAACCCAATATATATATTAATTCACGTTACATAAAATATCCATACTATTTACCTCTCGTCCCCTGCCGGACATGTTAACACTAACCTAATCCGCGAGATCATGATGTGTATACATACACACACCCGTACACACGTACACACGTACCCAGTGGCGTCTCCCCCGGGGTAATAAACCCCGCCGATTGGCGGTAATACCGTGGAGCCCAGGTTGAGCTCGTAAACAAGATTTATCGTCACTAGCGAAACAAGAGACATTATCTATGACGATCCTGGGTGCGACTGGCCCTCGATTGAATAATATCTACCACGGCTGGATGGGACGGAAGAGGAGGGGGGGGGGGAGGGGGGAGGAGGGAAGCTTCCCAATATCCAATACAATGTTTATTGTTCGGGTTTATTTCAACACCATTTCGCTTCAATTTATGTCTAGGAAATCAATCATCTTGTTTTTAGGTGTATATTTCATCCGGCTCATATATATATATATATATATATATATATATATATATATATATATATATATATATATATATATATATATATATATATATACATATATATATATATATATATATATATATATATATATATATATACATATATATATATATATATATAAATATATATATATATATATATATATATATATATATATATATGTATATATATATATATATATATATATATATATATATATATATATATATATATATAAATATAAATATATATATATATATATATATATATATATACATATATATATATATACATATATATATATATATATATATATATATATATATATATATATATATATATATATATATATATATATATATATATATATATATATATATATATATGTATATGTATATATATATATATATATATATTTATATATATATATATATATATATATATATATATATGAATATATATTACACACATATATATATATATATTTATATATATATATATATATATATATATATATATATATATATATATATATATATATATATATATGTATATATATATATATATATATATATATATATATATATATATATATATATATATATATATTCATATATATATGTGTGTGTGTGTGTGTGTGTGTATGAATAAAGAAAGGGGGAGATAGGAAGAGTGATTGAGTGAGTGAGAGAGAGAGAGGGAGAGAGATAGATATAGAGAGAGAGAGAGAGAGAGAGAGAGAGAGAGAGAGAGAGAGAGAAAGAATGAGACAGACACAGAAATATATATATATATAGATTGTCTGTGAATACGATATCACCTGAATGGTTACAGATAGTATATAAAAGGCAGAGCAACGTAGTACATTGAAACTAATATGATATTAAAATATTAAATGAAGAGAGAGTTCGTATGGTGAATATATATTCCAGTCACCGTGCATGCTTGATGTATTGAAGCGTCTAGGAGGCCGCATTGGATCCAGTCGATTGGTGATTCAGTAAGACGATTGAATTTCTCGAAAGTTATGAAAATCTGATTACACTCCGCAGTTTCAATTGATTCAGAATCATAAATATGGACTTCTTTTTGGTGGGTCGAGTTTAATTCACGTCCTCCACGGAAGTTGAATAAATCATCAGATAAAAAACGTGCAATTTAGAAAAAAAAAACGAGTTCGAATATGAAGATCTTATTTGAAATTGTGTAACTGGATTTGAATGGAAATCTACATGGACAAAAAGTTTCCAAACTTTTTTTTATTAAAAAAAAATCAATCAAATGAGTGAATCTCAAACATATTCCCACTGAAATGAGTGAAGCTGATGTAAGTTCAACGTTGGTCATTACAGTTCTCACATAATATGATCAACTGCTGAAATCAAAATATCTGAATTGATGCAATTGAATAAATATAATGATATGAACATGTGATATAAGAGCAACACTAATGAGCACTACCAACCGAACAATCATCGAGTGGTGTTCGATGAACGTCCAAACGGAATGTTATATGACTAGGCAAACGCAACATAAGCGTTGTAAGATGAGCGAGATATCCGAATAAGGTATGAAAGTCGTTGAAGTAGTTCTACCCTTGCTACTCTATCGACTCTGGACTCTAGTATTCTACACACCTTGATGTCTGAGTAAGGTACATTAGTCATTAAAGTAGTTCTACCCTTGCTACTTTATCGAATCTGGTATTCTACACACCTTGACGTATATAAAAATACTTCGTTGTCGAGCAAATATTGAATCTAGAAAGCAGTGAATCTCGGCAACCCAATTTTGTCATTTTTTATGATTAAATTTGATGAATAAAGACGGTTAATTTGATTTGTTTTCAAAACGGATGATTTGAATTGCATACAAAATGATGATGATGTGTATCATTCATGTATACACAATCGGAGAAAATTTCATCTCATTTGGAGAGATTTTATTTTTCGAATTTTCTTGCCCAGCCTAATCTTATGGGGTTTTCAGAAATGTTGAGATGATATTTCTCAAAATTGGTGAAACCGATTCATCCCAAAAACTTCAAAGTTCTAAGTTGAATGAGTTCGCGTGTATAAAAAAAGTTTCATGTCGATCAGTCAACCCCTGCTATGACTATCAATAACGTAACGGGATAAGCAACATGGCGGTTTCCTTTCACACCATGCGTATATCAAAGGGATGCCGCCTCACAAATGTTATGATGATTTGCTGGTATTGTTGTATGTTGATCTATACAAGTAATAGATGTGATGCAATCTGTGAATCAAGCTCTTTCCAACTGCATTAAACAATATTGGGATAAATTTCATTTGAATTAGCCAATCTAAATTTAAAATACGTCTGTAAAAGCATTTAGTCCCCTAGTCAAGAGCCCTACTGCTATATTTACCATTTGATAACTGGATAATTACTCATCATCTACGAGAAAGATTAAAATCAATGCAATTGTACAACTATGTACTATATATTGAAATACGAACCTAATACGTACAATTCGATTTGAAATTGCGAATCTCACAAATGTACACGAAAGCGTGCTGATTCCATCATGGTGAAAACGGCCTAATGTTAAAAGGATAGGACTTATGCCGTGTTGCTTATCCCGTTACGTTATTGATAGTCATAGACCCCTGTGACCTGTGCAGTGCTCACAAACAAAAAACAAGAAACAAAAAACACTCAAACAAAGCTCTAGAAGAGTGAAATGGATATTTCGCTACGCTCATCTGAAAATATGTCATCTCAAAAAATCCCCCACGTGGCGATATTTCCTGGCTTCTTCATTGGATTCACCAGAAATATCTACCGCCGTGATACTCATTAGAAGTCATCGAGAGACTGTGGTTCGATTCCCGCCATGGCCGACCATCCTGACAGGGATTTCTCGTGGTTTTCCTCTGTCGTTCAGGTTGATACTGAGATGGTTTCTTAGCAATACACCAACCACCACAACTTACCACTGATAAACCAACAAGGCCACGACCAACTACACCTTACTATCAAGAAACATGTTATGAAATAACCTTTCACATCATCATCTCACCATCTCACATATCATTCACCGACGCCAATAGATCCTAGGCATCAGTAGAGTTTGTCGTTGAATCTCAATATCTATGAATGAATAAATTAATGTATATTCATATATATATATATATATATATATATATATATATATATATATATATATATATATATATATATATATATATATATATATATTCATATATATATGATATTCAAACTTTTTGGATACGATCCAATATCAGAAGGTCCCGGGTTCAAGTCCCGGTCGAGGCGTATATTTTTCGACATAACTATGATATCCCATATATATATATATATATATATATATATATATATATATATATATATATATATATATATATATATATATATAAATATATGAATATATATATATATATATATATATATATATATATATATATATTCATAAATATACGTGTGTGTGTGTGTGTGTGTATGCATGTATGAACAAAAAAACGGTTCGGAAAATAGAACAATATCTAGCAGACCCTTTGATATAACAACCGGTTATTTTGTTACACATAGTTCTTCATATCATATTGTTATCCGAAACGCGTTGGTACAAAGAGAATGTGATTATACACTTTTTGGTGTATATTATTTAAATACAATGAAATTTGAAAATGATGTGTATACATGTAGCAATATGATTATTTTCAGAAGATCAAAGAGTCGCATATAATATCTATCTCGCAATTACGTAACGCACTTAACTCTTCCGGTGGATTAGTGCTATGGGGACTCGCGGATACAGGCTTTAATTTAACCCGTGAGTGATCTGATAAACATGACGTGCGTATCATTGTAGTGTGCATTCATATAGAAGACTTTAATTTTACAAATTGTGTGTGGCAGATTAAGCTGTATAAAGCTGACATGCGGTGTTGTTAATCATGTTGTTTTGTTGATGACAATTTTGGTGTAAGCTAAAAAAGTAATTTACAAAATGTACTATATGTGGATATAGATATGTTTATGTGATGAATGCGTGTACATAACGTGGTATTGTAGTTGTACCACTGATATTTGTTTACATTTGATATCAATATTTTTATTTGATTTCATAAATGTGAACTAGATGTTTTACTTGTCATTATATCCGTGAATTGATTGTGATGTTCTTGTTTTGATAGTACACGATATTCTATTCTATAATTATTACAAGTCTGATGGTTCTTTGTTTTTGCAATAACTTCGAATGTCGAATCAATTATCAGTTGAATCATGTGAATTAAATTTTCGAAGGGCTTCTGTGTGATCAGATGAGCGATAACGAAGAGTCCATTCCACTCTTTTATAGAGCTTTTTTTTAATCACTGCACAGGTCGCAGGGTTTGACTTTTTGACATGAAACTTTTTTGTACACGCAAACTTATCCAACTCATAACTGTATAGTTTTTGGGGTGAATCGGTTGGATCGATTTTGAGAAATATCACCTCAAAGTTTGTTGTGAAACCAATTCACATCGTCCCAAAATATGAACCATGACTTTTCAAAATAACTCCGATTCATTGATAAATCACATATTTAAATTATTTAAAAAAAAAAATCCTCCCGGTGAAAACTTTTTGCCGTATGGTGACTTGGGTGAGAACCGCGCAAACCAAAGCTGGAGACAAGTGCCTGAAGTGCCTGATGAGCAAAAATTATTGATCGAAGTGGTGAGTGAAGATGGAAATTGGTTGCGTGGATTGTATGGAGATAGGTTCGTGAAGAGGAGATGGATGCGTAAGATGACCGGAAACGTGGGCTCAAATTGGTGACTGGAGATAAGTGCGTAGGTTGTGAAGATGCGTGAAGATACATGCAGGTCAGTCTTGTAGACACGTGCGTGAAGTGGAGATATGTACTTGAAAGATGTGAACATACATGCGCAAAGTAGAAATACGTGCTTCTGAGACGTGTATAGATACGTGCGTGAAGTGGAGATATGTGCTTGAAAGATGTGAACATACATGCGCAAAGTAGAAATACGTGCTTATAAGACGTGTATAGATACGTGCGTGAAGTGAGGATACGTGTTTCTGAGGTGTATGAATTCGTGCGTGAAGTTGATATACGTGCGTGAAGTGAATATACGTGCATATGAAGTGAGTACATACTTGCGCATAGTGTAGATACGTGCTAATAAGGTGTGGATTCAAATGCCCAAATTGGAGATATGTGCTCCTGAGGTGTGTAAATGTGTATGTACAGTGGAAATATGTGCTCATATAAAGTGTGAAAATACGTGCGTCAAGTGGAGAATACATACGTGTAGTATGAATACGTGCTGATAAGAAGTCAATTTGAATGCGCCAAGTGAAGATACGTGCTGATTAGGTGTGAGAATGAATACGTGAAACGTAGAGAGACTAAACACGTATATCAAATAATCAAAAAACCTACATAGATGAATGAAAGGAAGCTGACATTCTCCAATGCAGAACATCAATTGGCAGTCTTTGCTACGCTTGCCGTGAATAAACTAGTGCAGAGACAGCATGAACAAGTAGGCCGTGTGCAACAAGAGAGTACACGATTGATTCCCACGGCTTGACGTTTGTCGCAGAGCGGCATCAGAATGCAAACAAGTATTCACGTTGTCGCCCAAAGAAAAGTACGACCCTCCCCTAACCCCCTCCAACCCACTTCTCTATACACACTCTTCTTCTTCTTCTTCTTCATCTTGAGCCTCCATTCTGTATAGCATTGTCATGTAAAATACATCGGAACTCTCTCTGCCAATGTGATGGAGCACCTATTTAAATTTGTAATAAATCATTCTGGAGGGAATTGGAAAAGAATTGTGAAAATCACATAATAAAAAAGCAATCATTATGATATACACTGCGAAGCACTTCGTGTCCCAATTTATATTTGTATGCGATAAATGGCTCGTTATTCATGGTCTGTTGTACAAACTTGTTTGTCTGGATTTCGTTCAAGGATGTTGAATTCGGGCATTTTTATGACAGACTGTTTGGAGAAAAAAAATGTCTCCACCATCCAACCTCACAATTCAAAGTCACTGATCAATACAAACGCAGTTACGTGATTTATTTCACTGATATAAACAACCAGATCAATTTTGAACTTCATGAAAATTATTTTTATAATTAATTAATTTCTCAGCATCGTATCAAAGTTAATTCTGTATAATTGCCATCTATAGGCGTCAAAAGTGATAAAACAAAGAAGAAGTAAATTAATGACAAACTCCTTTTAGCGGCACGAAATTAATTGAAGACATGAAGAGAGAGAGGTATATAGCGTCGAGCAAAGGCGTAAACTTCTGGCAACGCCACCCGTTCTACCTGAGTTCAATTACGGTCCATTAGTTGATGGAACTCGAAACGTGTGGCTTAAGTATAGTTGTGCAGTCCGACAAGTGTATGCACGACGTTTCGCAGGGTTTATCTCTCATTAAGGTTGATGAAAGTTGGGTTAATTATCAGTTGATCGTGAAGTTGTCACTTGCAAGCTGCAATATAATATGGTTCGAATGTTCTGTTCATTATGTCATATAGAGATACATATTTCTCATTTGGTGAAATATAAATCTCCTTATTATATTTGGTAGCCTACGACCCCGTATTTGAATCATCATATTTATGAAGTATAGTAATTCGAAAGAGTATTAGAGTGTGAGAGAAAATCTGGGAGACCAAAATGAATATGAAGGAAAGATCAGATAATTGGAAGCGTGAGGAGAAGAGGAGTGTATGGTAAGATGCGAAAAAGGAAATACTGTGGCAATAACGATAAACATGGCGAGTAAAAGAAAATCTGGATGACCAAGATGAAGATGGAGGGAAGATCAGATAAGTGAAAGCGTGAGGAGAAGAGGAGTGTATGGTGAGATGCGAAAAAGGAAATACTGTGGTAACGGAAAACGTGGCGAGTAAAAGAAAATCTGGATGACCAAGATGAAGATGGAGGGAAGATCAGATAAGTGAAAGCGTGAGGAGAAGGGATAGTGTATAGGAGGATGTGAAAAAAACAGATTGTAGGAATAATCTATTTGATAATTCTCAATAATATTTTAAAATAATAATAATAATAATAATTCTTGATAATAATTCTTGTTGCTTGAAACTTCACATATATATTTTTTTATGACAAGTATTTCTCATTTTGCTTGTCATCAAAGAACATGTAGTAGAACGTTCGCTCTACTGGCCAAGTACCGTATCTATGTAGCACTTTCAGAGCAATATTAGTACAGATTCATCTTCAATTGTCAGTGAATTAGACTTCCATGTAGCACATCGTGGAACCCGAAAACACTTTGAATTTCATCAAATTAATAACAGAATAGATAATAGTGAACATGCATGCATAAACCGGCTACAGAATTCATCCAACTCCATTCCTCACCTGAACACCAGCTTGGACTTGCATTTCGATAACCTTTCACAATTCAAATCAATTCTTATATATGTGACAAATATACTTTGAAATATATATTTCACGCTTCACTCTTCAATTATCCAACTACAGTATTGTTGTACGTAGCACTTGTACTGTAATACTATTGTACCTATGTGTTTATGTTCGTGTTATGTTTTGTTCTCATTGTTTGTGTGCATGTCCGATTATTGAATTAGCACCAGTGGGAATGCATTTTTCTGTTGCTAATAAATACTGAATCAATCAATCAATCAATAATTTTTTTCATATTGGGTTTCAACGAAGCACTATACTGATAGCTACGATCTATTGGCGTCGGTGGATGATGAATGAGATGATGTAATGATGAGATGAAAGGTTATTTTATTAGGCGTTTTGGATGGTGGGAAGGAGTCGGTTGTGGCCTGTTGTTAAGGAACCATCCCAGTATCAACCTGAACGACAGAGGGAAACCACGAAAAACCCCCGTCAGGATAGTCGACCATGGCGGGAATCGAATTACCCCCGGTCTCCCGAATGACGGTTCAGTGTGTTACCACTCGGCCACGCGTCTCGGTCAGTCAATCTTTCACTCTGAGCATATTGTGATAACACAACCAATAGTGTGAAAATATGTTTTTCTATCGTTAATGTGTTCGGAATTGTGTCAGCAAGCACAGTGTAATTAGATATTACTCTGTAACCGCGTAATAAATTGATGGAGAGAACAAAGTAAATGAGTTTTCAACATCTGATTTTTTTTGAAATATGTTATTTGTGCACCCAATCGTGAATTATTTCCTTAACACTCATTCAACGTCACAAAATCATGTGCATTAGACGTGATGAAGGTAATGTGTTGCTAGACAAACTTCTCCCACCATGAGTACAAGTATTCAAATACATGATTGCACTGTTTGAATTACTAAATTTCAAATAAATCACTGACAATGAAATCAATTATAAGTTTGAATGATTCGAACAATTCCAACACTCAATATAATTCAAGAATTCGAAATAATTTGAAGAATTCAAGATGGTTCGATGAATCAGAATAATGTGTGGGTTGGAATAATTTGAATATGAAACATATCCAAAAATTCATTTTTTTCGAATGATTGAATTTTTCCGAATATTCGAAATGTAATCACCACTGAATACAGAGAATAACTGAATCAGATTTGAGATACTCAATTACAACGGATAACTTAATCAACGTCACGTCAAGCTACGTTAGAAATTCAGAAAATATACTCACTCAGTAACTCATTCAGTCACTCACAAAATTATCTCGAAACAAAATCTTCTTTGAAATTAGAATTCCGCAACAATCGGATCATTGTTATTATTTCACGAATACGCACCATCTTCAGCAGCTTTCTCGTCAACGCAAATAGAATGAATTGACTTCAAAACTTCCTCAGTAGTTCATCTACGTTTGAAGCAGCTTCAAGTTTCCCATTATGTTTGCATGAATACAAGCTTGGAAGTTTCCCTCTTGATCATCATATATATATATATATATATATATGTATATATATATATATATATATATATATATATATATATATATATATATATATATATATATATATATATATATATATATATATATATATATATATGTATATCAATTCTTGATGATTTCTTATATTCCAATATACAGAAAGAGACTTGTTTTCAAAGTTCTTCGCTCGAAGGAGTTTGAGTTGTGAAATTATCTGCTATTGAGAACAAACACTTGAGTGTACTAATAAGTTCTCCTCCATTGAAATGCAAACTTCCCATTCAGTTCTAAGCAAGTTTAAGGCGGACTTATAGGCTCTATATCAATAACCAACCCCCGAAACAACTTGAGCTGTAAATCATAATGGTTTTAGGCTGAATTTATTGTCTGTCTTGTTAAAGAACAACATCTCGGCTGTTATAGCAGTAATCTATGAACATAAGGTGTATAATCACTGAATGTGGTATTAATGGAGTGAGTCTTTCATATGCTTTCGACCGGAAACATAAACATGGTGATTATAACTTCAGCTGTGTAGTGAAGTTTGTTGCTGTTTATTCAATAATTTCAGTTGTGATAATTGATGATCATTATTTGCCTAACGATCCTACCTACATTTAGGCTTTTTGGGGTTTAGTTTCGAGTGATAATGAAACTATTTGTATCTTCATTTTTTTATATTGGGTTTAACGACGCACTGTAATGATGACTAAGATCTATTGGCGTCGGATGGATGATTAATGAGATGATGGAATGTGAGATGAAGGTTTTTTAGGGTAATGGGAAGGATAGTGGGAAGGAAGCGGTCGTGGCCTATATTGTGGGAACCATCCCGGCATTAGCCTGGACTACAGAGGGAAACCACGAAAAACCCCTGTAAAGATGGACGGTAGCGGGGATCGAACCGGATCTGATGTGCCCACTACCTCCCGGGTCACATGAAGCAAGTGCGTTAACCACTCAGCTACTGTGCCGGTTATCTTTATTAATATGGACATGTTTGACAATGATTCTGTTTGCACCTTCAGTCGGATTTATGAGATGATAGAAACTGCAACTTGAAGCGGAAGTGAAAGTACATTTTTTACCTGGTCGAAGCAGTTGACCAAGTTGTATTGCATAGGATTCAGCATGTATCAAACAACAGAAAGGGAATTATACTTATGCTTCAAGCCGTATACATATTCATTAGACGAGCTTTAGCGAGGATTCAATTTGACATACTGAAAAAAATTGGTGTTCGTTTTAATGTTTTTTTTTAATGTTTTTTTGTCGGTTCTCCACAGGTAAAACGGCTACAGCTATCAACTTCAACTTTTTTTCATGATGGTTCCTCATCTGACTTAGATCTGTATAGTTTTGTGGCATTATCGGTTGATAACTTTTTTTTATGAATTCAAGAAATTTAAAAAATGCCTATTAAAATAACACGGCGGAAAAAAAAGAAAATATTTTTATTTAAAAATTGAAGCGAAATTTCGCGTGAAGTTGATTCACATTTTGATACACATTTCTGGAATTTTTCAGCTTGATCGGGTGAGCCATTTCGAAGATAAACCATAAAATGTGCTAAATTGGTACCACTTGAAGCAGTTTTTACCCATTTCTAACTTAAATGTCACCCAATTGGCGAATGTAGGCAAAAGTTTGGCAAAGAAGTTGACATGATATTACTTTCTGCTCGTCTAACAACGCGTATATAGCGTTTTCCCAGTCATTATCAAATAAGACATGGGAATATTTCCTGGATAAAACACTAGAGAAACCAGAGATTCATTGGCAGTCAAGAGTACAATGAAACAAGTCAGTTCACTGGAATGAATGAATATTAGGGTTTTAAGGCGCATCGACAGCGAGGTCATTTAGCGCCAGTTCACTGGAGATTCGTCAACACTTTTGATAGGATTTTTCCAACAGATATGTATTTGTTTCGATTTTTTTTCAAACTATGGGATTATGTTGAGTGAAAGGACGTTCACACAAATCATGAGACACAAAACATTCAATTACTTTGGGAATTGCATGTTTTTGAAAGATGTAGTGGATTTCTGTATCGTGAATCTCGTACTGAAAGATTACAATACCATGGAAAAAAATGATCAAATATAAATTGTATATAATTAGGTTTTTGTTATTTTCATAGTTGGTCAGTTCTACTCTCACAAAAACAAGAATACCTTTCTAATCATTTCAGTGAGGTGAAAAATATTGACAGACATTTTCAGTTCACAATTCATTTGTAATGTATTGGGAAAACGCGGGATGCGCGTTGTGAGATGAGCTTAGAAGTATGCCAATCTAGAATGAAAAATAACTTGTCAGCTCAATTTACATCTACAAACCTTGACTTACTTCAAACGTTCAAAAACCTCACCTGCAACTTGTTGATATTTATAGTAACCTGCAACCTGTCGCATAAACACTTTGCAAAACCAATTGATCCAAATATTCAATAAAATGTACACGTTTATAGCGTTTTCTTCATTATTTCTCATTCGATTGTTGTAAAAATCTCTGAAAAGGTGTATAATAGTATTTTTCATATTCTGTGAGAATTTGAGAGCTGTTGAAAAATTCTTGTTTTTCAAGTATTTTTCCTCCGAGTTATTTTCATGAGGATTTTCCAAACTTTCCGATTATTTTCCGGAAAAACCTTCCGACCGATTCCTCTGAATAACAATCCCAACCTATTCTGGTATGACACCAACGTTCAGAAAAAGTTTCAAGTTGATTGATTCATTTCTCTGACCTGTATGCCGCGTACATAATTACAAAAAAAAAAACATAAGAACGAAGCCCATTTTTTTTAAGGGTGTGAAATGGAAAGCTTCGCTACGCTCATCTAAAATATATGTTATGTGATCTTCATGTAATCATTTGTGGAATTTTCTTATCACATGAGGTCTCATCAGTTCATCCCAAGTTGATATTCTCAGTGTGTTACTGAATTTCGTTCGAATTAAAATGCCATTCTGAAGTTATTTGAAAGTCGAAATTTTCCAAATTTTCCTCGATGTTATTCGAAATACGATATTCGTAATCATTTGAAACTATCAGATCATAGATACAAATCCATCATGTAATGTAACATACCTTTTTTGGATAGTTTTTAGTTTTGATTTGCTCACGAGTTTGGTGACTGATAACCACACACTAACCCGACCGTTGCTGGAAAAAATGGGGTTTGATATCATTGTTATGATCATATAGTATCTGATTAGTGTTGCTATCCTTCTCTCTCAACTTGATTCAAAAGTTCTCTCTTATATCCACTAGTAACTTGCTTATTGATTATTCACGTTTACTTCACTTTGAAACGTTAGTCTTTTCAAATACAATAACTTCCGGTATTTCTACGAGCAACTATATATTCACTTACTCATATTTAAAAAAAAATAAACTGGATCACTTTTTTCTAATTCCTACACTCCTGAGTTCAGTATTGCTGCACGCTCCATGACTCTTTCTTTGGTAATAATATTTCCGAAAGATATGTCTTTCTGAGTACACTTTTTCTTTGTATAATTTCCCTTAATGGTGCGAAGTTTGCCGTAGAATAATGTATATACAACTATGATGGAAGGTATTTTATGGTTTATCGCGTCCATCTTTGCAAGACGGAGACTGTGTGTGTGTGAGAGAGAGAGATAAAGAGAGAGAGAGAGAGAGAGAGACTTATGATAAATGACTAGTATTCATCGGTCTCTCAACAGCGTAGCATGCGGCTGCCTTGTCTCATCTTATATAACATTGCTCGGGAAATTGCACATACAAAAAAAAAACTACCAAGTCATTTTTGGATAAAGAATATTAAGTAGGCCATTTTGTTTCGGTAACACAAAGCCATCTTGTATGTTGTGCCCCGTTTCAACTATATATGGTTAGTTGAGACAGAAATTGCTTCTAGTTAATCTAAAAAGATCATTTCGCTAGATAAGCCCTTTGCGCCAGTTTGTGATTGAAAAATCTATATTATTTTTCGAGAAATGTATAAAACAATGTTGAAACCCGACACAAGTTGAGGGTGGGGCTAACGATGTCCTATCAAACACAGAACGAGATCGATGGTGACATATTCATATCATTAAAAAACAGTGAATACAAATGTATATTTTTTGCATTGGTCACATACACTGATACAGAAATAAAAACACAATTACAAAAAAATACATCCACAAAGCCCTTCAAAGGAGGCCTAACTGTGAGTTGAAATAGTAAGTACAAATTCAAATTCGGTCGTATTTCTTGAACATTAAAAGTAATAGGCTCAAGTAGAAAGAAAAAAAGTTGAAGTAAGGAGAGAAAAAACATTGAGTGATTTGTTACATTCTACTTACAAAGTGTAAGGTATCTTCGATCACTATTGATTTTAAGCTATCAAGTTACATCAAGTGGCGAGAAAAAGGAGACACTTGTACAAGATTATAAGAACAAAAAATACATAAAACCAGTATCAAGACACTTTGATTAGATAACAAAAAAAAATATAAATATAATATAGAGAAATATATGATGTGTTTCTGCGAATGGTGCCTATATCGAAATCATGTGAATTGAGAATATATACTTTCACTTATCAATGAATTTATTATATTGAGAATTTTTGTTTTGCTGTCTCTCATCCAATCATCGAAACCAAATATGGAGAATTATAGACAAGTGAACTTTGCAATTACTGTATGAGTTCAGGCCGTAATTCCATCATCAGGATGGAGAATTAAATAGAACAGCTCCATTAAAACTTCATGCAAACGAATACATTCGACTATATTCATCGCAATATAACGATATAGTTCTTCTTTGGAGTACTTGTTTAACTTGGTACTTGTTACTTGTTTGTTGAACTTGTTTTAATTAAATGACTTTAATGGCGTCATCGACTTCTGAAGCCAGTAACTCCACATTGATGAATGTATAACAAACGCAATAAATATATATATATATATATATATATATATATATATATATATATATATATATATATATATATATATATATATATATATATATATATATATATATAGCCAAGACGTGAGGCCAAGTGGTAACACACTGAACCGTCATTCGGAAGACCGGGGTTCGATTCCCGCCATGGTCGACCATCCTGAAAGGGTTTTCGTGGTTTCACTCTGTCGTTCAGGTTAATACTGGGATGGTTCCTTAACAACAGGCCACGACCGACTCCTTCCCACCATCCAAAACGCCTAATAAAATAACCTCTCATTCCATCATCTCATGCATCATCCACCGACGCCAATAGATCGTAGCAATCAGTATAGTGCGTCAATAAAACCAATATAAAAAAATATATATATATATATATACATATATATATATATATATATATATATAAATATATATATATATATATATATATATATATATATATATATATATATATATATATATATATATATATATATATATAATTGAACAATTTCCAATTGTTCAATTTCCAATTGTCTGCTCTACAGTGGCGTCAGAATCTGTTGGTAGATCCGTTAGGTAATATCAATGATGCATGTCAGTCAATTTCCAATTGTCTGCTCTACAGTGGCGTCAGATTCTGTTGGTAGATCCGTTAGGTAATATCAATGATGCATGTCAGTCAATTTCCAATTGTCTGCTCTACAGTGGCGTCAGAATCTGTTGGTAGATCCGGTAGGTAATATCAATGATGCATGTCAGTCAATTTTCAATTGTTTGCTCCACAGTGGCGTCATAATCTGTTGGTAGATCCGTTAGGTAATATCAATGATGCACGTCAGTCAATTTCCAATTGTCTGCTCTACAGTGGCGTCAGAATCTGTTGGTAGATCCGTTAGGTAATATCAATGATGCATGGCAGTCAATTTCCAATTGTCTGCTCTACAGTGGCGTCAGAATCTGTTGGTAGATCCGTTAGGTAATATCAATGATACACGTCAGTACACGCTTTTCATGAGAAGTTTCACATTCAATTTTCTCAAATAAAAGTATTTTCATTCAAAGATATAATTAGAGAAGAAAAGCTGTATTCCATTGAAGATTCTCGTACAACTATGCCCACATATTAGGGCAATATTCAGCATGGGGTATTAAAGTGTCACCAGAATTAAACCGACCAGAACCTTGTTCCGTCTGCTTATAAATGGATAGAACCTGGACCAGAAGAAGAGGGGGGGGAGAAGTAGTTTAAGCGTAGCTCGGAATGAAATTGAGTCCTACTCGGAAAGTTATTGTTACAGTTTAGTTCGTTTAATCTACAGTCGCATTAGGCTCTTGATTGTTTCACTGGAATAGGCCACCAACCACTCCTACACTACGCAAAATAATGTCAACTGAATTCCTACCACTTCTCACCACTTACCACGTGTGATATCGCTAATGATACCGAGAATCGATATCAGAGGATTCGAGTTTCTGTTCGAGGAATCGCTTCATAGAATAACGAGGGTTGTGAATACTGAACATGAGTTGGGTGATGGAACAAGGTATTGTTCGAACTGTTCCCCTGAAATTGAGAACTATGAATTATATACTCTTCAATTGGAATTAGAATTCTTTGTTGAGCTGTAATATATTAATTGGATGATCAATAGCGAAGTCTTCCATTCTACTCCCACGGATCGTTTTTTCATATATATATATATATATATATATATATATATATATATATATATATATATATATATATATATATATATATATATATATATATATATATATATATATATATATACACATATATATATATATATATATATATATATATATATATATATATATATATATATATATACATATATATTTATATATATATATATATATATATATATATATATATATATATACATATATATTTATATATATATATATATATATATATATATATATATATATATGTAACATTCTTTGTGTTATGATTGAGGGATAAATAACTTTATTATTACACGCTATATTTAACGCTTTATTTAAGTTAGTCTTACACAGACACCAAACCACTCGCAAGCTCGAGGGAACATCAACTGGCTTCCTTTTCTTTCATCTTACAAGTCGGGAGGCATTCAGGTCAACGACCCCGTACCAACCCTCAAATACTACCCCTTCTTGCATGGATCGCAAATACATCACATTATCCCCCCCTGTGAACAAGACACGACCCGTGTCTTAACTGTCTCTATTACAAGTAAAATTTAGGATTAAACTAAAACCCCGCTTGGTAGGATATCCGCTGCGTCCGGCTGCGCATTGGATATCGTGGTGGCATCCTCTCCACCACTTCCGCTGCTTGATGGTTTGGTCCCGCAGCTCCATCTCGCCAAGGCACTCTTGGCCCTTGCGGCTGCAATATTTCCTCCCCGGCAACATCTTCATGCGGGGCAGACGCTAGTAACTCTGGTAGTTGATTATCCGGAGATGGCTCAACAACAATAGGGATCTCGGGATCCGGATCAGGTAGATTCAGATGGTCGCCGTTGTCTACGTCAGGAAGTGTGACTAAACAGAAAGGCCGCACTTCTTCTTCTGAAGACGCTTCTGTTTCTCGCCTGAATGGAGTTGTTGGCCTAGGCGTCGCTTGTTGATGAGCATCTGGTACCACATCGGTTCCTTCCTCCTGGGCTTCGTATAGCTTCAGGCGATTGAAATGGACAACGTCTCGTTTCCCTCGCCTTCCCTGCCAGAGAGCCTGAATCCGATAGGTCACATCAGACAGAACCTTCTTGATGACATAAGGTCCCTTCCAGGGACGATGAAGCTTTGTCGTTTGTCCCCGCTTTACTGCAGTGTTGAGCAGCCAAACCTTATCCCCGACTTTGAACGGTTGACCTGAGCATTTGCGGTCATAGCTCGCCTTCTGGGTTTCTTGGGCTTTTCCTAGGTTTTCCCGAGCTGTACGGTGAGCCGCCGCTAATGTCTCGCGCAAGCCTTGGACGTACGATGTTTCGTTCTTCGATGATTTTTCAGGAGTACCAAAAATAACGTCCAGAGGTAGCTGAATTTGCCTGCCAAACAACATGAAATATGGGCTGAACTTGGTGGAGGCGTGCTGGCTCGACCGGTAAGCCATCATGACTTGTGGCAGCATGGCATCCCAGTCCGTCTGACGCTCATTCACGAATTGGCTTAGCATTGCAAGTAGTGTTCTGTTGAAACGTTCCACCATTCCATCTGCTTGTGGGTGGTATGGCGATGTCCTAGTTTTCACCACTCCTAGCAGGCGGCACATCTCTTGAAATAGATGAGATTCAAATTGTCTCCCCTGGTCACTGTGTAGCTCAACTGGGGCACCAAAACGACAAACGAATTCTTGAACTAGCTTCTCTGCCACAGTCGCAGCTTCTTGATTTGGTAAAGCGTACGCCTCTGTCCACTTCGTGAAGTGATCGGCTACCACAAGGATGTATTTATTTCCTCGAGGGGAGAGAGGCAATGGACCAAGAATGTCCAGTGACACTCTTTGAAATGGGTACCCCGTACGATAACTAATAAGAGGGGCTCTCGTGTTAGGTACTGGTGCCTTTCTGCTCCCACATCCTGTGCACTGTCTACACCACAGATCAACGTCATCTCGCATTCCCGGCCAATAAAATCTCTCTCTAACTTTCTCCAAGGTTTTCTGTAATCCAAGGTGACCCCCGACATTGCTGGTGTGGAGACTTTTCAGGACTTCCGATTTCAAAACTCTTGGTATGATTAACTGAAGCCTGTCCGGTAAGTCTTCCTCCTCCCATCGTCGATACAATAACCCATCTATCAGAGAGATACGACTCCATTGAGCCCATAAACTCATGACCTCGGGACCGTGAGGTGAAACCTGATTGTGGGGTGGTTTTTCACCAGCGTCCAGCCACTTTGCAATGTGTCCGATAGCAGCATCTTCTCGCTGCAATTTCTTCAGCTCAGTTGACCCCCACTGAGGGGCCCAGGTACTGGTGACTGCTGCTGCCTGTTGTTCTTCTCGAATTCTTGACAAGCCATCCGCGTTGCCATGCAACTTTCCCGGACGATGCTGTGTCTTGAAATCGAATCCAGCAAGCTGGTCTAACCACCGAGCTACCTGCCCCTCAGGCTCCTTGAACGACTGGAGCCAACGAAGAGAATTGTGGTCTGTGCGGGCCAGAAATGGTTTTCCATAGAGATAATGCCGGAAATGGAGAGCTGATTTTACGAGCGCCAACATTTCTCGGCGAGTGACACAATATCTCCTCTCTTCTTTTGTCAGTGAACGACTGAAGTAGGCAATGACGCGCTCCTGGCCGTCCTGGACTTGACTTAGGACACCTCCTATTCCAGTATTACTAGCATCCGAGTCCAATATGAAACTCAAGTTTGGATTTGGGTAAGTTAATATCGGGCTCGTTACTAACCTGGCCTTAAGCTTCTTGAACGCATCATCACAGTCTTCATCCCATGAATAGCGGACTCCCTTCTGAGTTAGCCGGTGAAGCGGTGCTGCGATGGTAGCGTATTGTCCCACGAATCTTCTATAATACGAGGTAGTACCAAGAAAGGCTCGAAGTTCTTCAACAGTCTTGGGTATAGGCCACTTCTCAATCGCCTCCGTCTTAGCGGGATCTGTGGCCACCCCCTTTGATGAAATTATATGCCCCAAGAATGGCACTTCAGGCTGCAGCAATCTACACTTGGAAGGCTTAATCTTCAAGCCGGCTCCCCTTAGTCGTTCAAACACCTCTTGAAGTCGACTCAAGTGCTCCTCAAAATCCCGACCGTAAACAATGACGTCGTCAAGATATACCATGCTGGTGTGCCATTGTAGTCCAGTTAGGACGACATCCATAAGTCTTTGGAAGGTGCTGGGCCCATTGCAAACACCAAATGGTAAAACTCTGAATTCGAACAAACCCCCATCACCAGTGGCAAAGGCTGTTTTCTGACGGTCTTCCGGGGCAACTTCACACTGCCAGTAGCCGGACGTTAAATCTAGGGTTGAGAAGAGTCTCGCGTTAGAAAGTGAGTCTAACATGTCCTCGATTCGAGGAAGAGGATACGCGTCTTTCCTGGTCAAACTATTCAACCGACGGTAGTCGACACAGAATCGAGCGGACCCATCCTTCTTCCTAACGAGGACTACCGGAGAACACCATGGGGACGTCGATGGCTGAACGATGTTATGAGTCAGCATCTTGTTCACAACGTTTCGCATCTCCTCCCGACGGTGAATGGGGACTCTTCTCGGAGGTTGGCGTACAGGTATAGAATCTCCAGTATCAATGCGATGATAGGTAAGTGACGTCCTCCCTAGATCATCAGGGGTCCAAGAGCAAACATCCGGGTATGAATCCAGGAGGTCTTTCAACTTTTTATCTTCTTCCCGCGACAAGTGTGAAGAGTCCACGTTGAATAAAACCGATGCTTGAGACTCCAGCTGGACAAAGTCGTTTGCTACACCAGCAACTTCACACGGCGGAAGCCACTCTAAAAACTCACCAATAGTGGTACCCTTGTAGATGGTGACAGGTTTATCTGACGAGTTGAGAAGTCTTACAGGGATATCTCCCATATTTCCACGAGCCAGGACACGGGCAGCCAAAAGTTCATGTTTTTCTGTAAATGATGGTGATGGTTCCAAAATACCGTACTCACCCATCATTTCTGAGAGTCTGCCCTTGATGAGCATCTCATGTCCCCCCGGGACAACAGTTGTCTCATCAACTGTCACGTGACATATCTGTTGTTCTTGTCGTCCGCTTAATGCTGTCAAAGTTTTTCCCAATTTTAATTGCTCTGACGACATCAGCACGTCTCCAGAATGTTTTCGCAAGAAATCCGCCCCCAACAGACAAAGTTGAGTTATATTACCTGTTACGATCATTGGATGAATGTACTCCTCACCATTAATAGTCAAACTGACATCCAGCTCTCCGTATGTCGCAATGGGTGCTCCGCTAGCATTGACGATCTTGTGATTTCCTTCACGTAAGTTGCTGGAGTCAAGTGCCGTCCTCCAAACGTCCTCATGTAGAAGTGTAACAGCGGCTCCTGTGTCGACTAGTACTTGAATATCCATCGATCCAATTTTCCCTCTCACATAAGCAGCACTAGAAGTCGTCACCGTATTGATCACACCTGATTCCATACAGGTTATTTCAGTTGAAGGCCAGTCCACTACGTGGCTGGCCTCTGGCCGTTTCCCGACATTGGAGGGGCGGGGACATATTGAGAAAATTGCGGGTATAATGCGGCTGAAGGTTGGATCGAGTTAGGAGGGAACTGTTGTTGGAGAATCTGTTGGGGAAAGTGTGCTTGCCACTGAACGGGTTGGATATAGCCTCCGTTCCTCGGGCAGGTAGACTGCCGATGGCCATCTTCTCCACAAGTCCAGCATCCTCTGGGACCCCGTGTCCTAGGTCTTTGCGGTTGTCCTTGTTGACGTGGTTTCTCTTGGGTGGAGACCAAGTTTTGTACCGCTAACGTCATGCTTCGCATGGCAGCGGCGTTCTCCTTGAGCATCAACTCCAATGCACTTGGACTAGTTACTGAGGAGACGTTGTTTGCCTCTGAGCCTGCGTATTCACCACCAATTGAATGTACTGCGCTGGGGGTGATCCGAGATGTAGCTTCAACTTCCAAAGCAGCTTCGTGTTGCATTGCCGCGCTAAGTGCAGTCTCGATGCTGGTTGGCGCTCCTTGACGTACCAGTAACCTAATATTTGCTGGTAGGGCATCGACGAAACGATCCAGAGCGAGTTCTGCCTGCGCATCGGATTGCAGCGATGGGTAGGCTCTCGTCACTTGGTCATTGAAGAAGGACGCCAGAGTGGTTAATGGCTCTCCTTTCTCCCATTTTCTCCCAGAGAACAAAAGTTTCTCTAGGTGTACTCTCTCGACCGGCTGAAACTTCTTCTCCAAAGCAGAGGTGAGCGCATCGTAGTCTTGACGAGTGGCTAGCGGAATGCCTTTATAGGCAGCCAGAGCACTACCTTTCAAACTAATGCCTAAAACCAAGCACTTCTTTTCCTTTGTCCATCCATTCAGCTCACCAACCAAATTGAATTGTAACAGATAATCCGGCCAGTTACCTCCGCTAAACTTTTCTGGCATAACAGCTGACATGATGTATATTCTTATAAATAGTCTTGAACCTTCGCTGGTAATATTTTGATTCAATTGGCAAAATACTGCTCGTGACAATGTCAGTCTCTAATAGATTACCGGACCTCACGCCGCTGACACACGAAATATAGTACCCGACACTACGCCACTGGAGATTTTAGTTTCGCGGATTCTGGTCTTTCAGTTCTGAAAAGCGATAATAGACGCTACAACCGTGTTACACGAAGAAGAATTTCTAATAAACGCGCGAAATAGTGCACTATTGTTCATAACTGTATACAACGAACCACTAATACTATGTAAAATCACCCAGGTCCAGTCACAGAAATAAATATAATAAAAAAACGCGCGAGAGTAGAACACTCGATACTCACTGTTTGTATTTGATCGGATCTATATTATTTCCGCCGCTGTCACCAATGTAACATTCTTTGTGTTATGATTGAGGGATAAATAACTTTATTATTACACGCTATATTTAACGCTTTATTTAAGTTAGTCTTACACAGACACCAAACCACTCGCAAGCTCGAGGGAACATCAACTGGCTTCCTTTTCTTTCATCTTACAAGTCGGGAGGCATTCAGGTCAACGACCCCGTACCAACCCTCAAATACTACCCCTTCTTGCATGGATCGCAAATACATCACATATATATATATATATATATATATATATATATATACTGCACATGTCGCACGGTTCGACTGATCAACATGAAACTTTTTCTGGACACGCGGACTCATGCAACTGAGAACTGTATTCTGTTTGGATCGGTTGGAATATTTTTGAGAAACACTTTCTCCAAAGTTCCTGAGAATTTCATGATAATGATCTGTGAAAGATGCGGATATAAAATCTCTCCAAACAATGCAAACTTTCATTGAATATAAGCACATCAAATATATACATATCACCACACATTTTCAGTCGAATCAGACCGGCCTTTATGAAGATAAAGATTCCATGATTTTTTTTCAATAAATACATATAATTGATAAAGAATGATATCGCCGATATTCACGGCTTTTCAGACTCGATAATTGCCAAGTCAAGTATATTCCATACGAGTGAAGGTGTAAAGAGTTTCTGATTGAACTTTCTGATTAAAAGTCGCATCCTTACACATTATCCAAGATGCACATGATTATCTTCGTAAGCCTTCCTCCGTGGCTCAGTCGACTGAGGCACCGCTTCAGGATCCACAGTCAATCTATGGGATTGGGTTCGAGTCCCGAATAAAGCAAGAGTTTTTGTAAAACTAATTATTTCATTCAGTTCCGTCATCACCTATCACCAACTTCAAATAGCTCTTGATGGTGTCGATGATTGTTTCAAATAATCATCATTACATCTTCTGGATACTTTCAAAATATAATATCACAATTTTCCATGTTCGCGTTTAATGGTATTTTTATAAATGAATCAGACATTTTGTCCACTGCATTCATGCACTAATGTGCTTCTTGTGCTCGCCGGAATAAGCTCCCGCCTACTTTAGCCATCATAAACCGTGGGTGCTTAAACTTTAAAAACAATACCGGGTCGTTATGAAATGGAAAAGTCATGTTTGCCCGTCGAGGCAATAACTGGGTGTAATATTCCGGACGAGACTTACTGGGGTAGAAAAACGCCATTAGTATACATTTAGGTATGGCTTTCAAAAAATTCTGCAATATTTCTTCGTATAGATTTACTATAAAAAAATCACAACGACGGTGGTTATAATCTATTTCAGCGTGCTTTAATTAATATCAGTAATGGCAAAGTGCAAGTTAACGTTCCCCGCAGGTGGGAATTAGTAGTGGGACATACGCAATGGAGTATGCGGAAAAAGGAGGGGATGGTTTTCAGTATCTTCTAACCCTCCTCCTCGACGCAAATTCAGAGTTATTTGATGTTCATTGTGGAACGTGTGTTTTGTGTGTTCGTGTGTTCGTGTGTTCGTGTGTTTGGATACCAATGCCGGTTATGACCGAATATGAATGACACAGATCGGTTTAGGCTCAAAAAGTTCGAGTTTTCAAAAACTCTTTTGAACTTTTGGAACTGTAATACATTCATCTGAGGCGGAAAAGTATTGTCACCAAACAGCTCAGTCCTGGTGTCGAGTTATTTTTTATTTTCGAACAATCTGAGATGGGTTGGTGATATGACATTCGTGGTGCCCCGTGAAAACGATCTCACTTTCATTCAAAGCCTTGATTCAAACCATAATTTCTTCATTCTTTGTTGATAACATAAAAGTGATTCCACCATAATCGCTCCATTCTCCAATCTTCAGTTGATGAAACCGGTTCCAAGACAAACAACAGATATCAGCTAACCAACATCTCCCCCAGCGTGATCATTTCAACATTAGAGTTTCTTCGCTGTTGAACTCCTCACCCATAAGGATGTATTCAAATACCACTTACAACCGAGCAGAAAAACAAAGCTAGTTTGGCTTAACCGATTACCGACGTACTTTACTCGCAACATTGTGGCCAACCGTCTAACTCTAATGCAATCACCCCACTGGTTTACCCCCTATGATTTTATATCCCTTAATGTGCATGAATACAAGGGAATGAGATTGCGGTTGTTAAGCGCGTGCTCAAAGACTTGCTCTAGCTAATGTTGTTTACAACTCGCGTTGCTACGGAGGAAATTGCGTAATATGCAAGAGAATCACTTGTGTAGGTGGCGTTAGTGTAACTCGTAAAGGAGTACCATAAATAGACGGGTAATGATAATCGCTGATAGGTGGAATGGAGGTGCAAGAATTTAGGAGTATTGTTAAAAACAAGTGGTTTTTGGGGAGATGTGATGATTGTGTGATCGTTTACGATTTTCGAAAAGGTGTATCTCATTATTATACCTTGAAATGCAGTAAAAGAGAGAGAGATAGAGAGAGAGAGAGAGAGAGAGAGAGAGAGAGAGAGAGAGAGAGAGAGAGAGAGAGAGAGAGAGAAAGTCGATTTTAATCGTTATGGCTGTTGATCTCTAAGATAATCGATGATGGAGATCCAAGGTTGCTGAAACAATTTTTGGAATTGTAATTACGTTAATTTTAGCGAGTCATGATGTGAGAAATTGATAGATCAAATTATAGTTTCCATATGAAAGTTAGTGTTTGGTCAATGGCTCAAACATCAGCTTTAGATATTTTATAGAGGTCAATAATAAGCGTGAAATAATAAACTACAAGACGAGATGAGATGTGAGAGTTTACAAAAACCTGTGCCTTATTCGGGACTTGAACCCTCCTATTCCGTACCTCCGTATAACCCAGCTGTTTGTGGGATTGATCGAACAAAATTCATCCACCCATTTCGACTATCAAAATTTTGATTTTCTATTGTAAAATTCTACCAAGCAGTTGTGCCTTAATCATGTACGTTAGTTGTGACTGTGTGATTGACATTGAACTGGACTGTCGTACAATGAATTTCATATCAATATCTAGGCCTATATTGACGACTCCAACCCAACCTCAAAAACCCTAACCGCTGTTCATTTTTCTATTGCATTGCGGGTATAAAAAATACAAAATACGCAAGGGTACCCAGTAGTATCCAGCGGAATTATCTTTCTATGATTAGTGAATTTCACACTCCTTCATATTGAAAGATGATAAATTAGATAAACTTCAACCATGTTCACTCAAGTCAGTCAAAATGTACAGAATTGTTGCCCCAGAATAAGATATACCAATATTCACAGTAAATCACATTTCGGATATTATTAGCAATTATTCCCTGAACCTATTTGAATATTTCACATATAATATTGCACCAATATACTGTCTGTGATGTATATTATCTTACATGTTAATGATCAATTGTTGCAACAATATCATATTCATCTGCGGTTCAGTTGCTAATGGCAACTCACTATGCATATTGTTGATGAATACATAGAGCGTAATAATTGATTATATTAATTATAGAGTCACATAATAATGATAGGACTGTAAACGTTCTCACAATAATGACGATTTCGTGTATCACTCCTGCACACGACAATAATGAATACATGAATATTGAGTGAAGTGATTATTATACCGAGTAAAGGACACAGAGCTAATTTCTCATACACTATAATAGTCATCAAGCACTTTGAACCGGTTTGATTCAGACAGATTTGAAAGTGTTTGTTAATTGAGTGATTCGAAATCGTTTTTTTTCACATGAATTGAAATACAATTCTTCAATCAATACAACAATAGAACAAAATAAAACTACTGGCAGCTGTCTTAACTGCTTTCTAAAGGAGCTGCACATTTTCAGTTGGTATACGAGTGTTAGAAGGCTATGTTTTGCCGCGCGGCGTTCGATTTCAAGGACCTATATATGCAGTCTTTGGAGCTAGTAAGATAAGACCGTTTCTGTGAATCCTTTCGACTCATTGGCCCAAATTATATGTATTTGTAAAGGTTTTTGAACTTTTTCTCTCACAATTCCGTTTGAAAAACTGTATCGAATTTTTTAAGCGAGAAAGGGTTCCATTCAATATATGATTCATAATTGAAAGACAGAGCAGCTGCTATATTTTCTTAATAGTACCATCGATTTTGTTTGAGTCAAATTAAATTGTGATTTTCAAAAATTATCAGGGTTATATGTATATTCTTGAATCTTGGAATATTATCCCATTATTCATGATATTCACTATGAGTAAGTAATTGCAACTGTTTATTTTCATAAAGACAACGTATTTCACCACTGAAAAGTGGTGCAATTGCAGTAATTAAACAAACTCTACGGAACTTGATAGAGTATAACTTACAGAAGTGAAGTAGAACATCAATCAAAGTCGCATCTTGATTAATTATACCGTCATGGATATTGAAACTTCATTCATTTCAAGTCAATTATATGTGATATATTGCTAAAACATAAAATCTTCAATTGTTGCTATTTTGTCGCCTTCCATCATGCCGTCACCGTTCTCCTTGACATGATGAAATAAAAAGTAACATAATAATAATAATAATTTTCACCATCGGAGACTACGATAAAGAACGGAAAGACGCCAATAGATCTTGGTCATCATCAAAGTGCGTCGTTAAATCCAATATATGAAAAAAAAGAACGGAAAGAATGACGAATATCAATAGAAATGGAAGAAGATAGTGAAGAAGATGAAGAGGAAGAGGATGTAAATGAAGATGCGACAGGATTGGCCAGCCGACATTATTCAAGAGGTCCTAGATGATGGTGTTTAGACACCCCCCGACCTGACTTGTTGGAACCGGGAGAAAGATATGCATTCATTATCGGAGACTGTACAGTATGATGAACGTCAAGAATTAAATAATTCAAACATAAATACACATTGCTCAAGAATGGCTGGAAGCTAAATATCGTCAACAGAGTGAAAAGGATTTTCAGATAACAGTTTCTTTACTCTAGTTTCGAATAGACTCATGAATATATATAAATTGAATACACACACACACACACATATATATATATATATATATATATATATATATATATATATATATATATATATATATATATATATATATATATATATATATATATGAATACATATGCATTGAATACGTTTACATATGAAAATACATATAAATTGAGAAATGATATCGAACGAATGAGAATAATCGAGAATTATATATCACATGAATGAATAAATAATTATTTGTGATAAATATCTCGATTCTTCCACTTCAACAAGCTGACTGTGACTTTTAATCACATGTGAAAGTTTTAATTGATAGATTGTTAGATTCAACATAATGTTTATATACTGACGCAGTTATTTGTTATGAATCCATTTTGATTATTCTATAACTGTGTGTTGTGTATTGTGCCCAAATATATCTCGAATATCGTATTGATATTACCCATTTATGTTTGTTCAAATTGTTTATAGCGTAATTTATTGAGATTTAATTGAATTTATTCATTCAATTATAATATACCGGATGATAACTACTCCTATGGGTGAATAGACCAGGCTACACTAATTCAGTATTGACTTTGTTTTCATATTCAAATTATGAGAAATAAATATGTTCACTTTATATTATGGTGACCATAATGATAATCAAGAATGGAAAATACAATGAGTATGTGCAATACGTGAATAGATGTATAAAATTACAGCATTCTGCAATACTCGGGCACAAAATTTAATTCTTCTTCGGAATATTTCTGCCGATGTTTATTTTTCTTTTCAGTAGGCCGGCTTGCACCTGAATTGCTCAGAGTACATCATGAACTGTTTCAAAACCTATGTAAATATCAGTTGCTATGCATCACATCACTCATAGACCTGGACGACGTTCATTCAACGTACTTTACGGCTAATTTCACAATTCATATCTATTCATATATTGAAAATAGAGTACATGAATTCACCTAACGTAATGAAATCGAGCGGAACTTTCAGTTTCCCTCTGTATGTAAGTTCATCTTTTGAATATGTGTAACCCATGGAAACTATATCGGAAACTATGGAAACTGTCTAGACTACCGACTTTCTTCCCGATATCATATTACATACAGTTTATAAGGAGAATGTTCAAGACGTTTTGCTCAAAATGTGGTTTATTATATACCGATGGAGGAGATATTTGTATGAACAACCAACTGCTATATCCAATGGCTAGAATGTCAACTCTCATAGAAAAATAGTTATGTATTGTTAAATTTCGAGATCGATTTTTCAGAGAAGTATACTGATTGTATTCTCATTCCGTAACAGCAATCTTGGTCAATAATATATACAAACTTCAACAATGCACCAGGTCTATATAACTGATACTAATTTAGTGCTGTTGGATGAATGAATAATTAGATGATGGGATGATGAGATGTAGTTTCCTAATTAGGTCAGGAGAGAATGGAGGAAAAAAGAGTTCGTGGCCTGTATTGGAGGAACCATCACGACATTAGCCACTAGGAAACCATGAAATACTCTATGAAAATAGACGGTGGCGGGGATCGAACCGAAATCCGAGTTGCATAAAGCAAGCGTGTTACTACCAAACTTGAAGTAGTGGTAAGATAATTGATGAGCGTAGCGAAGTCTCCATCCCACTCTTATAGGGCTTTGTCTGTGTGTTTTTTTTTTTTTTTTTTTTTTTTTGTAAGCACTCCACAGGTCGCAAGGGTTGACTGATCAACATGAAACTTTTTTTTTACACGCAGACTCATCCAACTTAGAACTGTATAGTTTTTGGGATGAATCGGTCGGACCGATTTTGAGAATCATCATCTCAAAGTTTCTAAAAACCCCATAAGATTTTGCTGGGCGGAAAATGTTGAAAAATAAAATCTCTCCAAATGGGATGAAATTCTCTCTAGATGTGTATACATGGATTTTACACATTATTACGATTTTTTAAGCAATTCTGATCAGTCGTTTTGGAGAAAAAAAATAAAATGACTGATAATATTCATAAAATATATCATAAAAATTATGACAGAATTAAGTTGTCGAGATTCACTGCTTTCTAGATTCAAGAGTTGACCAACAATGAAGTATTTTTTATATGCGTCAAGGTGTGTAGAATACCAGAGTCAATGAAGTGGCAAGAGTAGAACTTCTTTAACGACTTTTATAGCTTATTCAGATATCAAGGTGTGTAGAATACCCGAGTCGATGAAGCAGCAAGGGTAGAACTCCTTCAAGGACTTTTATACCTTATTGAGATATCTCGCTCATCTTACAACGCATATTTCGCGTTTGACTAGTATATAGTAATATAGCAGCAATTATGATTATTTTGGATCAACAATTCGTCATTTGGTGATGAGAAAATATTAGTATTATTATTATCATAATTTTATTGCATGATTGAATTATTCATGAATACTGTCACTGAAATATACTGTCAAATTTTGATTCTAAGTGAGCTCCTTATACATTTCCATGATCAACTCGATTTTTCCGCCATCATTGACTAACGAGTAACGTTCGTTTAAATCTTCGGATCAAATTCTCTCTGCTAACTTTTCCTCCGCACCACGATAATGACATCATTAGATGCAAATGAGCCTGATTGGTGGTGATTGGTATCAGAGGTCATGTCCGAGGTCACACTGCCTGCGTTCAGGAGAGAAAATCATAATATATACGCATATTTTGGGCCCACTCGACTTTTCTTTGGAATGAATTGATATAAATTCGAGGGATATCTAAATGACCAGTTATTGAACGATTCAATGTGAATTTCTCCCTTTCTTTCTCTCTCTCTCTCTCTCTCTCTCTCTCTCTCTCTCTCTCTCTCTCTCTCTCTCTCTCATTCTCTCTTCATCTCGCTCTCTGCAAATATATATATATATATATATATATATATATATATATATATATATATATATATATATATATATATATTTATATATATATATATACATATATATATATATATATATATATATATATATATATATATATATATATATATATATATATATATATATATATATATATATATATATATATATATATATATATATGAATATGGAGTACCGATGGAATGGATTATGAGTGGAAAATCCTCCATCTGCTCTTCTTTGAGAGGACAATTATGTCAATCCATCCCAGAGTGTCTAATCACTTTTACAAATCTGCTTATTGGCATAAAAACAACCGATATAATATATCTCTGTAATTCAGACCAAGTTCTTGATAAGAATTCATAAGATATTTTTCATACCATGAAAACACAATAAAACATCACCTTTAAGGTGTAACTCTTAAAAAAATATGTTGCCAAAAGCTTTCACCCCTGGCATCATTTCAGTTGTGGCCGGTCGAGTTATGCGTCCGCCTTTCCTAGCAATCCCACTAAAAGTTTCAGGAGGCACAACGGTACCTTGGCTACACTATCTGACTGCCCAAAGATACACACACCAACCAAATGAAGTCCATTTATTATTACTGTTGTACTACTTTACCTTTTGCCGTACTTTTTGCTTCTTTATATTTATTACTTTTATACTCTGCCCCCCCCCCCCTAATCTCGTAGAGTAGATCGAGAATGAAAGGTACGTATATGGGATGAACTTTGATTTTATGGTTGTGGAAATTCGAAGTGGAGAAGAAGTAATCTTGTCACACTCATTCTTTTGTTATTTCAATGTTCATTGAAATGATTAACATTATTGGTAATTTTACACATTCTGGGATGTTCGAATGAGAATTATCATCAAAACAAAGGCCATGTCTTGAAACATATAGTTGTTGAGGACAAAAAAAGAGGGGGTGATATATAATCGAATGGATTATGAACTTCTAATTATACTTACAATCATAGTAATCGAACATAGAAACAATAATGGATGGAAATAAGGAGAGAGAATATGAATGATGTTGGTTTGATTTTGAGATGTGTGAAAATGTGATTATCCCATGAGACAGAATGGTATGAGATCATCAAAAAAAAAATGATATGAGATTGATGAATGATGAATCATTAATTATGACGCTGGGAAAGTTTTTTTGAATGAATTCTCAGAACTGAAAATTACAGAAACTAATACAACTACTGGAAATAGAGAATTGTTTGAGCGAGAGAATGCACATGCGCGTCACCATTAGTCAATGAAGAAAAAATGTGAGACGGTTATAGCCTCGAGACACAGGCCCCCTATTCCTGAGATAAATGAGATGTGAGAAAAATAAAAGTGAGTGAGAAAACGATTATCTCACTTAAAATGGCCGATTCACCATCAACAATCGGCCATTTTAAGTGAGATAATCGTTTTGTCACTCATTTTTATTTTTATCACATCTCATTTATCTCAGGAATAGGGGTCCAGATAGCTCATATTCAACTCTACTTCCAAAATTTTCGAAATTTTTAACAAAAGAATCAAAATTCCATTGATCAGATTCATCGTGAAGTTTGTTATCCACTTGTCACATAGCGTTTTCCTTCGTATATCATCAAATAGTATCCCATCCCCACGGCATGTAACAAATACTCCATAACTAGCTTCAGTCTCCTCACTTCAAACTGAAGAGCCTCCTCACTTGTCACAATGGAGCTAATTTTACTACGCCCAACCACTAGCTTATAGTCATAGATGAATGTTCTGTCCATTTCACCGTGTATATATATATATATATATATATATATATATATATATATATATATATATATATATATATATATATATATATTATATATATATATATATATATATATATATATATATATATATATATATATATATATATATATGTATATGAATATATATATATATATATATATATATATATATATATATATATATATATGTATATATGTATATATATATATATATATATAAATATATATATATATATATATATATATATATATATATATATATATATATATATATATATATATATATATATATATATATATATATATATATATATATATATGAATATACCTACTTGTATATTACACACAAAGTTGACGTTGTTGCATGTAATGTTCATTTAGTTTAGTCATAGGTATACGGTATATGCTGGTATGGTAATTACAAGCAGAGGACAAGGCTTAATTCGTGAACGTATGTACGCTTTCAAACGCGCAATGGTAGATTAGTTAGGATGAAGTTGAACAACTAGATATATGCACGTATTTCACCATGGAATAGTATGTGAGCTTGATGCGTCTATGTGATTGTGAGCCTAGATTGTATGTAGAAACTTGGTCGTGGAGGTATATATGAGCGAGCAATTATTGTTTGTTGATATTGAGGGAGAATTTTCTGTGTGATAAAACTGTGTGTGACAAGTGTTATATGCGTAGTTGGAAGTGTGATATCGGTAGTTTGAAGTGTGATATCGGTAGTTAGAAGTGTGATATCGGTAGTTTGAAGTCGAAGTCTGGTGGACTGGCAATAATCTTGCACAGTGAAAAGTCGCAGAATTGAGAAGGAACATTCACACCTATTCCAGATATTTATGGATGGTTATTATAACAATTGTAACTGCGTCGTGATCCTATCATACTCTGAAAACAATATGAAAATTCTTCTTTGCATTTTTGATTCGTGTATTCGATTGCATTTTCCATCTTGAAATTTCCTATATGAGAATTGCTATAAGAATGTGAGTGAATGAAATATGTGAGATTGAATAATTTTTAATGGAAATTCTAATTTCGATGTAAAAATTATGTGGATGGTTGCAAGAAGGATCAGAGTGTACTAATAATCATCATGATGAGAATGTGACTATATATATATATATATATATATATATATATATATATATATATATATATATATATATATATATATATAAATATATATAAATATATATATATATATATATATATATATATATATATATATATATATATATATATATGCCTATATATACGAATTTATTCATGAATACATATTGATATTTCATCTGGTCTATTCAAATCAAAAGTGTCATTCAATATTCGATCGGCAGTTTCCATAAGTAAGTGAAATGAATATCATTGAATATTCAATGGTGCTGAATAGTTCCAATGTTTGTCGATGGACAATCAGAAAATGTGAACTCGAGTTTTGCACAGACACTTGATGTGATAGGCTAGTGGAATGAAACAACAACACCCTGGACTTGTTGAAAAGCACAGGTACTCGGAACACGAGTGCAAATCGAGTTACATCTTCCGTGTTTATCTAATGGATCACCGAGCACCCCTCCCCCCTCTCGGAAAAAAAGTTTTTAGGAATATTTTGAATGAAAAATATCCATGAATACCGGTACACGTTGGATTGGAACTACACAGCATATATGAGGAAAGAGATTCACCATTTCGATGTGTAATTTTTGTTTCAGAATGTTGTTTCTAGATTTTTTAATATTCATTTTCTATCAATCATAGGAAAATAATTTATGTACATGCAGATGAGAATGGATTTCGAATTGAATTTATTTCGAATTAGGAATGAGTCAATAAAATGAATGATCACTCGGAATCAGAGGAGATCGATTGGCAAAAACATGGCCACTGCAGCCCCTATCACCGTCATCTAACATACATTGGCTCTCAATTCAAAAAACAGAAATATGCTTACAGGAGAGAAATTCCAACCGTCATGGTGCCTGTTTCAGTCATGAATATTAGATGATGGAAAAGCGAATTCTCTACTTCAATAATGAATAAGAATTCAGATTTATGATGACGTGTCGGTAAGTTATTATGAATAGTATATGTCATATTTCACCGGGAATATTGAGAACACACTGATCGATTGCAATTTTGTTCTGCGATATGCTCACAAAGACTTCAAACAATACTCCTCTGGAATACTCTCATGTGTGGATAAAAAGTTTGACCACAGGCAGTGCAGTATTTATGTCAAAGTTCATTACTTCTCCATTCAGAAAAACTGAAATTAAGTGGTGAGTTTTCTTTTGTGGTGCCTCTTCCGAACGATCCTACTTGAGAGTCCACGGGAGTCGATTCAGCGAAATATCAGTTTTTTGATGATGTCTTCTGAACGGAATGATATATCAAAATTCGAATACGCAAAAAACACAGGTAATTATAATAGCTCCAATATGATATAAGTAATAACTATTTAAGTCATGTCGTATAACTGTCAAGCGTCGACAGCTGAAAAAACACATTTTTAGCTGTCAACGCTTGATAGTTATGCGACATGACTTAAATAGTTGAAACTTATATCATCTTGGAGCTATCATAATTACCTGTGTTTCTCGCGTATTATAATTTTGATATATCATACCGTTCAGAAGTTATCACAAAAGAGGCTGATATTTTGCCAAATCGACTCCCGTGGACTTTCAAATCCATATACTCAGTTGGGAAACAATGATTCTGTATCAAGTTCCAATGTCGATAAAAGAATCGAATAGAAGTCCCACAAAGTATTGCAATGGTGTTGCAATAATACAATGGATTGATATTCATGGGAGATATTCCACCGATTTAAAATATGCTCATCTCGAATTCACTCATAATTTTCAAGAAAATCTGATTAAAAATCAATCAGTGCTTCCGTTCTTTACAGTATGGTTTCACACCCTCAAACTATTATGGTCATTATTTTCCTATCATAGAACCATTTTCAAAATTTTTAATACACCATAAAATACTGGCATTAATAGTTCCGTTAAAATCTCTGCAATCGAACGATTCATCTTCGAGTTAGAGTTGATCATAAAAAGATTGACATGTCAGTATGGAAAATTCCGAATATAGTTTCGAATGCAAAACTCTTTGCATGTCGTTGGCTCATGGCTATTGAATTCTCACAGCGCATCATCATAATATCAGGACGTTGCGAAAGACTAACTTCACTTGCGATTGAGTAAAAGATTGAATTTGCAGACCAATATACTTATGAAGTGAATTTTAATGTTTCTTCATCAATGGTTTTGTTGTCATTCAATATACCGGTAGTAAATCAGAAAAGTTGAATCCTTTTGACAATTCTTACATGAACCTGTGAATGTGTCATAAAAGTGTGCGTTTGACTTTTATATGAATAAAATATTCGGATAATTCATCAAATAAATAATGATGGCATCCAACACTAATTGGTTCAATTTGGTTTCTCTGAATGTTCACCTCTCTCTCTTCACCCACTATAATCACGGTCTTCCAAACACAATCTTTTTATGCATGGTTCACATTTTCTCTCTCTCTGTTCAACTGTTTATATTTCTCTAATGGCCTCATTACCTGAATCATCAAATGCGATAATTACTTCAGTTTCCACATTTCACAAAATGGCTTCAACATTTTTTTACTCTCTCAAAGCAAAAACAAATGTTCGAATTCGGTTGAAAATAAACACGAACATTTCCAGTTTTGTTCTTTTTTTTATGAACAAAATTGCGGTATCATGTATAACATACGTGACATCGTTGGTAACAATTTCATTTTTAATATAGCAGAACGTTTCGATATTAAAAATGATATTGTTGCTTTTCTCTTATACTCGCTTAACATGCACCTTTGTAACAACATTTTCTTTGCAATCCAGTCAAAGCTGAAATAACAAACAGCGCACACCGTTTCACAAAATGCCCTAGTTTAGTTATCCTATTATAAAGTAAGCAGCAATACGGAATGTCATGTATAAGTAACAGTTTTGAGTTCACTGGGCTTCAGAGTAAAAAAAAGTGTATTATAAATTTCCTGTATAGAAATTATGGCAGTATATATTTGATATCCCTGGTAGAAGGGAGTATTCTAGCATGAAGCGAGTAGTAGGGGTGGAACGAGGTAGGTGGAGGAAACTAAATTATTTTGATATAACTAGAAAATGCATGGCAGTGGCGCCGATCGTGCAAATGGCAAATGTATAGACATAGACGGTTTTAATTTCATGCTGTCAAGTACATAGCCTTTAATATACAAACTTGTCATTGCCAACTCCCTTTCCTGTCTGTATACAATTCGGTCTGTGTTATAGTGAATATAATCAGGCTTCCAACATCCGATATATTTTGTCAGTTTTGTGAAGATATAACCATAGGCGTTGAGCTTCGTTCATCACACCTGTCTATAAGTGTCAGTAATAATCGGAATCGATATTTTTGTAATTACATCGGAAATTGTATATAAAGTAATTGCTTCCCAATTGAGGAAGAGGAGGACAAGTTATGATCATTTGAACGGGAAATTGCAAAGGTGATCTTATCACTCAAGATTCCGATGTTGGGGAAAAAATGGAGGCATCTTTAATTGAACCGGAAATATCTTCCACATATTATTGATCCAGATTTAATTTTAATAATCTCTATTGATATCTCGGCTCACGTACATTTAGATTTTGCCTCAGATTCGTGATACGTATAATGGTTAAAATGGTGAATGGTGGTATAATGGTAATTTGGAACTGATAATGGATGCTCACCCAGTAAACACACACAACCGGGCCCGTAAATGGTCCAGATATGGCCGGCCAGACCTAACACAAGGGCCTGATCCGGCTGCCAGACCTGGCGGACCACCAGAAAGTGGGATTCACGCCTGTTGCATACCACACATCTGGCAAGCCAGACATTAACCAAACCTCTGGCATGTATTCGGCAAACCGTGTGTATACCACACACTATGCCCAGAAGTGGCCCAGGTCTTTACCATATTTCGACACATTTTACAATAAAAAAATATCAATACCTGCCACAGCTCTACCACAGATTTCCCAGATATCTGGCGAATCAAAGCCATGTCATGACCCAGTAAACACACAAAATATGGGAATGGAACATAGATGACAAATTTTGCGGAGGTAGAAGAATGGATGTATTACAGAAAGTTACGAATTGAATCATGATTTTGAATAATGATGAAAGATTGGAGCTAATTGGATATTCTGGTATTTAATACTTAATCTGATCATGATGAAAAGTATTGCTGGTATCCATGAAGGAATTATGCGTTTTTGTTCATATACGATGGAGATGAATCTGGTGAGAGTCGAGCATGATCAGTTTATAAGGTTGCTTATATAGTATGCTTATAAGGGGAGCATTGATAAGGTTGCTGCAATATTTCATCATTCTCGTGTAGGTGAGGATGATATGGCTTGAATTATGAAACATCGAATTATGAATCAATGAGCTAATTAAATTTTGTTGATTGATGATTATATCAACGTAAAATCGTGATGTTCTCAATGGAAATTCCATACGATTCATCATTCGGGTTAGATAAATTCTTGTGAATACACAGTTATAGCATCTCTAGATAAACCAAACAAAAATATCTCATAAATTAGTTAAAGTAATCATCCAAAACAAAACATAATGCCACAACTTGAATCAAGTTACAGTTTCACTATAAACTGAAAATAAACTGAGATTGTATTTCTCGACATCCATAACAGTGTTGTCAGGTGTCGCCTTCACGGCGTGGCGTCGTGTTTCGAATGTCGAGCGAGCGATCCTAGCGATCGAGCGAGCGAGCGAGCGCGGCGTCGAGCGCTCGCATATTCCATGAATATCTGAACGTGACTGCGAGTGACTTGCAAATCAAGCCACCAGGGTCGCTATAGACGCGACAGAGCAGACGCCTATTTACGATAAGGTGACAGCACGGCTGTGGAATAATTTTACCCGCCTGCTTTTCATGTTGTATGGGGCAATACAACATTGAAATATTATCGAGTGGAACCCAAAGTTTAACTTGGATATCCGTAATATCCGAGTGTTAATATTCTGTTGATGCCCGTGTATATTCTCAGTGAATAGCAAACTGAATAAGTTGGTTATTTGTTTTGAATATATGTAGCCGATGATGTTGTTAGTGAACAATGTTTGTTATTCCACGCTATCACAACTATTGAGTTCTCGCTGTCGCATTCAACAAATTATTGTGAAAATGATTATAGATTAAGGAAATTTAGGTTAGTCTTCATTGAACAAATACATTCTTGGATAGAAATAGCAACAAAAACACTTTTACATAATTTCCGACGAATTTATAACACTAAAATCAGAAATTGCAATTTTGACTCCATTTGGTTGAAAAACGAAACGACTTTCCCTGTTGAATTGAAAGTGATTAAAAAATGGAATATGTCACCTATACATATTCCAGCATAATTTTTATGATCATCATTATCCATTTGTCCTTTATGCAACCATTTATTTTCAATGTATGTCATTATCGTGGATATATTTCAACAGTAAAAGATGTGAGGGTTATCGCATGAATGATGGGAATTGATCAATATTCTCATAATACAACGTATTATCATTTGATCTGATAGCACATCGAAGTGAATCTACTGACGAATTCAAAAAAATGTGAATCTCACAAGCTCAGTGTAGAGAGATTTCAAACCGTTCATGAAATATTACAACAGCCTTATTCAATCTGGTTCGAATCGATGATATGTATTCATTCGAATGAACTGCTTTGAACATGTCATGTAAGTCAAATGTGAGAAAATTCAGGATAAAATACATAGTCAAAACATAAAATCTTCTACATAGAAAACATATCAAAATACATCAGTCAAACTTCAAGACCTCTTCATTCGAAACAAATTCTAATACATGAGTCAAAATACAGTATGCAGTGTACCAGATACATATTAAAAGACCTCGGTCACAATTGATCAAATAGAACACAGTACATCCATCAGCTGAGAATGCTCTTACAACATGAAGACCCGCTCGTAGTAACACGTTCATGCTATTATTATTTAGTGGATCCTTTATTGAAGCAATATTTTGTTTGTAACCGTGCTGGTTGAGAGTGTATTTGAGTCGATTTGTGTGAAGTATAAGTTTTTTGTTGATAACTTCTGAACGGTACAAGATATCTGGAAGGTTCGTTTATTCTTCTGGGGTCGAATTCACAAAAGGTCATAACTTTAATCCGGCTCAAAGTTACGACAATTTCTAGAAGAAATAGTACCATATTTAATCTATTATTATTGATTTTTCAATTTTTATGAATAATAGATTGATAGGCCTGATAATAATGGATTGAATCAAAAATTGAGGTTAAAAAATTAAAAATGATAGAATCTCTAGAAATTATCGTAACTTTGAGCCGGATCAAAGTTATGACCTTTTGTGAATCTGGGCCCTGCTTTGTGCAAATTGCAACCAGCGTTCAACGTTCGAAGCTGTTTACTGTTTGGCGTTTTGCAAGTCCAGGCATGAGCCAGTGTCGACCACACAGGTGTGAAAAGAAATTAAGATAATATTCTATCATTGTATTACCTTCAAATGGATAGAAAATTATTGCAGAACCATGTTTTGTATCACACTTGCCCAAGCAAGATTCTTCAACCCTCTGTTTGAATATGAGAGATCGTTCAGATTCCACAGAGATGGCTCCTGTTTGAATAATTTAATTAATTGGAAGTCGAAGTATCCATTTTGATTCCTGATGATGATATGAATATTTCACTGCACACTGTAAACAAACCTGCCGTTCCGCGCACAATATCAATCTGGCCGTGACAAAAATCGGAAGCTCTTTTGGTTTCAACGCGGCGTTGAGACTGGAAGACATGAGCCAAGTTCATTTTTCAACTCCACAACACAACGCAACGCCGTGTTGCGATCACGCCAGAAACTCGCTCTCCGATTGGTCAACGCGTGTTGCAAGTTGCATTTTGTGATTTGCGAGTTGTTTGCAAGTAACGCTGAAGAGTAGACGTACCTTAATACAAAATACAAAAAACAAAATCTCAATACGGAGGGAACGCTGTGTAATACCTTCAAAATGGTATGAAACACAACTTTTCAACTCATATCGCCCAATTGTCAATTGTATACGACTAAAATATGTGTGTTTCAATCGTATACTCTTGACAATTGGGAGAATTGAGTAAATTCATGTATATATATATATATATATATATATATATATATATATATATATATATATATATATATATATATATATATATATATATATATATTTTATGCCCTTCATTGGATAACAGAATATAAATGACACTGGACATAAAACCACAAAACCCTGAAAGGGTCGAACTGTGAGATAGATACACGTAAAAGTAAATTGGATCATGAACAGAGATGTTTTTTCAAATTATTTTCTCCTAAAAAATCAACTTGAATAATAAACCTCATTGAAACTGAAGTGACAAAGAACATAATGATGATACAAGACATAAAATTGAGGAACTTAGAAGTAAACATATTGAATTGAAATCAAGAATTTGTTTTTCCAGCCATATGAAAAAAATTGAATACATAAATTGAATGTCAATAATAGTGGAGATGAGCCAATCTTTAACACATCTTTTAACAGAACTATAGTTGTCAAGATTCTGAAGATCACGAGGTAATTAAAGCTTATACTTTTTTCAAGGCATTTGAAGTATATGTTAATATGTTGATATGTGTTGATATATCGTAGAGTTCGAAAGTGATCAACAAAAAAACTGATAATTCGTTGAATCGACTCCCATGCCTCCTTAAACATGCAGCGTCTTGCCGTGATGCTAATTGCTCACGTGACAAGTATTCGAATGGTGTTTGAATACATGAGTATAATAAAGAATACAGTCTTGGGTATTCACTGATGTCACTTCGCGAATCAGACGTCAACTTGGGCTTCTGAGGCGAGCAAGTTAACTCTTCGAGAACTTTTGTTCCGCTAGGAATTCCTCTCGTGTTTCAGTTTGAGAAAGTGAAATATAGTATTTTTGTTTCAGAGTGATTAGCAAACACATTCAAAAATTATTACTGATCACAAAAATTGAGTGTTGATTTGGAGAAATATATTTTCTAAAATTGCAACTGTCGGATGGTATGCGATATCAAAACGTATATATGGAATACCTTCAGAATGAAGTGGAGTGATTTGTTTCGAACCCAGGAGTTCGATGTTCTCACTCGTATGGAATTTAAGAAATATATCATATTTCTACTTCATATCATTCATCACATGTATCACAATTCACTGTATATATTCAATGGAAATGATTGTTCTTTCGTACATTTTAGTGTGACGAAATCACCTAAAAATATTCTTGAATGAATACCCAAGAATTTGATGGATATATTTTTCAATCAAAATGTGGGAATGTATTTCATGAATGTTATGTTTGGTTCTTCTATTTTTTTTCTTTTTCGATGAATCATTGATTCAAATATTTCATTCCGGAAATTTATATTGTGTACAAAAAAAAATATATTTCAAACTGATATCCGAATTCATTGTACACAAAATATGATGATTTTTATATCTTTTTCATCAATTTTATCGATCACCATGAAAACATGACGTCAAATACAACAGAATATTTCCAACATGGCGGTTCAGATTGAAGTGCATATTGCGATATCACCCCACGCCGAGATCCGCTTGTTGTGATCACTAATCATATGCATGTACAATCTCCATTGTTTCGGATTCAATGTTTTCAAAATAAACAAAGTATCCAACGATCTGTGTATATATACGACGCTTTATACAATATGAATGTTTGGATAGGTTTATAACGTTGATATCTCGCCATGGAAGCGAACTGAATAAAATGAAGTAATCTAATTCTTCTGGAATACCAATATTGTGAATCATCACGGTTTTGGTTGAAATATATATTCAATACATGAAAACATCAATATTAAAAAAAAAACATTCATTCTTCAATAATTTCAAAATGCTAATTACGGATATCAAAATTCACAAGCATACGTTATATTCTCACGCAATCTCTTGATTGCTGAATCATACAGTTGTCATGAATCTATTTTTGTAATTTTTCCGATTATACAATTTGACTAACAAATATTTTCTGATACAGTTTGTAATGGGAATGGCCAATTATAAATAAAAACCTCAACCTATATACAATGAGTCGTATATATGAAACGGATAATAATATTCAAATTCATGATAATGAAGAGAACAGACGATTCGATGATTCAATTCAACTGTAAACATGAATAATTTATCAACTCTTTGTTAATTCAATCACCTAGAATTCTGAATTAATGCAAATGCAAATATATCGTACATTCATTCTCCATTATGTTGTTCGTTTCGAAATTATTTGTGAATTTATTTCAGAGTGAGGAAATCAATTCATTCTTTGACAGCTGTTCATCTAAAAGGAAATCGGCTCCAGAGATGAAACTGATTATGATGAAATTTGAAATTTCAATTGCCGAATACTTACCCATTCGTATCTGTTTTCTCTGAAAAAAATCGCTCCGAGGTGTGCAGTGTGTGACGAAGTTCTTAGTTTCAAACACATATTAACATCTTGCAGGAAATATCAGCCGCTTAGGGATTGGTTCTCTTTGGATGATAGCATATCAAAGGTATTATCTGATAATTCCAAAAATATTGATAAGCTTCTGTTTTTTGAGAGCAGCAAACTTGATTGATAATATCTAGCAACTGGAAATTTGTAAACATCTTAAGGGTGATGAAATGACCTCGCTGTCGGTGTCAAACAAGACGAGGAGGGGTTTTAGTCGGTAAGAATCCGACACTCCCTGCAATTCAACCTGTGGGTGTCTTATGCAAGATTTCCCCTCCTCAGAAATAAAGCAACAATGCCCCCCCGACTCGCGCCCTCCAAGTCCGCGCGACCGCACTATTTTTGTCCGATTTCAATATTTTTCAAGATTCGATCTCGCATCCCTCTGATTCCAATCATTGGAAATTTAGAAAGCAATTTATATCATCATGATTATAATGACGAACCATTACTATGAATTTTAATTTGGATTGAATTGAAACTGAGAGATTGATTTTTTATCCTATATAACATCAAAACTTAATGCAGAATCATTGCTACCCAATTAAGGCTGTGGATGAAAGGTAGGATCGTCTGAACGGGGCATCACAAGGGCGATCTTACCATCTCATTCAAAATATTCATAATCAATGAACTTCAACACCAGGACTACGCTGTCTGACCATAAATTTCCGCCGCAGATAACAGTCTTTCAGTTTCCGAACGTCCTGAACACATTATAAGTAGAAACCGTTTCTGTGATATATATCCGGACATTACCAGCATTGATATCAACAGTAAACAGAACACACGAATGTTGATATCTTCCACTTTGAGATAAGTCTCTCGGGCAATGATCACTTCTTTCCATTAAGAGACAGCAGATGTAAAGTTCATCATAATTCAAAGTAGAAGAAAATGGGTGGTGGGCCTAAACTGCTATGATTAGGCTTATCACTCTACTGATTGAAGGTCGTGGCCAATTAGTACTTCATCCAAGCATTTGCTTCAAGAACTGAGGGAAACCACGAAAAAACTGTCAGGATAGATAAAAAATGGTGTGTTGGTCCCATTTTGCTTTCAACTTATTATCTTCTCTTCTTCTTCTCTTCTGATATTCTATTTTGTAGAAATTATTATTGATGGTGAAATAGACAAGACCACGGCTCAAAATATATATTTCTCATGATAAGGTATTTCACAGCTGAGCACATGTCATACAGAATGTGCAGAGAATCATTCACTGAGGTCGTGGGCACTGATTTTTCAGCTTCAGATGAAATATTTGATGATTCGAATAAATCATCAGAAAATGATGGAATAGCCACCCTTGCTCAGAGAGAAAAACTGTAACATATATATATAACTACTGATGGCGCACTCACTTATCAGAAGATGGAGTTTAAGCAAGAAAGATACAAATATTCTCGAGAGAGATAGAAAGTGATGAAACGATAGAGATAAATACAATTAGAGAGAGAGAGAGAGAGAGAGAGAGAGAGAAAGAGAGAGAGAGAGAGAGAGAGAGAGAGAGACAAAGAGAAAATCGCTGAGTACATTTGACGATTTTCTGTCGAATGAACAATGTCACAAGCTTGAATTAAATTTACTTGAAATTCTTGAGATATTCTCCATTGTTCAACTAGGTTGATGGAACATGATTCTTGTTGATCATTGATATCATTTTAGATACATCAATATATGTGAGTATATATATATATATATATATATATATATATATATATATATATATATATATATATATATATATATATAAATATATATATATATATATATATATATATATATATATATATATATATATATTTGGAGCACATTAGGCTATCAGAGCACATTAGGGCGGAAATTACGAATATTCGAACATATAATTTATTCACTAGTCACCCTCGGTAGCTCAGCCAGCTAAGGCACCGCTTCAGAAACTCAAGTCATCGTTGGGCGTGGGTTCGAGTCTCTCATAAGGCATGGGTCTGTGTGAAAGTCCTTTCATTAACCATCACTTCACAGTTTCATAATCACCCACTCACTCGTACCCCCGTATAACCTAGCTGTTGATGGGGTCGCTGAGCAAAAAACAATCATCATGATCATCAATGCATCTCATACAAATCAGGTTCCAAAAAGTTTCATAAGGTTCAACTTCAATTCAAATATCGATATCCGAATAGATTCTTTCATTGCAACCAAATGGAGTATTATTATTGTATCGGTAATTTTCACAATGATCATACTCACTAGGCAAATCTAAGTCACATCCAAATTATTATCCACCCAAAACTTCATCCAAAACTCCATCCAAAACCTCCAAAACTCGCGCTGAAACGAATAGAGGATCATTCCAGGTCTCATGGCAGATGCTAATTCATCCCTCAATAACTCGAAACCGTCCAATTATCCAATCATCAAAGTATTCGCAACTTTTTTCTGTTTTCAATAATTACATAATACGTCCACGTTCATCATCCGAAATTGATTTATCCGATACAAACTGAATTTCACAATCGCATAACGTTACGGAATATATTTTATCGAGTCTTCTATCGTAAGCTCGTAATTAAAATCTGCTTTCAATCAACTATAAACACGTCCTATAACTACCAGCATGAGCAACTTTTCATTCATTTGTCTACAATCGAGTCAAGCTTTTTTGTGTGTGGTAGTTCTGTACGTGTAAGTGCTTTGGCATCAGCTGTCGGAGCGGATGGAGCGGCCCGAGCGGCTCGGTAGCGATCGTAGCGCCATGTAGAACGGTGGGATTTACAACCGTGCATTCGACAACGAAGAATAGCTCAACTCAGCCTAAGGCTAATGCTTATAGCATCCATAGTAAATAGCGCGTGATGAATCGGTCAAACTATTGTTATGCAACCAGTAAACATTTATTCACAGAATGTTATTGAATTTGTTGAATACACTTGTTTGTAGAATTCCTCATGTGGTATTTCGTATACAATCATAACGGGATTAACTGCTGAACACAATTATTAGTATTACCGTAGTATTCGATATTTACACTCAATTCTATCAATATGGGGTGATAATTGGCTTATTCAATTTTTGATTTCAAAATGCTGATGTACTCATGCAATATATTACTCACAATCTAGATATGACCACCAACATCATCACAAATACTGTATCCATTTTATTTATTTTTGTATTCATTTTTCTATTCCATTTTATTCCATGATTAGTTTACCGGTTCATTCTATTGTGTTGGGAGTATCTCAAAATGTCAGCCATTTGTGAATCTGTCAGTATTCTCACCATGATATCGCTATGATAATATTGCGATGCAGAACAATAACTTCATCAGTGAATGAAAACTTGAATATTATTTCACCTGGTGTATAATTTCAATCGGATAATATTCTTTCAGAGAATGAAGGATTGATCGATTTTAGGTTATCTTCCCAGCATAGCAATACTGATTTTCATCAACTCCCACTCGTAGTTATTTCTACCATTTTTTGAAACCACACATATCATATAATAGCCAGTTCTCGGCCTGGGTCGAACGTTCCCCTTTAAAACGACCACATAATACCCCTACCTACAATACAAATTACCGTCATTGAGGTATAATTCAGTTTAACGACAACCTATAACTTGGGTAACGTTGCGTTGCTAACTTCTCCGTGACCTTAAAACGCAAGGGTCATACGCAACGCGCAGACTGGTCACAGTCGTAGTGTTTAGGGGTAGGTGGGGCAAGGGGAGGGGGGTAGGTTCCCCTTGCTCACTCCATTAACACTGGCACAACGCCTCTGGGGGTGAATTCTTAAACTTTGTTTCGAGTTATAGTGTTAAAGTTGTACGCTTTGCTCGCACTCTGCATGCTGTTGACGAAATGTAGATTGTATATACACCCATTGTTAGTCGTGTTATAAGGAACATAGGGTACACTGAATGGCATGTGTGTCAAATGTTAATGGTTCAACAGAGAAGGTTTATTCGTTGTTTCACGCTGAATGTATGATAAAAATTCTCAATTCAGAATGATTACATTTTCATCCAATTCCGGTATACATTTATATTTTAATTTGTCCATTTCTTAACTTTTCACCATATTTTCCACAATGTGTTGAATGACCTATATCATATCTCACTTTTTATTTCGAGTGATGAGATTGCTCTTGTGGTGCCCTGTTGAAACGTTCGAGGAATTTCTTCACTTGCCTTCATGGGAAAACAATGAAATTGTGTCAGTTTTTGATGTAAAATAAAAATGAAAATAATAATAATAATTTTTTTTAAATCACATGAAACTTGATACAAAAGCATTGTTTCCCAATCAAGACTAGGGATGGAAGATAGGATCTTTCAAACGGGGCCACACAAGGGCGATCTGACCACACCATTTTGATTATTTAAAACTAATGAACTTCAACGCCAGGACTGCGCTGTTTGTGACCATAATTTCCCGCCGTAGATAATAGTCTTTCAGTTTACGAAAGTCCGGAACACATCATAAGTGAAAACTGTTTCTGTGATATTTAATGATAATCATAATAATAATAATAATAATAATAATAATGATAATATGATAATGAAGCATCTGTTCAATTTCCAAGTTAGCCTACATATTGAATTTTGAATGTTCACGACATCTCCATTATTCACCGATGGAATATGTATTTTTCTATTCTTTTGTTCTCAGTTAAACTCCAAGTATTTACAACCGAATGAGTAGCGAAGATTATAATTCGAATGGGAGTTCTCGAAAGGAGAACAGAAGGGTGCACGAGCCGAATGAGAACGAATAGAAATCTGAGCTAGCAGAGCATCTCTTTCTCCGAACCCACTCCAACGTAAAATTGATATTTGTTTGGTTTTGCTCGAAGCCAATATTTCTAAGCTCGTGGATAAACGAAAGGAGGTTAGTTGTGGCAATCTTCAACTCGCAGAAACTAAAGGGGAAGTTTCTTCTACTAATTGGTTCCTTGGGGAAGACGGGTATTGCTCGGAGAAACTTGATGAAGTCTAAAAGATTATCGAACAAGAAAACAATAACGACTATACAAAATGTTTTGCCGAAACGATGTCAATACAACATTGATACAATAAACAACAACAATGATCGATTTATCGTACGATGATCGAAACTGAGGTTTTATATCCTTTTGGTCCGTATTATAGTATACGAATTATATCGACTCATGATACCGATGAAAGGAAATGAAAGTTCTAATGTACTTTTACTCTCGACAAAATCATTCAAAATAACACCGATATGGATGCAGGAAAATATAAGAATACCTACATGGAAGAGATCAAAGACTGTCTTTTTCGATCAGGATTGCCCACAAGATACAGCAATATTGGGATGAAACGAGTATGCATGTAGATAACTTGGATAAGGTTTGAGAATGAGCCATTCTTTCCATCAGAAGAAGTGTATATACGAATATATATATTCATATATATATATATATATATATATATATATATATATATATATATATATATATATATATATATATATATATATATATATATATATATATATGCATATTCATGAATATACAATAATCTGTGCACCGACTCAGATGTGCAGATTCTTATGGATGGATTCTTATATCGGATGAGAGAAAATACATCTGATGATTCCAATAGATATCCAAAATTTCGTGAAGGAAAAATCATTTCTCGAATTTGGATGAGAGATTCCTTTCTTATTGATTCTGATGAATTGATGTGAAAACTTCAAGGTGTTCAAATCCAGCCATTTCCGAAGTGGTTTTTCAATTCGAAGATAATCATTAGTTCATCTCTTTTGGTTCTACTTTCGATTCATTTCGTGTTTCTTCGTTGTGGTGGGCATTTTAATTTTGATTATTCTACTCGAATTGTGTTATTCAAATTTTTACTAGCGCAATCAATCATTCAATGAGTGATCGATTCTGAAGGAATTTATAATTTCGTTATATGGATGGATCAATCAATGGAATAAGGTATTAATTCATGTTTGTAACGTTAGTCCCATGTACTTTCACCCCATTTTGCAATAGTTCATATATTCTTCTTCTACTTCTAACTCCTCTCCCACACACAAGCCTTGGCTTATGTGGGTTTCATCATTTTCATTTTTTTTTCTTTCAATTGCATCAGTTATTAGAATCAACCAGGAGATGTCAATCGAGAGAAGCAAAAAATCTATGAACCAACCATCACTTATTTCAAACGAAAGTACAACTTGGAAGAGATCGAGGTGATTGGTCTGTTTGTCGGTGCTCGAGCAACCATTTCGAAGTTTTTTAGTGATTTATGTAAACGTTTTTTGATGGATAATTCTCTGAAATATGAGATTGGGATGTCAGCCCTGGAGGAGTCCATTCGGATATTCAGGAACCATTTATATAAATAACCATCATCCATCAACGTTTACATTTATTTTATCCTTTCAATTATCATTGGTGTCATAATTTTTTATTTTATCGTTAATTTTTTAAATTTCTATTCCATTTTGAAATCATTTCAATATTCAGTTACATAACTTTTTTCTATTATATTTTCTCATGTATTTTATATTGATTGTTATCCTGTGTACTTTGGAGTCAGGGGCCAATAAAGGTTTATATATATAATCGCACTCAATTTCTATGTACATACGGAATAATAACTTTTTTTGTGTGTACCAACTTATTGTGTATCAATAATATTTATGTTTTGATTTGAATCAAGTTGTGCTCAATTTATTTTTATATTGTATCGAAAATAATGATAATGGATAGATGAAAATGAATGAATGACTGAAGATGGTAATCTCCGATGTCTTTGGATCTTATGGATGTTCAATAATGAATGTAAAGCTGAATTTTTTATTAAAAATGACGAAATTCATTTTCTCAATTCTAGCAAAAACTATGAAACATCATCTCAGAGTCAGGACCCAATATTGATTTATTTTTCCTTCAGGAGCCGAAAATTTGTGTGAGTCATGAAAAATACATCACTCGATTCTGTTCATGTTTTTATACGTTTTTTTACGGAATCGTGTTTGCTTACTCCACGATTCATGGTCTATGGAGAGAAAAAAAATTACCAATATTCAAAATTTAGTCGATGATTTCCAGTTTTATTCTCATTTTGAGAATAATACGGAAATCATTCACTGAAATCTGATTTAAGTGGCGTGATCTCATATAGTCTCGGGTGATTCTCAATTTTTCAATGCTGCGCACCCAATTATCATTTCCTGAAGATGATAAACAGTTTAATACTCATGTATGAAGTGAGGTCATTATTTTAATACTCACATCATCATTAATATTTGTCAACAATATCATGATATTAAAAATCCAGGCTTTGAACTCCATTTATCTGCACTACACGTTCATCCGAGAATGAAAACGGTTCCGATCGACCATCCCGCTATCCCACATCACTAGCGCCCGGGTGGTTCGCTCCTTCAACTCTGGCGGTAACAATCCCACAGCCACCCTAACGAACAGACAGGAATTAATTGTCAGGTTTTAGTCTGGCCAACAGTATGAAAGTTGATTGGTTGGAGTATTATACACTTGGCAATCAAGTTCACTTGAGTTTACGCAAATAAAATACTACGGCCATTTCATTGTTATATTACCATATTACGCTGATTTTCTTTCGGGGTGAAATTGCAACTGCGATCATTATTCAAACGTTTCACTGGGAATATAATAACTGTATTACGTTTGAATAGTTCTGAACTGTGGATAACAACAAGAATTGAGAGCATATTTATCGTGGTGTTATTAAATTATCTGAACGAGCACGTATTAGATTGTAGAAATGCTTATTTAAATAGAATGAAATGAGTATTTGTTGGTGAGATTGCATCACTTGTGCATTCAGGAAGAATATCAAATAATCCATCATTTTATCTCGATCTTTTTGATCGCCATTTTAATTTGTATCTGAATTTACTCTCACATTATCCCCAGACCATCAGGTTATCATATATATATATATATATATATATATATATATATATATATATATATATATATATATATATATAATATATATATATATATATATATATATAT
>OZ023326.1:9429557-9449557 GCA_964007535.1 Brachyptera risi
ACCAAACACCAACCAAGTGTTCCAGCTCTGATATACCATTCAAAACCCTCGAATAAATCACACAGAGTTGGTTTCCGAGAGTGGAATTATTCACTCCAATCTGTGGCGTGATATACTTAAAGAGCTGTTGATTGATTGTTCACTTGATGAAAATCACACCGAATGATTTTCAATTTGATTGTTGCCTATAAACAATCTATAGACTCACAGAAAACTGAACTACAATTCAAAGGATTCCACATATCAGGATCAGGTTCATGAGATACAATCCATACTCCCTGGCATAATTCTATCCAAACTATTCGAACATTTCGAAGTCTTTCTATAATTATTGATATTTTTTATATTTTTTTGTACCTCATGGGTTTCACAAGTGTCTCAATTACTCTTATCGTGAAGAGGTGGGATAGGATAGTGGGAAGGAAGCGGTCGTGGCCTATATTGTGAGAACCATCCCGGCATTAGCCTAGACTACAGAGGGAAACCACGAAAAAACCCTGTAAAGATGGACGGCGGCGGGGGATTGAACCGGGTCCGATATGTTCCTTCACCTCCCGGATCAGATGAGCTAGTGCAATAACCACTCGGCTACATGTGCCAATCTCTTGTATCCATATCATGTACATACAAATCATGCCAAATTTTGAAATTTTCTCATTATATCAATAATCCAATGTATAGCTCGCCTATTTTTGTATAGACATACCAAATGATTACCGACAATTTTCAAAAAGATTCACAGTTGTAAACATAGATTCATTCCAAAGTGGGTTAGTTATCCATGAAACATAACATGTTGCCATTTCGATCACAATTCTGACATGCCGCCTAAAACTTGAGAACTCCAGTAGAAGGATATCCCCACCAAAAAACAAAGACTTGTGAAAACTGAGAGTCAAGAACTGGCTATTCCACCACTTTGACATATAAAAGTAATTTCAAGGTTCATTTCATAAGGCTTATGTGGGGTCTTGCTTCAATTCATTATTATTATTATTATATTATCATTATTATCATCATTATTTTGCATGTGATTGATTCAATTGTATGTCTGAACAAGTTGTTCTAAACCAAGCATTAATATTGAATAAATAAATAAAATAATTATTATTTCGAATTTCTCCTAGATCAGATTATTAATGAATTTTGGTGATGAAAAAAAAAATCTGATACTATTCTCATAATGATAACATATGATATCAATGAACTTTTCACTATCACGTGAACTGAATTTACGAATCCCTACAACGTATACCGAAACATCACGGAACCAATAAATCACATCACTTCGAGAACAAATGAAAAAAAAATATATATATCAATCTCACTTTAGTAGCCCGGACATCCAGGTTCGGGTCGTCGAGTGGAATAATTGAACATGCTATTTGTTAAAGTAAAAAGGTAGACTCACAAGTCGGCACGTTTAAGATCTAACTCTGGCGTGTGTTTCGTCCATGACGGTGAATTAAGACAAATGCAATCCGTGCCACCATTGATGTCAAATTACGTCCCTCATCCCACTTTACTCTCGTCCTTTCCTTCTCGGAAGAAACGAGCTCAAACCCGGGAACGAAATGGCCACCCGGAGAAAAAGAAAAACACTACCAATCTCTTATTCAACCCATTACTACGTAACAATAAGAAAAAAATCTTTCCTTTCGAATTAGTCTCGTCACCATAAAAGAAATGTCATTGATATATCATGGGTATACTATTCTTATTTCATACGAGGTGAAGAAGTGTCACTTATTCAAGATGTGATATGTTTTGAAATAAAGAACGATGCTGGATAGAGGTTAATAAAAAGGAATCTGTTTTGTTTGGAAGCGAGGATATTCCGGTAGAGTTGTTGTAGTGAACTCGTTCCGGCAGTTTGTCTCGTAGTTGAATCCTGTTGAATCCGTCCTTACTTGCTTTGCGAGCTACAAAACAAAGTCGAATCGGTTTACACACTCCGTCGGGTTCTTCTTCCGCCGTTCTTTCCTTCCCTTCCATCCCTCAGTTCTCAGATCTCTTGCAATTTACTGTATTATTCGTATTCTTCATTGTTGGTTCGGCTGCTTTATTGGTTCTGAGAATGTTTTTGATTACCTGCCTAATTCACTGTTCTGGATAATTACTTTGTGATGTAGATGAATGATAGTTTCTTTGATTACTCGTTCAAAAGTTCTTCACCCATCTAAAAAATTAGAATTTCTACTTCTGACAAATAACTAGATTTTGAGTTAACTAATGCATGACTATTGGAGGAAATTGATGTTGAAATGATAAAAAAAGGATCGGAATATTTTTTCCTGTTTTTTCCACGTGCCGGAAAAATAACGAAAAACGCTCGCTAAATACGTGAATGCCACAAAAATCATTGTAGAATTTTTGAAACTTCCTGAAATTATTGTTCACACTATTGGGCATGTCATCAGATGATCGAAATTTTCATAAGTCCCACCATTTGTTTATAATCAAAGATTTAGTTGTCTGAAAGTTTTCACTAAATTTTATGCGATTCTAATTGAATCTGTATCGATAGAACGGCAAGACTTATGGAAATTCTAATCATCTGATGACATGTTCAATAGTATAAACAATAACTTTGGCAAGTTTCAAAACTCTGCAACCATTTTTGTGGCATCCACGTATTTAGCGAGCATTTTCCGTTATTTTTTCCGGCACGTGGGAAAAACAGGAAAAAATATTCCGATTTTTTAATATCATTTTAATATCAATTTCCTTCAACTCAGAATCTAGTTATTTGCCAGAAGAAGAAATTTTCATTTTAGATGGATGGATGAATAGCCTGTGACGTCATGCAGTGGTGTTCTGTTTAATTGATAGATATCGTCATCTAAAGTCAATATCGATTGATTCAATCTATCACATAGAATGAGTGATAACTTGAGTTTTATAATCTATCACAGAGTGAAAATATACGTAGTGTAACTCCCTGTTCGTAGAACTAAACTTGTGGTTAGTTGATCATCAGTTTGCTGTAGACTGTTATTGTTTTTGTTGTTCCGGTGAATTGTCTGATATAACGAGAGCTGAGACAACATACAGAGATATTTACTTCTCCATTTCTACACTCGAAGAAACTGTGTTGAGACAAGTGAGCAGTTATTTGAAAGATGGTTAAGAGGTGGCTCGACTTTACACTCTGGCGAGATTTCCCGTGGGTAAGCGTATGGATGAACACTCAACATAGCAGAAAGTCATCTCAGTTTGATAGCTCATCACAAATTGCACAACAAAACAATTATCAACACCAATAAGTTGAATTATCACATAAGTGAAATCGTAGTGAATCTGTTTGTGGTTTGGAATGTATCACATATTTACTTCAATTTACTGTCTCATCATGATCTCGAAAAATTTCGAACACTAATCGATAATCTATCGAACTGAATGATTTCAAGATTTCTGAAAATGGTCACAAACTTGACTCAAGTTCACCCATCGAACACTACATATTCATTTTACTGAAAAATACTTATTGGTTACAATGAACCGTTCACTATTGCAGCCTGCTACATCATACGTAAGTAATTTGGACATCAATTTGGCAATATTTTGAAAGAATTCTCGAAACATCTCCATGATTGGAATACATCAATAATATATTCGATTCATCAGTATTGAAAGCATTCTTTCTGAATACACTGAAATATTGGAATATTCATCTGAACTAAACCCTCATTTATTCAAAAAATAAAAGCATGGAGATGATTCAATGATTGATCGAATAATTGATATGGAGCTAGTGAAGATATTTTCATCGTTATTTATCATCAGAAAAATTTGAAACGAACTAATCGTTCTCCAGTTGAGGTCTATGAATGATGGGTGAGATCGTTTGAACAAGAGACCATGCACAAAAGTGATGTCACCTTCATCAAAAAAAAAAAAAAAATCCATTCAAACAATAATCTTCATCGTAATATCAACAATGAGTTACTTGTCCCGCTTGCAAATCAGTAACGCAAACCATCCTGCATCTCCATCTCTCTCTCTCTCTCTCTCTCTCTCTCTCTCTCTCTCTCTCTTCTCTCTCTCTCTCTCTCTCTCTCTCTCTCTCTCTCCTCTCTCCTCAGCTCTCTCTCTCTCTCTCTCTCATCTATAGGCATGAGTCCACATCGGGCTCTCTTCAAACCGTCCCCAGCTGGTTAGCTTTAATCTTCAGAATCTCTTCACGATTTTTCCTCAAGTGGACAATTTCTCCGACCTGATGGTCAGTCATTGAGATGACCTAACAAAGGGTTTGCGTAGGGGTTGTGAAGAAGGGGGGGAGGGTGGGGGGGGGGGGTGGACATTCACGTCCTCTATAACGCAGTCCAATCGAATCGATAATATGATTCCCAATCGCTCTTTTCCCGCCAAAACCAGAGTGGTAGTTGATTGGATGTGACTGGTGAAGGTCATTCGGAGCTGGTCTTATCATATTCCGAGTCGTTTTCCGAGTATTTTACACAGCTGTGGTCAGTCAGTAACCGCTGGCTCTGCGGTGTGCGGTTTGGCTGTTAGAATAATAGACCGGAGCTTGTAACTGTATTGTAAACCGATATGCTATATTAGTGTCAGATGAATATTGTTATACGTTATTTATATAAGATGTGATATTTATGTATTTGATGTCATGTAGTGGCTGGGGATTTGATGGAATGTTATTGAGACAATATTAAAGAAGCTCTAACAATCTTCAATTGTATGAAACTGTTATCATTGTATTATCAGAAATGAAGATACTGGTACATATACTTGAAATTAATATATATATCTTGCTATGAAGTTGATGGATTTGTTGAACGGAATGGGCCATACAATGAAGACTATCCACGAGAATTGTATAAATATAGAATTTTCTTGAAAGTGAGAAAACGCTCTACATGTTTGAGTATCATCATAATTGTGATAATCGATATATCAAAATCTTCCCAATCGATGTCTGCCAATAACTATATGATCTCAAGTTGGGAAACATATGAATGCCTATGAAGATTTCGATGTGGATCGGTTTTGCTTTGCTTTACACCGTGAAGCGCGCAAAAAACACATGGAGAGATATGAATACCAGATTTGGACCTAATGGAAAACTTATCGATCACTCATCCATTTTAATAAGGGTCCGAATTCGATGATTTGATACACAATCCTCAACAAAAACAATGATAAGACGAGCTTTAGCGAGGATTCAATTTGACATACTGAAAAAAATTGATGTTCGTTTTTTTTTCATGTTTTCCACAGATCAAACGGCTACAGTTATCAACTTCAAACTTTTTTCGCCATGGTTCCCTATGTAACTTAGATCTGTATAGTTTTGTGGCATCATCAGATGGTAGCTTTGTTTTTTATGAATTTTTCTAAATTTCAAAAATACCCATTAGAATAACAAGGCGGAAAAAAAGAAAATATTTGTATTTTCAAAAATGATGAAATTCTGCAAGAAGTTGAGTTACATTTCAATACACATTTCTGAAAACTTTCAGCTTGATCGGATGAGCCATTCGAAGAAAAAACCATAAAATGTGCTAAATTGGTACCACTCGGAGCAGTTTTTAACCATTTATAACTTAAATGTCACCCAATTGGCGAATGTAGGCAAAAAGTTTGACGAAAAAAGGTCGACATACTATTACTAACCGCTCGTCTGACAACGCATATATGGCGTTTTCCTAGTATAGATAATCTGAGCTTCAAATTCGTAAGAAAATTGCTCTGAATGAGACCCGGCACCTCCACCAATATTGTGAATACTCAAATTGCATATCATTATCCATGTTATGAGAAAGTATTCACCGAACAGAATGTCTTTGAGAGCGTATTTTTAAGAATGCGATTCAGTTATAAGGTATAATGACCCTCTTGTTATGATTGTTGATGATTTTTATAATCATTCGACGATCTGATTCGTTCCACCTTCAGATCTTCTGAATGTTCTGAGAGATCCATATCATCCTCACCGTCTGAAAACACCCGATAATATTATATATGATACTTCGTAGCAATGTCAATCATTATCATGATGAAATTCAGTGAAATTATTTGAAATTATATTTGAAGAGGATAATTTTCACCCCAATTTTTTCATACGTGGTTTTCACAACTTATGATATTTTTTTCACAAGTGATGCAAGCTATTGTTCCTGGAAATTTTGAAGTCCAGAGTTGGATGATGAACACATATATTTTACAATCATCAACAAAATGTGTGATACCGTTTTACACTTGTGTAGAGCTTGAACAAAAATACTTTCATTCTTTCGAGTGAAGTAAAATCATAGCTTTGTTATGCTCATCCAAAAATCCCGAGAACTGCGATGATTGAACGCTTGTGAAAGACGCAGTTGCGTCTTTATGTCGTCAGCCTCGTCCTGGAAATCAATGCTACATACACTTAGATCACCACAATATGTACGAATATAACGTCGACATTCTAGATATGTTTCATGTTGATGAACGACGTGGAAACAATCTAGTAATAATTGATTGTTACCTATGGTGAAACTGGAAAAAAGTTGAATATCGTGAAATCTTTCAATTTTCATCTCATAAACTGAAGATGAATAAATCATATCCAGAATATAAGTTCATCAATATCTGATATCCATCTTATCGAATATATATATAAATATATATATATATATATATATATATATATATATATATATATATATAAATATATATATATATATATATATATATATATATATATATATAGACATATATATGTATATATATATATATATATATATATATATATATATATATATATATATATATATATATATATATATAAATATATATATATATATATATATATATATATATTTATGTATATATTTATATATATATATATATATATATGTATATATATATATATATATATATATATATATATATATATATATATATATATATATATATATATATATGGTATATATATATATATATATATGTATATATATATATATATATATATATATATATATATATATATATATATATATATATATATATGTATATATATATATATATATATATATATATATATATATATATATATATATATATATATATATATATATATATTCATATATATATATATATATATATATATATATATATATATATATATATATATTTATATATATATATATATATATATATAGTATATATATATATATATATATTTATATATATATATATATATATATATATATATATATATATATATATATATATTCATATATATATATATATTCATATATATATATATATATATAATATATATATATATATATATATATATATATATATACACCCAATTGTTGTCCAATCACGGCAACGTTGGAGTTGTTCTGTACCCAAATCTCCCCCCACTACTCCAACACCCCTCCACCTTCCACCCCCGTCAGTTCGACCGCTGAGATGACCTGAGCCGACTGTAATTTATCGGTGACCTCTTGTGCCAGTGACTCTGGGTGTGGTCAGTAGCTTACAAGACTCTAGACTCGCAGATTGTGAAAATAGCCGAGAAAGAATAGGCGAGATGGAGAGAGAAAGTGAGAGAGAGATGAAGAGAAAGTGCGAGAGAGAGAGAGAAAGAGAGAGAGTTGAAAGAAGAGGAAGGAGACAGTCGGTCAATACAGTATTGAGAAAGGAAATCTACTCGGTTTTCTAGAGTGTGAGAGATGATTGATTGGTGTGGTTTTTTTATTCATAGTTGCTTCTCGTTTTCAATATGTTGTGTGGTTTGAGGACCGAATAACACTTTTGGGTGTGTTTCAAAACATCAGTAATTGTTGATACGACAGATAATCCACTTCTTAGTTTCTTAGTGTCTTTGATGTAACGAATCATTGCACCAATGTTTTATCAGTAAAAGAAGTGGACAAAATATGTCCGAAGATTGAATGAAAATAAATTACCCAAAGTATGTGTTGAGTAGATTTTTCCAAGCTTCACCTCATATCATTCAGACATTCTCGTCACTTTCATCACGTTTTACTTACATGCTCACATATTGTGTCCATTCATCATGTAATAGTACAGTTTAATATAGTAGTACAGTTCATGTAGTAGTACGGTTTCATATCATGAACAGTTTCCCGTTTCTTGTGAAGAGTTTTCATCACTCGTGGATTTCTTCTGATGAATGAATAAACATCAGTCTATGTGATCCCACAGTTTTCACCAAGGATACTTCTACAAAACGTTAAAATCACTTTTTTAATTCGGTTCAAAATTGAATCTTGAATCAACACTTCATTTCATATATGTGCTTATTATTTCTGGTACCATAAAAAAATATAGCTCACAGCTTGGGCCTGAATAAACCTATTCTGAACCAGCTGTACTGAAATCTCAGTACACTGAGACCAAGAAGAATTTATCACTCGAAATGTTCGTTGAGACCGAAAAGCAAAGCAGCTAGGAAAAGCTGGTGAAAACAGTAACATCTCGCAACTGAGAAACAGTTTTATTTTGTGTAAATGTGTTGAAGAGCTCATGTGATATAAATGGAGTGACGCGATTTGAGAGTCCCTTATCGTTATGTCCAGCTGCAGGGGATGACTGCAACCCGCACTTCACATCCACAAGACACTCTCGCAAAACAAGGGGTGTACGGTAAACATTCTCTCGTGTGTGTGTGTGTTTGTGTGTGTGTGTGTCATAAACCTGTACTTAACACATATGTACTCTCGACATATCTCGTGAGAGATTCACATGGATTATATAATATAATTTTCATAAACACGAAAATAACACATGGTAATTACATAAGGGAATTGGGAACGATGGAATTTTTATACTGATATCGCAGCATATAATAAATTATGAACTTTCTTTTGACCTTGACTCAGATTTCGTTATCCGGTCAATGTACCGGGTTTTTAATAATAATGGAAATAGGAATAGTAGATGGAATAGTAGATCTGGCACCCAACATTGCCTGCACTGCTCGTTTTTGGAGTCTAACCATTATCAATGCATGCGGAGAATTCATGCAAAATATCATAGCGTATTTGATGTGTGACTATATATTTGTTGGTCATATTTGATTGGATTGTTGTGATATTCTCTTTTTTTTTAACAACATCAACACTTGCTAAAAAATCATTGTTCCCCAATTCTGAAAAATGTATTCCAAACGATCACCACTGATTGGCGTGAATCATCAGAAAAACCCCGTAGATCTTTAATTCGTTCGGGCGTTTAGGGATAGTTTCTGAAAATTTCGCAAATGCGACCGTTTTTTCTTGGGTTTAATTGACGACTTGTGATTGACCCGCCCACAAACGTCACAAAACAAAACTTCCAATCAAATGGGCTGTTTGTTATGTGAGTAAATTGACATTACCTATCAGAGTATCTCCAAATGCCCACATGAAGTATATAGATCAAGGTGGCCTGCCGATATGCCACGCCTATCACTAGTGCGGTCAATTCAATTAAAATCTATCGAATGAAGCAATATTAAATGAATTGATGAACAGATAATCTTCAGTTGGTTTGACTTCAAGCTGGTTTGAATTCGAGTCGGTTTGATTCAAAACGGTTTGAAGTACCTGATTACTCCAGTGATATACGAGTTGCATGTAATTATAAAGCACAAACTAACACAAAAGTCGACCAGAAACATGAGTTCAGCTAATGACTCACAATTGCATGTCGTATCTATTTACCGTCCAGTGTCATCCGGCGGACTAGTCATTAGAGATGATGCCACAACATGAACAAATGATAATGGCACAGCGTGTCAAAGTTGAAATCGAGATTTGTAATCAAGTGATGTGGTTTAAACTTTATATAGTACCAGCGTGTTTATAATTCTATATGGGGTAATGAACGTTCTTCAATTAGTACTTGCTGGCACGAGTTAAATCATGTTACCATTTCCACAAAATATTTGTAGAGTAATTCTTTGTTCAATAATTGCTTACATTTTCTAGTCCTACTTACGATATTCAATCTCACTCCTTCCTATTTTCAGAATTATATATCCTTATTAATTTTGATACTCTTATGAATCTGTTCCTCCACTTATATATTTCAATAATGGTATTTATCGATTACGCAATAATTTCAAATGAGTTACTATCAGATTTTGGACTTTCTTTCAATATGAAATGACACATTATGACCATGAACATGAAACTTTTTCTGTACACGAAGACTCATCTATTTGTAAACTTCATAGTTTTGAAGTCAAATCGGTTCAACCATTATTGAGGAACACCATCACAACGTTTATCATAACCGCATAAGGTCAGACTGAGCGAGGAAATTTGAGAAATCAAATCTCTTCAAGACAATTCAATAATTCTTGAATGTAAACATGAATATTATACACACTATCACACATTCTTATGCAACTCGAATTAGTCATTTCGAAGGAAATTATCTGATGAATGTTCTGTATTTATCAAATAGCAGAACCAATTTGGCGTGATTCACGGCTTTCTGGATTCAATTGGCCAGAAAAAGTTACATGTCCACTGTTGGTGTTGAAAACTGGAACTAGAGAAAAGTCACAAAATGAAGCACGCGCATAATCTAACAATGATATTGTTTGGAACATTATACATTGTTGATTGAACTTTTGTAACCATTTGTCAGTCATATTGAGATTCAGAAGCGCATTCTATCATTACTTTTCGAATCGATCGTCAAATAGGGTATATTTTATATAATATATATATTTTTTTTTAATAACATCGAAACTTGATACAAAATCATTGTTCCCCAATTAAGGCTAAGGATGGAAAGTAGGATCGTTTGGACGGGGCACCACAAGGGCGATCTTACCACCCCATTTTAATTATTTAAAACCAATGAACTTTAACACCAGGACTGCGCTGTTGGTGACCATAACATTCTGCCGCAGATAACAGTCTTTCAGTTTCCGAAAGTCCGGAACACATTATAAGTAAAAACCGTTTCTGTGAAATATATCCGGACATTATCAGCATTGGTATTAAGAGTAAACAAAACACACGAATGTTGATATCTTCCACTTTGAACTAAGTCTCTTGGGCAATGATCACTTCTTTCCATTAACAGCAGATGTAAAGTTTGTCATTATACAAAATGGAAAAAAAAAATGAGTGATAGGCCTATAATGTTATAATTTGGCCTATCACTCTACTAATTAAAGGTCGTGGCCAATTAGTACTTCATCCAAGCATTTGCTTCGAGGACTGTGGGAAACCACGAAAAACCAAGTCAGGATGGATACACAAATGTTTGTTGGTCTTCTTTTTCTCTCAACTTCTTCTCTTCTCTTCTTCTCTTCTTGTGATATTTGATTTTCTTGAAATTATTATCAATCGTAAATTAGACAAGTCCAATGTTCAAAACAAAATTCTTTCTTTTCTTGAAACCTTGATAGTTGTTATGACATGCATGCAAGAAACACCAGTGGCAGTGAAAAGTCTTGTTGCTCCAGCCCTCTTGACGTTGATGACATCCTGATGGCCGTGCATACAAATTTTTCTTCCAAGGTTCTTGCATTCTATTGAGTGATTTTCAGACTTCTAGGACTCAAGTATCTTGAAAATCCTAAAAATTAGAAATGTGCTTACATAAATCTGCATAAATCTATGCCAAAATACAATTTAATTGAACAAAAAAAAAGTCAGAACTACACCTCAAAGTCATAAGAACTCTGCATGGTCACTAAATATCATATTAGCTGGATGTCAGCCTTCCTTCTGGCTAGACCAGAAGGCAAAATCTTGAATCGTGAGTATTTCACAAAATAACTAAAACTATTACTTCCCTTTATGTTCACTTGTACTATGTTGCTCGAAGATCATGTTGACATCACCGAAAATATAATTTGATCACATTAATTACTTCAAAAAAGGATTTATATATGGACAGATAAATCTCAGAAGCTGTTGTTATCCATGGTTACCATGGTTCGACCAGTGGTACCATGGCGGACGACACATTCCACCTCTTCTCTCGAGATACCTGTCGTAACAAGACCGCCGCCGTCTTTGCGCGGTGTCTTTCGCATCTGTCAGAACCTCCCGCGATAACGGAGTTGAACGTGCCTCGTTTAAATGGCTGCATAATAAATAGTTTCGGAATCGTTGTGATTGATTATGTTTCTAGGTCGTGGGAAACTAGTTTTTTTATATAATATTCATATTTTATATTTTATTTCAAATATATCATATATGAATCAAGTTAAGTATTAAGTCTTAAGTATTAAGTTTTCAATTATACTGGTATCATTACACTTTCATGTGTTCATTCATTTATAACTGAAATTTTGCTTATTTGTATTCTGTGCCACTTTCCAGATAGGAGAGACTGTGTTGATAGGCTGGTAAAACAAATCAACGTGTATTTCATTCTCAATTTTTCAATTTTATATCTTCCTCATTCCATTTTTTTCACTTTATGACATCAGTTTTGTAATAAGGTTCATCATTCAGATCAATTTTTCCAGAAACATATATTTTAAAAACCATCTCTATTTATTATCCGATTTATATTCATGTTTACTCATCCCACAGTTGTGCACTGCTGACCGAATACCGTATTTTTGTCCTCCCAATTGTGACACCCCTGTGAGATCAAGTGGCCATTACGCGGGACGCGTGGAGAGATATGAGATATATAGCGCTTGACCCGTGGTAGTAGTAGGCTTGCTAGCTACCACCAGCATGGTGTCCGTGTCACACAAAAACATCGTTATGGACTCAAGTGGGGATCGTTATCGCGTCTAGAAGGAGGCGGGCTAATCGAGAACTAAATGAAATACGCCGTGGTTTTGGGGTCAATGAACAAAGTGAAAAGACAATTACAATGACCAATCAGACACAGTTTTAATTGTGAGATTAAAAGCTGCTAGAAAGCTATAGTTTGGTTCGATAATATAAGAGTTTATTAATTAATTGGAAGTCACGATAAATGAGTGACTCACAAAGTTATTATCATATTTTTTATTGAACTTAGGAGCATGAAACATACATATAAATGAATGTTCAGTCACGTGGTATTCATAGAGCCCTGAAGAGCTTGAGGTGCGGATTATTAGACGAGCTTCAGTCGAATCAATTTGGCGTACTGAAAAAAATTGATGTTCGTTCTTATGTTTTTTTTTCATGTTTTTTGTCGGTTTTCTACAGGCCAAACGGCTACAACTATCAACTTGGAAAAAAAAAATCTTCATGGTTCCTCTTCCTCATCTAACTCAGATCTGTATAGTTTTGTGGCCTTATCGGGTGGTAACTTTCATTTTCATGAATTTTAGAAATTTCAGAAATATTCATCAGAATAACACAGCGGAAAAAAGAGAATATTTGTATTTTTCAAAAATATGAAATTTTGCTTGAAGTTGAATCACATTTCTGGAAATCCTCAGCTTGATCGAGTCAGTCGAACAACTGACTCGAACAATCATTTTCGCCCAATTATTTACGATTGAATTCCAAATGAAACCATTGGTTATCAGTTCATTGTACTTTCATGATCACGTGTCGCTTGGTAACCCACGAAATGGACCGAATACAAATATGTTATATTTTATCAACCGGCATTTTTTTAAAAACATAAGTGCTATATTTCAAGATGAACTCGCAATATTTCTCTATAAGTATACCTCAGAGTCCTGGACCATTCATCAGAATGACTCCACACAACCTTCTGGACCCACGTTGATCTTCTCCTCTCACACCTTTCTGTTGTAATACGTTTTTTCTCGGCTCAGCGTATTTTTCTTCTAAATGAAGCCACAAAGTTGGCAAGATTGTTTTGTAGGCTCAACGTGACAATACAGTGTTGTGCGTGTTTTATTAAACGGAGAGGTTTTTCTCGTGTATGCCGTGTGCAAGAGAGAGAGAGAGGAGAGAGAGAGAGAGAGAGAGAGAGAGAGAGAGAGAGAGAGAGAGAGAGGAATGGAGAGGAAGAGTTGGGGAAGAAAAAATAGTAGGGAGGGAGAGAGAGAGAGAGAGAGTAAGAAGAGAAAAGTAGGGAGAGAGAGAGAGAGGGGGGAGAGAGAGAGAAAATTAAGGAAAGAGGGAGAGAGATGAAGAGAGAGTAGGAGGAAAGAGAGAGAGAGTGGAGAGAGAGTGGGGGGATAGAGAGAATAAGGAGATGATAAAGAGAGAGATTGAAAAATGGAATTATGAATGGGTAGAGAGAGAAAAATAGAGAGAGATATAGAGAGAAAGAGAAGATAGAGGAGAGATGGAAGAGAAGGAGAGGTGGAAGAATATATATGGGAGAAAATATGAGAAAGAGAGAGAGAGAGAGAGAGAGAGAGAGAGAGAGAGAGAGAGAGAGAGAGAGAAGAGAGAGAGAAAGAGAGAAAGAGAAAGACAGAGAGAGAGAAAGAATGAGAGATATAGGAGAAAGAGAGGGACAGAGCGCGATGATAAAAGAGAGAGGGGGAAGGAGAGATATAGGAAAAAGAGAGAGAGAGAGAGAGAGAGATTGAGAGATATAGGAGAAAGAGAGCAACAGAAAGCGATGAAAAGAGACAGAGAGAGAGCTATGGTCGATTACAATGACGAGTTCATATTGTGACCAGCTTATACAATGTGATTTCAAATAGAACCGAACTGCATGGATTCGCTCCGGCTGTATTTGATCACGTGACCTCTACAACGTCTAATGAAATATCGGTTTGTGAACAGGTAAAGAAAAGCCTCAGAGTAAGCCTGGGTTCAATATCTTGAGACTGACCACTCACTCCATCCACTCCGTCCAGAGAACCGGGTTCAAGTAATTACCATACGGGATTAAGTCAAATAACGGAAAAGAGAATATAAATTGAAATGACAAATTTTCTTCAGAAAATCACGTGGTTATACCGGATGTTCAGTTCAGCTCAATCTGAAATATGTCGAACTATACAATCCGTCAAACTAAGATACATTTTTCGACTTTGAGCAACATCAAAAAATATCCAGCTATCATGGACATAACAGGAAGGAAGTGAATATGTATCGGAACAAAAATTATTTGGAACAAAGATTCAAAAATAGAAAGCAGCGAAAGACTGTAGAAAAAAATATATACACTGTTTGGTACACTATTTATATATCACTAGCCGCACGCAATATTAGCGTTGTAAGATGAGCGGGATATCTGAATAAGGTTTAAAAGTCGTTGAAGTAGTTCTACCCTTGCTATATTCTATCGATTCTAGTATTCTACACACTTTGACGTATGAAGAAAATCCCTCATTGTTGGGCAAAAATCGAATCCAGAAAGCAGTGAATCTCGGCAACCTCAATCTTTATTCATTTCCATAATATATTTGATCAATAAAAACAGTTAATTTGATTATTTACTTCAGAACGACTGATTCAAATTGCATATAAAATCGCGATAATGTGTATCATGCATGTATACACATTCAGAGAAAATTGTATCTCATTTGGAGAGATTTTATTTCTCAACATTTTCCGCCCAGCCAAATCTTATGGGGTTTTTAGAAACTTTGAGATGATATTTCTCAAAATCGGTTGAACCTATTCATTCCAAAAACTATACAGTTTCGAGTTGGATGAGTTTGCGTTTACAAAAAAGTTTCATGTCCATCAGTCAACCCTTGCGACCTGTGCAGTGCCCACAAAAAAAAACACAGACAAAGTCCTATAAGAGTGGGATGGAATCTTCGCTTACGCTCATCTAACAAACAGCGCAGTTCAGGTGTACACGTTCATTGGTCTCAAATTGATTGAAATGGAGTGATGGTAAGATCGGCATGACGGAATCGACGAGTATCATCACCAAACCGATTAAATCATGGTACGAAGATATTCAAACCACGATCTAGTTCAACGAGCATTCTTCAACATAAAATGAAGAAGGTCTTCAAGACTCGTGTCTTCCAAGTGACATATTACCCGGGTCAGAATTCAAGTCCAGGATTCTAATTGTATGTAGCGCAACCATCGCTTTCATATGGAACTACAATGCTATACAATACCACCGGTACCGTAGTCACTCTTATCCACATCCAGTTCACAAGGAATCCGCTGAATCGCGACAGGAAATCGGGACATTTGGCTCTGGATTGATCGCAAGAAACCACAAATATCGTCCAAGTTATTGATGATAGAGTCAGTAGGCCTACATCTTCTTCATATTATGATAAAGTGTATATCTTCACATCGTGTTCCAACTATGGTTTATCTGATTCCGAATAGATCGATTCGCGTAAACCTTCACCCGATAAACATAGTATATATGTGTATCATATCATAACCACAGTTGCTGATACTGTATGTGCAGACGACGTATCCCCGGAGACCACAGGCCGTAGATCCCGTGTTTTACACCCGTGGTATCTGTAATTACCTTCTCCATCCCCCCTCCACCCCCCTTCACCACCCTCCACCACCACCCCCCGTATCGGTACAGTTAGTCAGATACGTGGACGCCCGACTACTCGCGTAAACAGTATATTTATTAGCGGTTTTGCATATTTGCATTACCTACGTAGTAATTGTATGTAAGAGCGATTGTAATTAGTTTGTAAGTGGTGTTATTCGATGATTATTGTTATCGCAGAATGGCTGCGCTAGAAGTGTGTGTTTATGACGGAATGAGAACGTAGTGTTTCAAAGTGAATATGTGAACGGTGTAATTCAGTTGTGTATATAAATATATGTATATATATATATATATATATATATATATATATATATATATATATATATATATATATATATATATATATATATTCATGAACTTCATATTTCATAATTACATTGTTTGAAGTTAATGTGTGTACTGAAAATGTTTCGTTTGCTTCTGTTCATTTTAATTATACTTTATAATGACTTGATACTCATTTTCATTCCAGTAACTTCGTTTGATTGAATTCTATCTTCTCTTATACAAAACACACTACTGTTATATCTTCTTCTTTCGTCTGAAATTATATTTTCTCTCATTTTCTCCAAGTTTCTTATCAATCAATGTCATGAAACGTTGATCATGTTTCATCATAAGTAACGATTTCTCACTTTTTGGAATTATTATTCACCAATGGACCTATCACTACTCTCCTCATGACATGTGATGTCTTGTTGATGTCACGACATGTTGATGTTGATGATTGACTTCACATTTTCCGTTTGAGGAAAGAAATTAACATTGCTCGAAAGACTTGATCCAATAATGGGAGATATCAACATTCATGTGGCACATGAGACTGAAAGACTCCCATTTGCGCTGTGTCAAACAATGCAGTTCTGGTGGCGAATTCATTATTTTCAATCTGATGGTCCCCACACAATTTAATATATATATATATATATATATATATATATATATATATATATATATATATATATATATATAAATATATATATATATATATATATATATATATATATATATATATATATATATATATATATATATATATATATATATATATAATTAAATCACCTAATAAACATGGTATTTCCGAGAATAATTCCATTCCTCATATATATATATATATATATATATATATATATATATATATATATATATATATATATATATATATATATATAAATATATATATATATATATATATATATATATATATATACATATGAATATATATATATATATATATATATATATATATATATATAAATATATATATATATATATATATATACATCATATATATATATATATATATATATATATATATATATATATATATATATATATATATATATATATATATATATATGTATATATATATATATATATATATATATATATATATATATATATATATATATATATATATATATATATATATACATATTAAATATATGAATATATTGAGAATAATGCCTCGAAGTCTTAGAACAGAGAATCATGAGGATCTTCTGCCCATGCTCAAATACCAATCCATAATCAGCCCCAATTCGGATACAATTATTGTACATCAAGATGTCGACGTTGTTAAAAAAAAATAACATCCATGTTCTACATCTCCTGTCAAACACGGTTTCCAGCCGTGATTACTATTACCAAACCCTTTGACTATTAAGCAAAGATCACATGTTTGGCCTGTTTTTTCTCTCCCTGCAATATATCCAGAACCTTTATTACAAAGTACCACTCAATGTCCCGACGAAAAAAAATACAACTCGTACTGAACATTAAATTGGTTTGCCCGATACAAAAGGGTACAAAGTATATAGAACGTGGACGACGCTTTTCAAAGGATGGTAGCAAATAAAGTTAGAAGGCGCGCGTTAGTGTGTATATGTGTGTTAAGGCCAGGGGGTGGGGGGGGGGGAGTATGGCGCATGGAAGGGTGTGTGTGTGGGGGGGGGGGAGAGAGGGGGTGTTAGGCAGCATTGTAATAGTCCAGTGCAGATGATAGGGCACGACTCGCAAACTTTGTCTCTCCAGAACAAAGGAATCAGGCTTCTCTCAAGTGAAGGAGAGATTGTAATGAAAAGGGAATGGGAAAGAGAATAGTATATATTGTGGACAAAGTTATAACAATTCGGTGTTCTTTAATTATTGGTCCAAATAGAATTTCTCCCCTTGGGTTAACCTATTTGACTATCTACATAGCTGGGCCGACTGCACATTTCCGCCTTGTAACGTTTGATGTAGTAATAACCAGAGAATTTAATTTCAGGACTGAAATCTCTCAGTTGCTGTGTTCCCTCAGAATATAACTAACCGTTGAGTTTTGCTTCCACGCATAACGGTTTGCCACAGTGACGAGATTAGATGTTGTGAACAAAATATCTTGTGAATTTACTGTTGTTCATAGGCACCCAGTCTGAAAACGGAGGGAAATATTTTGATTGTTGACAAAAAATCGTTTGTTTTCTTCCGTGTCACTAGATCATTATTGAATGATTTCAACCACCTAGATTCTTGCAACTCGAGATAATCGGATTGGAGATTTCTAAAATCTCCCCCAATGAACAGCCCACTTGATTGGAGGTTATGTTGTATGCCGTCAAGAGGGCTAGATAATGAAAGTGGTCGTTTGTCTGCCAGGTAAACGAAGTATATAATTAATAGAGCATCAGAAGTGAGTCAAGCCTGATGAATTGAACTGAAAAACAAGAAAAAACTAGAATTCCAGACTCGATTGATGAAGGAATAGAGTGAGCTTATTCATGAAAACATATTTCGAGACATCATTCAAATTTTTTGAATATTCAAATGATAAATTATATTACATGTAAATCCTTTCTGACATTTTCGGTTATAAGTCTGCCTCGATCCTTTGACAGTATAGGTCGCTGTATATATACAACATTCAAATCATTATCCATTCATATATCATTCCGTTAGAAAAGATTTGTCATTTCTTTTTTTAAATACATGAAACGAATAAAGCACGAAGTTCCGTTATTAATGGACATCAAATATATTTAAATGTATTTTTGCCAGAATCTCTAAACTGACAAATTGCGTAGTTAAAGTGAAGGCTACAATATGTTCCGCATGTAGCGAATCATGTCGGATTAGCATGTCTGGCCGAATAGTTGTGTTATTTGTAAATAGCACGGAAATAAATCAGATAAAATGAATTGAAATGTGCCAACCTCCGAGAATTAATGACGTCAAGTGTATGGTTAGTTCCTCTAGTAGTATTACCACGTATTTGTCAACCACCCCCTATATATACACACGCTTATATATAATGGGATATGCCAATGTATTATGTATTTGGGGCTGTAGAGGAGTGAAATTAAAAAATATATCCATATATAAAGGGAGAACCTTTTGACCTCAATGGTGATGTACCATATTATTTATTCATGAGCGGAAATTGCGTTTTTGAACCAGAATTTAGGCAACACTTACCATTTCGTCATACGATATCAATCTTTGATGAGAAAGCAGTTACCTACCTGTGCTGTGTATTCCTACCGGGCACCTCTAAAGTTGTGTCGGAACTGTTGACTCAGCGTTGACGTGACTGAATTGATTTGAGCACAATTGATCTTCTGTACGGTGAGGGTTGGGAGGGGAATCACAACCACATTGTGAGC